>JANUWF010001707.1:0-512500 GCA_026120185.1 Voacanga thouarsii
GCACTAGAAGTTCAATGAACATATCACTCAAGAATAGGAGTAATAATTCAACTAATATAATGAGCTCAATTGGACAAGCAATGTTCCCAAGATACTTGAAAACAATAGCTGACTAATTATAGAATTGTTGATAAAAAATTTTAGCCACAATCTCAAGTGAAAAGTTTACTCATGCAAAATATCAAACACTTAAGGTACAACTTCGTAACTCAAGGGGTTTCAAAATTTTCACACTTGTAGCAATGCAAAAACTTAATAATCACAAGAAAAATTAATCCCTAATGATTATACTAATATCAAGGAATAATTTTTCAACAAATAGAAGTCAAGAACTTGAGTTTTATAGTTCACAAATTTAGCATTAAAATGAGTTACGGGATTCTTTTTGAGCTCAACAAATTTGCAGTAAATAAATACAAAAAACCACAAGATTTATGCAATTTAAAGCTTCAAATGACTACTCAAACATCAACCCAACATACAAGATCAATTTCTCAACAAGAAAATCAAGAAAAATCAAAGTTTCGAAGACCTTTTTGAAGCACCTTCTTTAGTGACGAGTTTGCTCTGTTTATCTTGAAACTTTGAAGCCTTTGTCTTGAAGAACCAAGCATTGATAAGAATCAAAGCTTTTCTTGCTCTGATACTAAACTATTTGATATGACCTTCGGGTTGATTTTCTATTAAATTTCATGGATAAATTTGGGGCAAAATTCAAGACCCATATAGGAGCTCAAAACAGTGAAATTGGTGAAGAAATAAGGCACACCCAATTCAAATACAGGGACCCTAAGCCAAAATAGAGAATTTAGAACACTAAAAATGAGAATCAAGTCATCCAAATCGCAACAAAAGACCCTTGATTCAAAAAGAAACCAAGAAACTTTGAAGAAGATGATTTATGCAACCAGCTTTACCTCCAACAAGAACCTTAGATTATCTATAACCTAAGACCCAAATTAGCAAGCTAATTGATCTATCCTAAAAGAGTTTATAGACTCAATACATAGGGAAGGACTAAGCCCTAAGATTGATCTTGATGTTCATGGGATTTACCCAAGAGGAATCACCTCTCAAAAGCTCTCAAAGGAGACTCTTTGATTTCTATCAATATTCAAAGTTGTTACATTAAATGTTATAACGCCATATATATAGGCAACTAAATCTAACTAAGGTGCGATGAAATCTCAGCTATTCAAGTATTTGAAAGGTCCAAAATATCACTATTACATAATAAAAGTCGTGGGAATTAAATTCAAAACAAATATAATATAAAACGGAAAAAATTCATCAAAGTAGGGTTGTGCCCGAATGGGCCTGGTGCTAGGTCTAATGGATGGGCCTGGCACCGAGTTGGTGCTACCAAGATTGGCCAAACGGGCTGAGAAGGCCTGGCGCCAGGTAGGCTTGTTGGGCCTGGTGCCAGGTGTGTACTAGTTCTCTACAGTCGGCTCATTTTTTCTTGCCTTCAAGCTTCCTCTTGTACTACTTTGATCCTCCACACAAATTGTTGTTCAAGCCTTGATCTTTTTTTGCCCTTCTTTGATCTTCCATTGCTTGACAACTTTCTTGATTTATCTTTTTGAAGGTCTTCCAATCTTCTTTTTAGCACCCACTTCTTGACAATCTTCATAACCATAGGCTTGGCGGCTTGTGTTGCTTGAATTCTCCATTGAAAACCTTCATAATTTAGCCTTTTTCTTGGCACCATAGAATTTGGTTTCAATCCCCATCCCCTTTCTTTAGCTTTGGCATGATGCTTGGGTGGATTCCTATCAATAATACAACATACAAAATAAATAAATAAATAAATGGGAATTGTCATGAAACTAAAAATAAGCCAACAATCCACACTATATTTAATCACAAAGTTCTCATCCATTTTCAAAGAATTAAACTTCACAACATTTTCAAAGGTATTACCAATGTTAACTTCCTCTCAAAACTTCGTTTATGTCATGTCCAATATATATGTGTACATAAAACGATCTTTCCTAGAAATGTCTTAAGTAGAATTCTCAAGTAAATAAATGAATAATAATTCCCCCCAAACTAACACATATACCAAATGTCTTGCAAGTTAAGCCAAAAATGTGAAAACATTTAGCCCAAAAATAATAAAATTCTCAAAATAATCAATAAAAACCTACAAAGGAAAATTTTCTCAACCTTTCCCCCACGCTTAAATGGAACAATGTCCTCATTGTCCAAAATATATGATACAAACATATTTACATGATACAAAAGAATAAAATAGGGAGAAAAGTGTAAGCAATACTCCCTGGGTATCTTGCAAAACATAGTTGCAAAAATGTGATGAAGAGATGGAGGCTTCCGGGTCCAACAAAAGATTAATGACTACAAAAATAAAAACAAAACACCAGAAAAAAAAATCTAACAAGAAAAATAGAAAAATGAATTATAAGAAGATAAAATAAAATAAAGCTAATTTTCTTTTTAACTGGTGTTGTATTGGTTAGAAACAGGCATTGATTACTCTCAGTGTCTTGAAAATTTCTGCACTCTATAAATGACTAGCGCCATTATATTGTACACCAGGCATCAGTTGTCCCTTGTTCTTGCAAAATTTATTATTTCTTCTACAAAAAGAATCACCAATAAAAAAAACAACCAAATGAAAATCCAAACAACAAATTTACACATCATTAGTCAACTATACATAGAAAGAATAATCAACTAATGAATATGGTAGTCCAAACAACATGACTAATTACAAGAATATTAGCTAAACCAATAAAATACCAAGACCTACATCATTACCAAATAAAATATACACTACTATCAACAACAATAATATAACAAACAACACAATAATAGAACAAAACAAATGCCCAAACCAATATTTTTCGGTTGGAATACCCCCAAATCAATATATATGCCAATACACTATTATATCACTGCATAACTTATAGACACAACAAAACACCAATATACCAAGTATTAGAACTAGTATACAACACACAACATACACTCTAAACTCAATAAAATGTTAAGGAAAAGTAAAGGATCAAGTGGGCTTATTGAAAAGAAACTCAAAAGACTATTACCACACCAAAACCACCAATCCATGAATACTACAAACTCCTAAAAGTACAATAAAGTCTCTCAAACAACCAACAGATAGCATCAACACCACAAAAATTTCTATACAAAAGGTTACAAAAACTTAACATCTCCAAACGAAAACCAATAGCCTACAAAAATACAACAACAACAACCTTATAAGCCACCAACTCCTCTACTCATTCAGCACTACTACAATCAATTTTTAAACCTTCATCAACAGATACAATACAACAACAACAAGCAAAACTACAAATAATACTTTTATCTTCAAAATAACAATCAAATCCTCAAAACTCCACCACAACAACAACAATTGAATCCTAAAAACAAAATTATAAAACAAGGTTTCCTCAATTTGCAACAATAATTTTTCCTACAAACACAAATACAACAAAATACAAAACTCTCCAACAACAGCAACAAAATACTCTGCAACAACAATGCTGAATACAAGAACAAAATTTAAATCTAATGAATCCACTGTATAAAACTTCCCACAACAGCATACAACAATATCAAACATAATAATACAACAAAGTATAATGATACAGCACACTAGAACTTATTACAATTTATTTATCTCGATGACTAAAAATAAAGAATCAAAACAACATACAAATAAGGTACAAAAAGGAAAAGAAATATATATACAAGTAAAAGCTAGAACTATACACAAATATAAAAAAATAAATAACTACATAAAAGAATTTATAATATTCACAAATATATACAAGGCCAAATCAACAAAATCCAAGTTTTCATGATATTATCCTTTTTCCCCAACAATGGCACCGAAAACTTGTCGTGTGGTTTTTATATATAAAAAAAATAGTACCAATGAAAATCACACAAATTTTTAGTTTTTAAATTAAAATGCCAAAGTTAAACTCTAACCACACAATTAGGGAAGTATATCCATTGCGTACCATTGCTTCTAGTGGCAAGTATCATTTTTGTTAGAATGTATGCACAAAATGGATAATAAATTTCTGTATTTTAGAAATTAATAAAATATTTCATTCATTAATGTTTATTTGTTTACATATATGTGCATATTAAGGTCTTTGTATGTTAGTAAATACGTGATTGGGTCATACTTTCACATTAAGATGTAGATTATAGACTACTAACATATAAGCAGAAAAACTGTTCTTGATCGATTGATAAAGTTGGACACTTTATCAAGATTTAGATCATTATACTATAATTTCTAAATGGGGAATAGTTTACCTTAGATTAGTGAGTAGTCCACCCATGCCAATAGTGCAAGCGTATTTAAATTACGTAGAACTAGATCACACGATAATAATCTTTATAAAAGTACAAAAATAATTAAAGATTATTTTATCACGGCTACTGCGTGGATGAGTACCCTAAGATTTGAGCATCAGTTAGTGGTTTGGGGAAGCTGGACTTGTGCATTTTTATGTATGATAGGTGAGGTCTTATCACAAGGCTAATAACCTTATACGTTGAGTGTATAACTCTAGTTAATTAAGACGGATTTATACAATAGAGTTTCTATACTTTATTATGTGAAGAAATCACGCTCTTGTAATTGTTCAGTATAATCTAAATAATCCAAGGCCCTAGGACGTGACTTAGTATGCATGCTTTTGGGTAGCTCCCAGAAATAAGTTGGTACATACTCAAAGTCATGGATTATCAGACTAGTTATCAAAGAATGGTAGATATTATTGAGGAAGGTGTTAGTCTATTTTTCCTAGCTCAATGATAGGTGTTCCGTAGAGGGGTATTTTCATCATTACACCTATAGGTTAAAGACATCGCACTTGCAATATTATTCTTGGGGTCAATACTTCCATATGGTGATAAATGGAATATTTAAAATGATAAAATACAACTATTCGTTAACAAGGGTATTTTGGTCATTTTAGTAGCTAAGAATAATATGTCTTTTGGTCCCCTGAGTAGCTCCAATTACCTTAGTAAATTTATTTACTATATGGGCTTATCGGGTAAATTAATAATGGAAGAATTGGTCTATGAGTCCAATTAATTATTTATTTGGGTTAGAATATAATTTATTGGGCTAACTTAATTAAATTGGTTTATTAATTAATTATCTTGGATAATTTTATATTTAGTACAATCAGATTAATTAATTAATATAATTTATTGGGCCAATTTAATTTAATTAGTTTTTTAATTAATTATTTTGAATAATTTTATATTGGCCTAAGAAGATCAATTAATTAACAAGAGAGTTATTTAATTAGTATTGGACTAATTTAATTAAATTAGTTTATTAATTAACTATCTTGGATAATTTTTTATTGGGCCCAAATATATTAATTAATAAAGAAGCTATTTAATCACTCTTGGACTAATTAAGAAGGAAAAAAATAGAAGAAGAAAAGCGGTGGAAAAAGAAAAAAGGAAAGCTGCCTTTTTTTTTTTTTTTATGTAAATTGATAATGTTTGGTTGACCGATATTTTTTAGAAACATATTTTTTAGAAACAAAAAGGAAAAGTAGCTTTTGGCAATTGGCAAAAAAATTTGGAAAGCTCATAATTGGTTTTTCTTCTTTTTGATGCGTGACTTGTGTTCATGTTTTAATTTTGTCAACCGAGGAAAACAAGATAGATAGCTTTCGTTTTTTTCGGGGCTGCCGGTTCTTGCGTTTTTTTCCCTTTAGCTTTTTTCCTTTTTAAAATAATAATAAAACTAGCTCTCCCAATTAATTCCTACAATATCATTATTCTTTCACCTATTATTTTACTTTTATCCGTAGATAGTCAATAGGAGTTTTAATAATACTTTAAAAGATTAAAAATTAGAAATTTTGGTGCGTGCATTTGATGCAAAGAAATCGACACTTGGCTAGTATTCTTGTGGAACAAATAGTCATGACAAATCAAAGCATTCCGTCAAATCCAAATCCTCCGGTTATTCAATCTAAGCAATCTAAAAGTAAGTATTCTTAGTCTTTAACTCAGAAAAAATTTTAATTTGTTATTTTCTGCTACGTTTTTATTTTTCCGTGATCTTTTCAGTTTTCTCTTGGGAAAGGAATAAAGGTACTACTAATTCTTCTTCTATTATTTAGCATAATGAATAAATGAAAAAGACTAATTGCAATGGGCAAACCGAAAGAACCAACGCAACCCCACACAAGATTGGCCACAAAAAACTCACTCTCTCTCAAGTTATAAATCCCCTATTCTCGGGCCAATTGAAGGGTATCACTACCTCCACAATTGAGCCCAAGAAGTAGTAAGTACAAAAGCTCTAATTTTCAGAAGAACCTAATACCTCTATCTCTAGGCGATATTAAACTCCCAATCATCACCAAGTTTTTAACCCTTAATCTCTCTCTCATGTTAGTCAAAAGAAAACAAAAATTGAACCCATTAGCTTGGCACTCAACCTTTAATCACATCTCTCGAATTCATTAAAAAAGAGTAACTAAACCATGAATCCAACACAATAAAGGCATGCAATCATTCATTAGGAATTGAAATCTAACAATTCAAGAGTAGAATTAATACAAAAACTAATTAGGGTTCATCTCTTCAAAAACAATTAAAGCAAATAATCACATGTTGAGAAGGAAACATAAAGAAAGGGACAAAAAAAATGCCCATAGATAAGTTTATTTCTTAATCTTCAATCTTCACTTGACAATCTCCAAAACTCTCATATCTCCTCTCTTGTGAGTGGATGTTCTTCTCAAGTGTTAGCTACTTAAAATGATGTCTTTCTGTTCTATTTACAACCCAAGAAAAGGCCTAAAACTTGTGTTCAAATCAACAGTGTCAATCTATAATCCAACAACAACCGTCACCTTTTTACTTATTGAACCGGTGCTTGTTATTTCCAGTGAGTCATTTTCTTTTGTCCTGGTGCCTGTCAAGAGCAAAAACTATTGCCCCTTATTACATGGAACCAAAGCCTATTATTATTGAGAACCAGCGCTTATTTCTTTTTCTTCAAGAACTTTGTCTTTTTCAAGTAGCAACTAGTCCATTTCTTTTTAAGCCATGGACTGGTTACTTATTTTTTTTAAAAAAGCTGGTCCATGGCTTTTCAAGCAATGGATTTGTTATAATTGTCCAGCTATCTTTTATTTAATCCTACACAAAACAATATATAAGTGTTAAAATTAGTATTCATTTAGGCATTATTTACAACAATTAAATTACAATTTATATAAGAATTATGTATTTGATGAGTACTCATCGAGAGTCGAAAATAGCCAAAACATTGACCATTCAGGCAATACTGAGAACTAACGAGTTTTAGATCATATTGTTGATAAGGAAGGTGAAATGAGCCCTAAAGCCCAAATTTTCTAGTACCAGCAGGATGGCTCTCTAGGAGATCCTGTCAAATGCCTTCATCATATGCAACTAAAGTATAAGGTTACTGCCAATAATTTACTTGACAATAGATTGCACCAGTTCTTCAGCTAAGAGAATATTGCCAGCGATATTTCTTCCCTCGATGAAGCTATTCTAATTAGGAGAAATGATCCTAGATAAAAATAGGGGTGAGACGATTACACATGATTTTTATAATAAACTTATTACAAAAATTACAGAGACTGATAGGCTGAAACTCTAAGAACAATGATGGAGATCATTTCTTTGGAATCAAATCTAGTAATGTTCTTGTAAAAGACCTCGGTATAGTAATTCTTGAGAAGAAGTCTCTTATAGCCTGAAGCATGTCATCTCTCACTATATCCCAGCAAAAAATAAAAAAAGAGCATGAAAAGTCATCTGGGCTCGACACACTTGATTTATCAAGTACAAAGACATCCCCCTTACTTCCTCTCTAGATGATACCGTACTCAGCAAGTGATTATCTCCATCCCAGACAAGTCGAGGTATAAACTAAAAAAAGGGATTCTGCTTATGAAAGTGTGGTTCAGCACCCAAGAGATCTAAAAAGAAGTGAACTACTTCTTCATCCATAGCCCGAGACATCTATAATCTATGTACAATTGTGATCACAAGAGATATGCTATTGGAATGTATACCCTCTTAGACTAGGTTTCTAATATAATTTTAACTTGTATTAATAAAATATTTTTCCCAGAATTTATTTGTGAAATCTTCATTATATTTGTGCATGATTTTATTAGAAAAGACCCATTGTGTTTAAGTAAATGATTTATGCGAATGGAGATCTTTCACAGTAAGATATGGACCATGGGATACTTAACACATAAACTGTTGTTCTTAACCATATGATGAGAATGAGAATCTCATCATGGCAAGATTATTGTGTTATGAATTTTAAATAGGGAATGACTTACTTTTAGCCAATGAGTAGTCTACTCATTTTATAACACAAGCGTATTTCAAATACATAGAACATGACCTGTAGTAGTGGTTTCTAAAAACCCAGACTACTACTGCTAGAGTATGGACTTGTACTCTACAGCTTGAGTATAAATTGGTGGCTTGATGAAGTTAGAAGCATATGCTTTGATGTACTATAGTTGAGGTTCTTGAGAATGACCAATATACTTGTATGTTGGGTATATATAACTAGTTAATTAAGACAGGACTTGTACAAGATATATAGTGTCTACACTATATCGTCTCTTGTGGTTATCCGAATGATCTAATTATCCAGTACCCTGGGGAACATGAGTTGGATATTGGCTTTAGGGTAGCTCTCTTGGAAAGTTGGAATATTCCAAGAAGTCGTGGATCATTGGACTAGAAACTTAAGGACGGTAAATGTCTTTTAGAGAGGTGTTAGTATGCTCTTTCCTCTTTAAATGCATGACGATGTATAGAGGGGTGTTTGATCATTTCACTTGTAAGTCAAAGACATAGCTAATGCAGTATTGTCCTTGGGGTCAATATTTCCTTATGGTGATGTTGGGAAATGTTTAAAATGCAAAATACAACTATTTATATAGAAATGACATTTTGGCCATTTTAAGAGCCAATGAGATGTGTCTTTTTGGTTCTCGGAATAGCCCATAAGTCCTAATTATTTTAAGTCAAGGAAATGGTCACAATAAAAAGAATTTTATTTTATTGAAAATATTTAATTTATTTTTTGGACTGGAATAAAATAAAGGAACGAGAGAAATTAAATTTTTTATCTAGTTTAATTAGTTAATTAATTATTCAAGGTCTAAGGCTAGATTAAAAAATTAAAAAATTAACCTAAGCTTAAACTAGTTAATAAAAGGTTTAAATAATTATTTTAGTTCATTTTGGCTCATTAATTATTTATTGGGTTATTTTAATAGGCTCAAGAAATAAATAATTAATGGTTATTGTTTTTGGGCTCATTGGATCCAAGAAAATAATAAATTATTTTGGCCCAATAATCTGAACTAAAGGGTTATTTTTATTCACGATATAGAAGAGTTAAGGATTATTCAAACCTCTTCTATTGATAACCTCCGAATGTTTTGAAATATCAGAACCCCAGGTTTTTGGTTATCTGAGATAGTGAAGAGTCATGGGTTGTGATAGGCGTTCTTCTCCTTCACAGAAAAACACACTACACAGAGGAAAAAACTAGAGCTTTTCTCTTTCTCTCTCGCTCATTTCTTTTCTTGGTCATTTCATCTTCTTGATTTTGCTAATTACTAGCAAAGGATCAAGAAACCCCTTTCCTCGCCTAAGTTGTTTCACCAAAATAGATTGGACGGAGGAATATTCTGAGAAGTAAAGAGCTTCACATACATGCCAAGGAGAAGTCGAAGGATCGCTAGTCATCAACTGGACGTTTTATCGGGTGAAGGAGACGTGACCGTCATTCCATCATCTTCCTCGCGGCCAAACAAAGCAACGCCCAGAAGTGGTATTCATTTTTCGCCTTCCACTGCGTCATGTATGGTGCCCTTTCTGGTTTCTTTTTCATCGCATGCATGGCTTTCTCTGTATTCATTGCCTTCAAGTGGTATCAGAGCACAATGCTTTGAATGGCTTAGGATTGATGCATAAAATTGGCAAGACTAATGTGATGAGATCCTTCACAGTTTTGGTATGGGTAGAAGCATTGTAAACCTCATAGTTGAGGAATAGGATCTCTGTACAAATGTTGTTTACTGCTTTGTTTAGCCTTCGTGTAAACCTGATTTGAAAGGGAATAGGTAGATTTCATGTTTTTTGTTGAAAAAAATGTAACAAAAAATTGCCTTAGATGATCGCAAAGTGTTGCAAAGAAGCCCAACCATATATATATATATATATATATATATATATATATATCGCAAACGAAATCGGCCAAGAAAAAAAATCTTGAGGAGGAAGATGAGCCGAGCCACAAGCCTAGCCAAAAGTCGAGCCGACCCATAGCTCGGTGTGTTTGGAGCCGAAGTTGCCCAGGCCAGTTGAGGCTTGAAGTCGCAACCGGGCCAAGTGTGAGGAATGCATCCTCGCAGATGCTATCAGCTTCCTTGCAGAAGCTAATGCATCCTGGCTTGGATGCTTCCCAGGTCGGGCGGGTCGCGAGAAACCGCCTGTGGACTATAGTCCATGTGTCTTCCCATGGGTCATGATCCAGTGTGGCAGGTGCACTGGATTAGCAAAAATTTTTTTTATTTTTATTTTTGGTCCCACACCAAGCGAAGTTATTTTTATTGTAATAATTAATATTTTTTGAATATTTTGCATGAAAAATAATAATAAAGGATATTAGGATTAAACAAGATCATTAATTAATTTAATTAATGTGTTTAATTCTTTTATTTGGGTACTTAGGATTAAAAATAGAAAAGTATGAAAACATTTACAGTTTTCTAGCATGCTAATTATTTTAAGTCCTATGTGCACGTTTTGTCAAAGACCAAAGTCTTTGGAAAATTTTATTTGATAAGAAAAAATATTTTTCTTTAATTAAATGGTTATTTTAACTTAAACAAAAATTAATCCTTGATTATTTTCTTAAAAATTTTTTATCCTTGACATAGAAAAATTTTGAATTTAGAAATTTTTGTAAGTTAAATTGGAAAGCCGTTTTAATTCATTTTCTCAAGAGGAAAATATATTTTTGTCAAATAAAACCTTGAGATCAAAATCTCCAAGAATTTTTAAATGGAAAATTTTTAAAATTATCAAGTTTTTTACTTAAATAAAATTAATCCATGAGAAAAACTTTCTCAAAGGGTATAAATCTTGACATAGAAATTTTTATGAATTTATACATTTTATTTTAAGTTAAAAGAGAATTTAATTAAAGTTTTTCAAATGATATTTTCAAGAAAACCCTTATTTAAAAAATTTAGTGAGAGAGGGATTCCAATGGCCCCATGGTTTCCATCACTATCCTTATTAGAGATCGTGGCCTTCTCGCGTCACCCTAGGAGTGAACCCATATAGGATGGAGATACCACAAGGATGTAGAACTAATATAATGATGTAATTAATAACTCGGCACACGTACTATGATCAGTCAACCCACGTTAGAGGTTATACTGCAAGGTATGTCTATAGGAAATGAGAAGAAACGGCCATCCCCTCAATGGAGTTATCTTCTAGATCATTACCTAGAAGGGAAATTAATTTGTGATGGTTAACACACTTAGCTTAGGAAACTGTTAATCTTCACAAGAAGTTATGTAAGTGTTTCTAAGAGCTAAATTAATCATGTTAAAGATAATAGTAATAGGATTAGTTATTATCAAGTTTAATATGAGGACAAAGTGCACAAAATTATTTTTGTTTTACAAATACTAAGAATTTCTTTTGTTTTTCAAAATTTCAGAAATAGTTGGTGGAGGTTCTTTTAGTCCCTTAGCCGTTATTCTCCGCAAGAATAAACTAACGGGTTCAAACTATGTAGACTGGAAAAGGAAGCTGGACATAATACTCATAGCTGAGAAGTATAATTATATCCTATATGATACCTGCCCAACAATCGGGGAAGGTTCCACCACCGAGGAGCGTGAGGCTAAAAAAGCATGGAAGAAGGCTGGCGAGATGGCCCGATGCTATATGTTAGCCTCCATGTCAAATATGCTTCAATCCAAACACGAGCACATGGTCACTACATATGATATAATCACATCACTAGCCACAATATTCGCGGATAAGAGCCGGCCCACAAGGCAAGAAGTTCTTCGAACCATCATAAACACTAAGATGGCTAAAGGAGCATCAGTCAAAGAGTATATGCTCTAGATGATTGTTGCTTTCGAGGAAGCAGAAGTCTTAGGGGCTGTTATTGATCTCGAGAGCCAAGTGGATATGGTTCTTGAATCTTTGTTGGGCTCCTTCACTCAGTTCAAGTTGAATTACAACATGAACAAATTAAATATGAGTTTAACGAGTTGATGAAGGAGCTCCAGGTGGCAGAGAAGGTCATGAAGCCACATGCTAGAGCTATGATGGCCTCTTCTTTGAGAATTGGGCCTAAGCCCAAAAAGTTCAAGAAGAAGAAGGAGAATGCAGTGCACCAGCTCAAGTCCCAGCCCAAAGACAAATCTAATGGCAAATGCTTCAAATGTGGGAAGAATGAACACTAAAAAAAGGAGTGCCTAGATCTTCAGGCTAAGAAAAACCTCATAGGTAATATTCTTTATTTAGAGTCTATATCAATGGTTGGATCAACTTCCACTTAGATTGTTGATTCGGGAGCCATCGATCATATCCGTAACTCTTTACGGGGGTTTGAAAAATTAGAAGACTCCGGAAGGGCGAACATGGACTACGCATGGGAAATAAAACACAAGTTTGGACCCTTACAATGGGAGAACTGGAACTTACTTTTGATTGTAATAGAATAGTTATTTTGAAGAATATTTTATTTGTTCCTGGTTTTAGACAAAATTTGGTTTTAGTTGCAAACTAATAAATCAAAGATATTCTATTTCTTTCCATTCTAGTATTACTATCATTAGAAATGGAGAAGTTATATGTACTGGGCACATGTATAGAAATCTATTCTTCATTAATCCTATTAACAATCAATTGAATAATGCTCAATTTGAACCTTTAAATAGGAAGAGAAAGACCAATGTCAATGACTCATATCTTTGGCATCTAAGATTCGGTCATATTAATTCAATCAGGATTCAGAGGTCAATCTATGATAGGCCTTTAGGTTCATTGAGATTGAAAAGTTGGCCTCAGTGTGAATCTTATCTTATGGAAAAAATGACCAAGAGGTCATTTACCTAAAAGGCGGATAGAGCAAAAAAAGTATTGAGTCTTGTTCATATTGATATGTGTGATCCTTTGTCTGCACCAGCAAGAGGGGGGTTTGAGTACTTTATCACTTTTATAGATGATTGTACAAGGTATTGTTATGTTTATCTTATGAGATGCAAGTTTGACTCTTTTGATAAGTTCAAAGATTTTAAGCCTAAAGTGGAGCGTTGGACAGGCAAACTAATCAAGACCTTACGATCAGATCATGGTGGAGAATACCTCCTTGTAAATTCTAGGACTATATGGTACATCATGGGATAGTATCCCAACTCTCTACATCGAGGACACCCCAGCAGAATAGAGTAGCTGAGAGAAAGAATAGGATATTAATGGAAATGGTCCAAAGCATAATGCCTCATGCTACTCTTTCAGTGTCTTTTTGGGGATATGCCCTAGAAATAGCAACATAGATTCCGAACTTAGTGCTTTCTAAGTCAGTATCTAGGACTCCCTATGAGATGTGGATTAGGCATAAGCTAACTCTAAATCATATTAAGATATGGGGTTGCCCAATTTATGTATTGATCAAGGGAGATAAGTCAGAATCAAGATCAAAATTATAATATTTTGTTAGGTATCTAAAAGGTACAAAGGGTGGTTATTTTTTTCATCCCAAGGAGTAAAAGGTACTTGTGAGTACTAATGCTAGATACTTAGAGGATGAATAAAGTACATCCACTAAAGGTTCTACAAGGTTGGAACTCGAAGAGAAGTTGTCTTCTGAATCAATTTCTCCTAACCAGATTATGGAACAAGAAAAGGCACAGCCTCAGGAACCTATACAAATGGAGCCTCGTCGTAGTAGGAGGATATTTAGAGTTCCAAAAAGATAGACTGGAGAGGCTTTTAACCTAATCTCCGACCATTAGGAACAAGATCTCACTAGATACGAGGAGACTATTGCTGATACCGACGCAAACCTATGGCATGAAGCAATGAAAGCCGAGATTGAGTCTATGTACTCCAATCATATTTGGGATCTTGTTGCTTCACTTGAAAGGATAAAACCCATTAAGTGTAAGTGAGTGTAAAAGAGGAAGAGGGGAGCGGATTGGATGGTGGAAACCTTCAAAATTAGGCTTGTGGGGTAAGGGTATACTAAAAAAAAAATGGATCAACTATGAGGAAACCTTTTCCCCAGTACTCATGCTTAAGTCTATCTGTATCCTCTTTGTCATCGCATGTCATTATGACTACAAGATATGGCAAATGGATGTCAAGTCGGTATTTTTAAATGGCTATCTTAGTGAGGACATCTATATGTCCCAACTAAAATGATTTATTGTTAAAGGCCAAGAATGTATGGTTTGTAAGTTTAAGAAATCCATTTATGGACTTAAGCAGGCATCTAGAGTATGAAACATTCGTTTCAATGAGACTATAAAGTCTTGCAGTTTCATTCAAAATAAGGATAAACCATGTGAGTTTAGGAAACTGGAAGACATAAATGTGGTTTTTCTTGTCCTATATGTAGATGACATTTTACTCATTGGAAATTATGTAGGGACACTGTTAACTAAGGTTTGGCTATCTAGTCAATTTAGTATGAAGGACTTAGGTGAAGCCGATTACATTCTCAAGATAAAGCTTCTTAGAAATAGGAAGTATGGAATGTTAGGTTTATACCAAGCTACATATATTGACAAGATGCTGGCTAAGTTCAGCATGGACTCATGCAAGAGGGCATTGATCCCTTGCAGACATAAGTTGTCTTTTTCTTCAAAGGACTATCCAAAGTCTCAAGAAGAAAAAGATAGAATAAGTAGGATTTCCTATACTTCAGCTATGAGAAGTCTCATATATGACATGCTGTGTACTAGACCAGATATCTGCTTTGTTGTAGGCTTAGTTAGCAAATATCAGTCAAACTTCGGGGAGGTTCATTGACAAGCTGTAAAGCATATTCTCAAATGTCTTAAAGGCATGAGATATTATATGTTAGTTTACAGGGTAGATAACTTGGTTCCTACGGGATACATAAATTCAAACTTCCAAGCGAGAGAAGGATAAAAGAAAATCTACTAGTGGATATATCTTCACCTTATCTCGAAGGAGCTATTTCATGGAAGAGTATCAAGTAATCTTGCATTACGACTCAACCATAGAAGGTGAGTATGTGGCAGTTTTGGAGGCATCCAAGGAAGCGGTTTTGTTACGGAAGTTCCTCTTGGAACTTGGAGTCGTGCCACAAATGGACAAACCGGTTGTTATATACTGTGACAACACTAGTGCAATCTCACAATCTAAAGAACTAAGAACCACAAAAAGGGGAAGCATATAGAGAGAAAATATCACCTGATCCAGGATTTTATCTAGAGACGGGAAGTCATGGTGGAACGGATTACCTCGGAAAACAATCTAACAGATCCTTTCACTAAGCCTTTGGTGAAGAGAGTCTTTAGAAGATACTTAGACGTCATAGGGGTGGGCGCCTATGGACTTACTTAGTCTTAGAGTGCAAGTGGGAGATTGTTGAAATGTATACCCTCTTAGACTAGGTTTCTGATGTAATTTTGACTTGTATTAATAAAAGTATTTTTTTAGAATTTAATTATGAAATCTTCTTTATATTTATGCACGATTTTATTGGAAAAGACCCATTGTGTTTAAGTAAATGGTTCATGTAAATGGAGGTCTTTCACAGTAAGGTATGAATCACATGGGATACTTCACATATAAACTGTTGTTCTTAACCGGATGATGCGAATGGCAAGGTTATTGTGTTATGAATTCTAAATAGGGAATGGCTTACCTTTAGCCAATGAGTAGTCTACTCATTTTCAAACACAAGTGTATTTTGAATAGTAGAACATGACATGTAGTAGTGGTTTCTAAAAGTACTATGTGATAAAACCCAGACTACTACTACTACTACAACGTCGATTTGTACTGTACAGCTTGAGTAAAAGTTGGTGGTCTGACAAAGCTGGAAGCGTATGCTTTGATATACTATAGTTGAGGTTCTTGAGAATGACCAATATACTTGTATGTTGGGTATATGTGACTAATTAATTAAGACAGACTTGTACAAGATATATAGTGTCTACACTATATCGTTCCTTGTGGTTGTCCGAATAATCTAATTATCCAGTGCCCTGGGGAACATGAGTTGGATATTAGCTTTAGGGTAGCTCTCTTGGAAAGCTGGAATATTCTAAGAAGTCGTGGGTCATTGGACTAGAAACTTAAGGATGGTAGATGTCTTTTAGAGAGGTGTTAATACGCTCTTTTCTCTCTAAATGCATGGCGATATATAGAGGGGTGTTTGGTCCTTTCACCTATAAGTCGAAGATATAGCTAATGCAGTATTTTCCTTGGGGGTTAATATTTTCTTATGGTAATATTAGGAAATGTTTAAAATACAAAATATAGCTATTTATATAGTAATGGCATTTTGGTCATTTTAATAGCCAATAAGATACGTCTTTTTGGTCCTCGGGATAGCTCAGTAAGTCCTAATTATTTTAGGTTGAGGAAATGGTCACAATAAAAAGAATTTCATTTTATTCAAAAAGTCTAATTTATTTTTTGGACTAGAATAAAATAAAGGAACGAGAGAAATTAAATTTATTATCTAGTTTAATTAGTTAATTATTTATTTAAGGCCTAAGGCAAGATTGAATAATTAAAAAAATTACCCTGGGCTTAAACTAATTAATAAAAGGCTTAAATAATTATTTTAGTTCATTTTGGCTCATTAATTATTTATTGAGTTATTTTAATAGGCTTGGGAAATAAATAATTAATGGTTATTATTTTTGGGCTCATTAGGTCCAAGAAAAATAATAAATTATTTTAATCGAATAGCATAGACTAAATGGCTATTTTTATTCACGGTACAGAAGAGTTAAGGATTACCCAAACCTCTTCTATTAACAACCTTCGGATGTTTTGAAATATCAAAACCTCGGGGGTTTGGTTATATGAGATAGTGAAGAGTCATAGGTTGTGATAGGCGTTCTTCTCTTTCATAGAAAAGCACACGACACAGAGGAAAAAACCAGAGCTTTTCTCTTTCTCTCTCGCTTATTTCTTTTCTTGGTCTTTTCGTCTTTTCGATTTTGCTAATTAATAGCAAAGGATCAAGAAGGTCCTTTCCTCGCCTAGGTTCTTTCACCAACATAGGTTGGATGGAAGAATATGCTAAGAAGCAAAGAGCTTCACGTACATGCCAAGGAGAAGCCAAAGGATCACTAGTTATCAACCAAAAGTTTTATCGAGTAAGAAAGATGTGACTGTCGTTCTATCGTCTTCCTTACGGCCAAACAAAGCAACGCCTAGAAGAGGTATTCATTTTTCGCCTTCCGCTGCGCCGTATATGGTGCCTTTTCTGGTTTCTTTTTCATCGCATGCATGGCTTCCTCTGTATTCATTGCCTTCATATGCGTCCATTGCCTTTTTGCCTGACAAATGGAATGGAACAAAGATGTGTTAGCATCACCCCGCTTAATCCATTTAATTACGGCTTTCTTGCACCGAGAAAGACACCTAACAAGCCAAGAAACAAGCATGATTCACCCTGGCCTCATACATCCTAGTTCTATTATTAGAAGTGGGTGCAACCTCATAATTAAACTCAGCTCGAATAACGTCATTTTTTGAGCATTGAAAATAGGTAAAAATGTTACCAAGTAGTTCCTCATTCTAATTAGTTTTAAGGGCATTCTAGCAGCTCACAAGTAACAATTTGGATGCTATTATCATCAAAGTGCTTGGATCAAGCCTGCTTAATCAAACTTTGGAATCCCTCGTAGTAGGTCCACATTAGCATGAATTTAAAGGGCTTAGGGGATGAAGGAGGCGATAGTAGACTAACAGTAACAAGAAGAGGGGTATGATCAGAACCCTGCAATATAAATAAGTAACAGAAGTGTTGTGAAACATTTCGTCTCATTGTTTATTCACCATAGCTCAGTCTAGCCTTTCCATGCAAGGACGCTTTCCTTATCTTACCCAAGTAAATTGGCTCCCAAAAAGGAGCGAGTCCCTCAAATAACAAGTCTTGACAAAGGTAACAAAGTCCTCAATCCCTGGCAAAAAAAGACTACATATACCGGGATGTTCAAAAATGACATATATAGTATTAAAGTCTCTCCCGAGAGACCAAGGCCCCCAGACAATCTGTGATTTAAAGGTAATTAAATTGGTCCAGAGCTATTGGCGTGACAACCTAGTGCAAAGTCCATAGACGAAGGATGTAGTTAATGAGTTTCTAGGTGATAGTTCAAAGGAGAGTAAAATTATATAATCGAGATGTGGACAACACTGAAAACTAAATAAAATTTTGCTAAAAAATCTAGATTTTCCCGGAAGAAGTCAAGCAACAATCTAAAAAGCTAAGTCTAAAAGCAAATTTATTGAATTTTTAATGAGGCAACCAAAGGTTCAATAATTTGAACCATAGATAATTTGTGTTTTTTACTAAGTTTTTTAAGCCTGTTATTCTAAAAAGGATCAGCAATCCCACAAATATTCCATATGATGATATTTATTGGGGAGAGGTACAAGAAGGGGGCAAAAATATTGAAGCTTAACTCGACGTCAAGGTCTGGATCGTGCACGTAGTAGTGTTATGTTGCACTTGTTTCTCGTTGATGGACCTCTCTTTTTGATTTTTTTGAGGCCTAAAGACATTATATTTCTAATGCAAAATTAAACCGCAAATCACCATGGCGAGAAAACTCAAATTTTGATGCATCACCATCTTTAGATTTTAGGGCCATTTTATCTTTTTCATTATCAAAATCGAGGAAGCAATGGAAACTTTCCCGTATAGGGATCATTCTTTGAGATAAGTTTGTTTAGCGAGACTCAACTTGGAAGAGTTTCGAGTGCCAATGGAGTTGTTCTATAAGGTAGGTCCATGCGAAGTCAAATCCAAAATAAGGCTGATAGTGTTTGTACTTACGCCGCCACCCTCCATCACGAGAGGGATTGTTTATGGAAACATGTGTAACATCACTCTTTTTCAAGGGCATCAATGATAGTGAGCAACGAGTACCACCAACTAATAGGTGAGATTGATTAGCGGGTCTAGGCACTGGGCATCTCTAGAGAAGCTATGTCTATGAACTTAGAATTAGGGTTTAGGGGAGGTGCAACCCGTAGTGTTTGTAGGGTTGACGAAGTTGCAAGCTGGTTGAGGTAATCTCTGTCACGACGAGGTTACGGCAGCTTTCTATATCGAGAGGGAGTATTGGCTAGGGGAAGGGGATTCTCCCTACTCTTAACTGGTGGCTTAGGTAGCTTGTTCTTCTGCAAGTCATCAAGAGTCTAATCCTTGTCTTTTCGGTGTTATGGGAATTTGAAAGTAACCAGAAAAATCATCTAAAAAGTAATAAAAATCATGTCTGGCTAATCTTTCTAGCATTTGATCAATGAAAGTGAGAGAAAAATGGTCCTTTCTAGTTACCTCATTTAATTTTCTATAATCAATGCAAACCCTCCAACTGGTTACCAATTTCATTGGGATCAACTCATTTTTTTCATTTGTGCTCACAGTCATTCTTTCCTTATTTGGTACCACTTGTGTTGAACTCACCCAAATGCTATCAAAAATAGGGTAAATGATGCCGGAATCTAATAGTATAATCACCTTACCTTTTACCATATCACTTATATTTGGGTTCAACGTACGTTAGGGTTGCACTACAGGTTTGACTCCTTCTTCTAGCAAAATTTTGTGAGTGCAAAAGGAAGGGCTAATTCCTTTATTGTCCATGATTTTTCATGCAATGACTCTTTTATATTTTCCCAATAGGCTTACCAATTTGGTCTTTTATTCATAAGTGAGGCCTTTTGCTATGATCATTGGCAATTTTTCTCCATTAGCCAAAAATGCATATTCCAAGTTCTCAAGAAGGTCTTTGAGGTCCAATTTCGATAGTTCTTTAATGGATGACTTCATCCTTCTCAAACTGCTTTTTTTTATTTTTCTCAAATTCTCCCAACTCACAGCCCTTATTTGAATCCTCCAAATATGCAATTGGTTGTTCTATGAAGTTCATAGAGAGATTGACAAATGATTTCTGCACAAAATCAAATATAGACTCATCAAGAATATCAATATTTAAGCAAGAATCATTATAAGATGTAGGATGTTGCATGTTTTTGTGGATTTTGATAATGACTTCTTCATCCCCAACCCTAAGTGTCAATATTCCCCCGTGAACATCAATTAATGCTTTGACAGTAGCTAGGAAAGGTCGACCTAGGATTAAAGGAACTTTAGAATCTTCATCCATATCAAGAATAACAAAATCCACATGAAATATGAATCTATTCACTTTAACCAATACATCCTCAATTATTCTCCTATGATATTTAATAGATCTATCCGTAAGTTGAATACTCATCCTAGTAGGCTTGTACTCACCTAGGCCTAATTTTTTGAAAGTTTTGTATGGCAAAAAATTAATGCTAGTACCTAAGTCCACTAATGCATTACAAAATGTAAGAGTACTAACAGGACAAGGAATAGAAAAACTCCCGGGATCATTTTCTTTTTGTGGTAATGTCCATTGGTCTTGTAGGATAGTATAGCATTCTTTATTTAAAACTACAGTAGATAATTCTTCCAACCTTTTTTTTTTTGTTGACAAGTATGCTTTTGTGGAATTTTGCATAGTTGGACATGTGTATCAAAACCTCACTGAGTGGAATATTTATGTATAGTTGTTTGAATATTTCTAAAAACTTATCAAATTGTGCATCTTTTCTTGTTTTTTGTTGGTGCCAGCCCATTTTTTTTAGATGGTGCCGGTTCCGTGCTAGAATTAGGTAGCTCCTTACCACTCCATAATGTAATGGCATCTAAATCATGTTATGTTTCTACCCATAATGGTGACTTAATCACTAGATTTGTTAAAAACCAAATTTGCGTCTCCATGTTTCGAATCATTTTCTCAAATTTTGCCAATGTGTCATCTATCTTGCGAAAGCATTTGGTTACATAGGTGGCAAATTTCTCTAATACCCCTTCTAAGGCAGTGGAGTTGGATGGTCGAGATGTCATCTCTTGAGACATGTTAGGATACCGCCCCATGTTCCAATTGGCCATCTTACCTATATAAAGTAGCTTGTTAGTATCATATACACATAGTTCAAAATCAAATCATGTTAGTTAGTTAGTTAAGGTAAATGTAAACAAACAATAAGATATGACACTCAGTTACACAAAGAACATATATACATATTTACATATTTACATATACACATATAAACATATGCACATGGTTAAATCAACAAAATCTAAATTTTCATGATATTATTCCCCGGCAACGGTGCAAAAAACTTAATGCATAAATTTTGGGTGTATAGAAATCATTAAATTTAAATCCATCCCTTAGTCAAGTTTTAATTAAAACATTAATTCCAAAATACACATACGAGCAAGTATACCCATCACAAGTATAGTATAGGGAATTAATGAGTATCGATCCTCAAAAGAACAAGCGCACACTAATCACTTTTCATTCATTATTTAACCAACCATTAAAGTGATAAAATAACAAAAAGAAAATAAATATATATATATATACAACTCAAGGATATGAAAATATACCATTTAGACAATTACTCTTGAAAACATGATAATGAATCATTTAGCAAGTATCACAATCAATTATCATCTTTGTCTCATGAAGGATTTAATATAGACCACTTCATTTGCAATTCATGGCATCACTATCTTCTAGCTAAATCAGTGAAAATATTTTGTCTTAACCAATTTATCCAAAAGATGCATTAAAATCAATTCTCATATAAACCTCTATATTCTAGGTGATTTAAAATATGAAATTAATCAATGAATCCATATTTTAGCAATCATCAACTAACCTTTAATTACCTAAATTCTTGACAATTAACCCATTTTTTAAGCAAGTTAAGAGATAACAAATATGAAATTAATTAATTGAAGTCATTATCAACCCCTTTTTTAAACAAGTTAATAATAAGTATCCATCAACCAACTCCATAAGAAAAACAAGTAATCAAATCTTAAGATAAATAATGAATTGATCAAAAGACTAAATTAATTCAAGAAATCATGAATCCCAAAAACAAAGTCAAATTACAATGAAAACATCAATTACATCATTATTCTTAAAATAGAAAACAAAGGTTAAAAGAAAAAAGTCATGGACAAGCCCTTCTTCTTCTCTTTAGAAATCTTCTTGAATAATACTCATTGAATGGTAAATCTCTCATTCTTTGAATGATTGGAAGTTTAAATCCTTGGATTCATTACTTTTTCATGTGTTTTTCTTGTTTAAATAAGTTATTTTATGCAAAAATTTGTTGCTTAAGAAGTTTTAACCAAGTAGGATTCGAAAAATGCCAAAATCCTTTGGAAAATACCAAAGTTGTGCACAGAATCGTCTGTGTTCAGACCAGACCTGGTGCCGGGTAGCTTTGACCCAGTTGGCACCAAGTACATTTTGCTTGGCCTCCTGGACGTTGCTCTATTTTCTCTGTTTTTTAGATTAGACCTGGCGCTTAGTTTAGTTGCTAGACCTAGCACTAGGAGCATGCTGGAATTTTTCCCTTTTTGCTCAAAATCTTCTCAATTCTACATAAATTTATCAAAAACACTTTCCACAACTAAAATATCAAATAGGAATAAATATGCCTAGTTATTATATTAATCTCAAATAATTAGGAAAATAGTAATGATTTTTGCCCCTATCAGTAATTTAGTATTTTATCCGATGAAGATTTTGTTTAAATAGTATATTACAATATAATCATTTCTTTCCCCAAAAACTATATTTTACATAAGCAAAAATTGTGTTATTAGTATATCCATTCAAATTATTTTCATTCATGCATCATGATATTTATTTTGAAAACAGTGCCGCAACTACACACCTCGGACTTCTTGCGATTATTTATAATCTCACACATTTTTTTTTAATCAGGTTTTCAGGAGGAGGTAGGTTTATCAAGACCGGAACGTGAAGTTCTATTTTGTAATAGTGTTAGGTCTTAATATTTCTGTTAACTTTAATTCTGGATGATTAACTAGATTTTCTTTAAGACAAACTTAGAATTTTTATTTTACTGATCTTAGCAAATTTCTTTGTGATGTAATTTAAGATTAAGTACAAAAAATTTATCCTTTTTCCTTTACTTTCTTTCCTTTCGATTCTTTTGTACCACATTATAAAGACCTTTGGTCCAAAGGATGAGGTGACATCTCTGGCCATTAGGCCGCTTATTAAGGGGTGTAACAATCTTCTCCCGTCAATACTTCTTGTAACTCCTTCACCTCTTAAGCTTGCAATCTAGCTTACTTCACATTTCTGCTTAATGTATCCGCAACCACTTTAGCCTTTCCGTGGTGATAATTGATCTGGCAATGATATTCCTCCAAAAATTTCATCCATCATCTCTATCTCAAGTTTAGGTCATTTTGGGTGAATAAGTATTTTAAACTCTAATAATTCATGAATATTTCGTACTGAGCATCGTACAAGTAATGTCACCACTTCTTCAGAGAAAAAATAATAGCTACTAACTCCAGATCATGCATGGGATAATTCACCTTGAACAGTTTAAGCTTTCTTGAGGAGAAGGCCACAACTTTCCTCTCCTATATTAGCATTGCTCCCAATCCTTCCTTTGATGCATCCATATATAGAGCATAAAGCTTTCCTTCTTCTGGCAAGATCAATACAAGTGCTATCATCAACCTCTTCTTCAACTCTTGCAAGCTCCTTTTACACTTTTCATTCCATGAGAAGTGTACATCTTCTCGCAATAGCCTAGTCAAAAGCGATGCAAGAGTTGAAAACCCTTTCATGAATCGCCTATAATACCCGGCTAATCCCAAGGTACTCGTAATTTCTATAACAGTCTCAGGTTGTTTCCAGTTTTCAATGGCTTCAATCTTGGCAAGGTCTACCTTGATTCCCTTATTAGTACAACATGCCCTAAAAATGAAACTATATCCAGCCAAAATTCACACTTCTTGAACTTACTATGCAACTGGTGCTCCTTCAACTTTTCCAAAATTAACTTGAGGTGTTCTGCATATTCCTCCAGGCTCTTGGAATAAATCAATATGTCGTCCATAAAGATCATGACAAATTTGTCCAAATAAAGTCGAAATATCTAGTGCATCATGTCCATAAAGATTGCGGGTACATTAGTCAACCCAAAAGGTATTACAATAAATTTGTAGTGCCCATACCAGGTGTTAAACGCAGTCTTAAGAATGTCTTTCTCCCGAACTCACTTAGTAATTTTCTTGCCTCAGATCAAGCTTAGAGTAATAACTAGAGCCTCTTAATTGGTCAAACAACTCATCAATGAGCAGGAGTGGGTATTTGTTCTTAATTGTCAATTGTTTAAACCATGATAGTCAATGCACAAATGTAGTGTCCCATTATTTTTTTTTTTCACAAATAACACCAGTGCTCCGCACGGTAAAGTTCTTGGCCTAATATACCCTTGTCCTAACAATTCTTCCAACTGTTCTTTTAACTTCTTGAGTTCTATAAGGGCCATGCGATACGGTGTCTTGGAGAACAATTTCGCCCCTGGTATAAGGTTAATGGTGAACTCCACTTCCCGTGATGGGGGTAAAGTTGAAAATTCCTCGGGAAATACATTGGCAAACTCTTGCACTACGATAGTGCTTTCTGGAGTACTCTCCTCCTCAGGTTTGTTAATCAGGTGTGCTAAATAACATTAACATCCCTTCTTTAGCATCTTCTGAGCTTTAGTTCTCAAAATTAAATGTTTCAATTCTTTTACCTTATCCCTCTTTGAATTCTAGAACACCCTTCCCAGATCTAACAAATTGGCCCAATTTGTTCTTCCAATCTAACAAAGAGCCATGTTTAGCCAACCAATCCATACCTAAAGTAACGTAATAATCCTCATATGGCATCATAATAAGGTCTCCGGGTAGTTTTTCCCTCCTCGCTTCAATTTCACACCATTCTATAAAGTTTCTCGCTTCTCCGATTTCCCCAAAGAAATGCTAACTAACAAGGTATAGGGGAGGTTTAAAGTAGTAAAACCAAAATAGTATGCACAAATGATGTTTATATAAGAATGCATAGAGCCGGGGTCAATCGGTGTATTTATTTTACAGACTTCGGATAGAAAGCATAACTTCCACCACTCGCAGGATCTACACCTTGTTCTCTACAGTTCAGGGCATACACTTGAGCTTTCACTTGGGGCCTTCGATTGTTTCCCCCATGATTCACTCTATTCCCACGATGGACTAGATTCACTACTGGGGCTAGGTTGCTATTATTGTTCTGAAATAACTTGGGGTAACTATTCTTCACATAATTGGGGTCGCCAAATTTGAAATAGTTCCTGGGTGCCTGCTTATGCCAACAATGCTTTTCCATGTGTCCCATTTTTCTACAGCACTGGCAAGTTATCATGCTTTAAACTGTCCCAATGGGATTTATCTTCACCTGCATTCCTATATTTCTCCCTTGTGGTTCAACTGGCTTTTTTAACCTAGAATTACTTAGTGGATGGGAAGGTTCTTCCAGCAATTCGACTTTCATCCTCATTTTCTATCCTAATGGCTACATCCATTGCAGTAGCATATGTAGTAGGGAGAATGGGGCTAAGGCTCTCCTCAACTCTTATCTCAGGTCCCTTGATGAATTGGTGTGTCCTATTCTATTCTGTGCGTATTAGACGACGACAATACTTTGATAATTTGTTAAATTGCGCCATATACTGTGCTACAGACATATTTTCTTACTTCAAATTTTGAAATTCATCGTCTATTTTCTCAATAATCTATTGTGGGATGAACTCTGCCTGGAGAATTTCCAAGAAATAGTCCCAGCTCCATTCTTGTTTAGATTGCTTCCAAACCTCTTGAACTTATAACCACAAATCGCGAGCCAGTACTCTTAAGCAAAAATCTAACCTTACCATTCTTTCCTCCGTATACTACAAAGTGGGGAAGATATCCCCTATTTGTTCAATCCACATCTTAGCTTTTTGCGCTTGTTCTGCTTCACCAAAGTACAATAGTGGTTGAAACTTGAGAAACCTTTCAAATGCCTCGTCTTTGCCTTGTGTGGCCCTACATTCTGTCAGATTCTATAGAATCTCAGTTATTTGTCTAAAAGTTTGGCCAACAGTAACCTTTTGGGGTTCATTATTTTTCCATACCACATTTTTAGCTTTTGACCCTTCATTTTGTTCACTTGTGGTGGGGTTTGCGGTAGGGTCGTTTCTATGGGGTGGTGGTCTTCCAGCCTATAGTCTGCATCCGCGCAGCATGATTATGCTTTATTACATAGATTTGTCATTAGTTGGGCATTCAAAGATTCATACGAAAGCAGACAATGTATGTGTGATATGATAAATGTAAGAAGTTTATAATATAATTAAGTAAATAAATATAAGAACCAACATCATTTCATAATTGACTACAATCAAGTATGTGATCATGCATTCCATCTATGTCTATGTATACCAAAAAAGCAGTGGTATTTGAAACATCCATGCACACATAAGCCTTACAAGTAGGCAAGTTCCTAACTAGTCGGGTTAGTAAATGAGCATGTAGATCAGGAATCTAAAAATAGGCATTTTATAAGTCACCAAATACGTTAGTCACCTATCTTCTACTTTTTCTTATAGTCAGTAGTCTAATACTTCTCAAAGTCACTGTCAGTATCCTCCTCTAAGTCATTTTCGAAATTGGCTCTTCTAGTGGGCCTACTCTCCTTAAAGTCTTCCTCAGCCTCCACTCTTGGCTCTTCGTACTCTATCTCTCCAGGACCCTTGATCTCTTATGCTAGGGTTTCTTTAGCTGGCTCCACCTTAGGTTCAGCAACCATCTCACCTTCGCTCTCAGAAGACATTTCTATGATCTCAATCACATCATCCTCTTCAGATTCAAAAGTAGAGGAATCTAAAAAGTCGGGGTTTATAAGCTCTAGTGGTGGTGGTCATCGACAGTAGGGGTTCATAGTCTTACAAGCGGTTCATAACATCCTCACCATCCTACAACAATCATTATTTGCTTAGTCCTAAAATAAATCACCGAAGAAGTAAAAATTAGTTTAGATCTAGAAATTTCTAATTAGAATTCCAATTCCAGACTCATCTCAAACTCATGCTATTCCTAACTTACGCTTAGTTCATACAAAAACCTTAATCCTATTCTAAGCTTTGATTTAAACTTAGGCTCTGAAATCAATTGTCACGCCCCGTGGCCACAGACCCGAGAGTGCAACTATGGGTTTGGCAGCACCCACTGTCAACTACTTGTCCACCATTCTAACTTGGCCAAAATAGATATTCCAAGTTGATAATGGGTACTTAAGTCCATCCTTATATACCATTCATACTTCTCATTCCAATCCCCTGTAGGATTGGGGTATCAAAAAGCGAACAGTATGTAAACTCTTCTCAGTAGTTGTTCTTTGGATCATCTGGAAGGTAAGGAACTTGCTCCTTTATGATGCAAAAGCTCCGTCCATTTCCTGAGGTCAGCATAAAGTAGTGGCCTTTGCACAAAATTTTACAAGTGTGCATCCTTTGTCATCTGCCCTTTCCCTTGTTGGTGTATTAGCTCATCTCAAAATCAAGTAGTCTATAGAGAAGGCTATTTCAGTTCTTCCTGTTCACTGGTCTGGATCAGTTGAGGGATTTGATCACATTCTCAATGTGGATGGTGCCTCTAAGGGCAATCTTGGCATGGCGGGTACTGGTGGTGTAATCCGAACACCAACTAGTTCCTTCATTCTAGCTTTCAGTAAAAGGTTCGGAGTTTGCGCAAATTTGACTACAAGGATGAAGGGTCTTTTGCAGGGTCTAAAACATTGTATTAAGAGGAGGCTTAGTAAAATTCTCATCCAATCTTACTCATTGGCATTGCGTCAACAATTTACTGGTAAACAAGTTGTGCCATGGCGTTATAGGCAGATCTTTGAGCATATTCTCTACCTCTCTCGGCAATTCACTTGCATGCGGCTAGTTCATATTTTTGGTGAAGCTAATCGGGTAGCAGATTACATAGCAACTATGGGATGTACTTAGTCTTTTTTCTTTTCACAATTTACTGAATTACCACAGGATGTCAAAGGCTTGTGTAATTTAGATAGGATGCATTTCCTTTCGCTTCGTGTAAAACACTCAACAGCTTATTCTTTTTAGTAAATGGGTTGGGGTCTTGCTAAATCCCCTCTGATAAATAAAAAATAAAAAATACGTGCCTAATGGTAAGGAGGTCAATATTTTAATTTTCAATACAACTTTATAATCACAAAATATGTATATGTGTGGATATATATATATATATATATATATATATATATAAGAATTACTTATATTTTTTAAGTGAAACATAATAAAACACAATTTAATAAATGAAAATTTATTCCTATTACTATTAATTTAAGATTGCAGAAACTGTTCCACTTTAGTCATTATTTGTTGTAGTGAGAAATACTTTAAAAATACGTCAATTACAAGATTGTGTGTTATATTTTTTCCATCTTTAGTAAGTACTCCCTTTGTCTGAAAATGTATATTCTATTTGTCAAATACAAGCATATAAAAAAATCGGTGGAATTTGATAGTGTAAAAAGTTAAATGTCACAAAATGTCCCTATTAAAAATTTTGAAAGAAATTAATTTTATTGATGGATTAGCAAATTGGAGGGAATAAGCATGTGGATACCACTGAATTATTTGAAAGTCAAATCTTGATATTTAGTATGGAAACTTTTATCTTTGGAAGGTTTTAGTTATTTTGAAATGTTTTGAATGATCCTTTTACTTAGAAAGAAGCAGATGTTTTGAATAAATTAAAATGGTAAGTAACATAGTTATTTTGAAATAAAGAGAGTAATATATTTTTTAATTTGTTAAGACACTTTATTGCAGTAATATGAAAAAAGGTACTCAGAGGTAATGTCAATTTCTCATTTTTTAGATTATGATGTACTTACTACATTTCTATTTGGATTACAAATAGCAGAACTTTATAGTTTAAATATCCTTCGAGTGTTTGCAAGATGTAAACTCAAACATTCAAAAAAAAAAAAAAATCTTCAAAAAACTGCTCAAATATCAGCTCTGCTTGCTTGCCAATTACACATATTAAGAATTTGTAAACTTTTATTATATAAAATGCTAAAATACCTTAAATGCTCTTATTTAAGTGTCTTAAAATAAATAAATTTCACTATTAAAGTTTAAATAAATTGTGGAATGTGATTATTTAACCTTGAAAGTCAACCTTGGAAACTATGAAGCAACACTAAAACTATAAATCTTAGGGTAGAAAATTGCATATTTGAAAAATTAATACATAAATATTAATGGTTTTAATAGGGATAAATTTTGAAAAAAAAAATGACAAATAATTCTTTTATTTAGAACGAGAATACGTAATTTGAGGCAAATAAAAATAGATATTAGGATAGACAAATTAGGACAAAGGAAGTATTATATATCTCATCAAATTCATTGTTAAATAAATTACTAATGTTAGAGTTTTATTCAAAATATACTCTTTATTATGAGATAGCAATAGTATTTTACACATCTTCCTTGTCAACCCCGTTATAAAATCTATTTCAAGTTTTAAATATCCTTTTTCATGTTGCATTTTTAATTGCAGAATTGCAATGATTTGCCATTCGTTGCAATACTTTGCCACTAGATTACAAGCAAAATGAAACAACACATGAATAATATCTAAATGTTACGAGCAAATTCATTATTTAAATAAATTTTGATTTATATTTCTTTGAAAACAATACTATTTGCAATGAGCAATCAAATTGTAATGCAAAATTTTGCTTCATGCATTTTTCATTGCAAACTCATTATAAACTTTCTTTAATTATAAATTTATTCTCTCATTGCATTTTATTTTTATAATCTAATTGCAAAATTGTAATGAATTATAACTCATTATAAATTCATTGTTGCAAAATCAATGTATTCTAATATTCAACCCCTTCGTTTCAAGGAAAAATACTGCTGACAGGGCCTACCATTGCATACAATTACGGCATCCAGAGAGTAGAAGATCAACACTTCTAACTCCTGCAACTGCCACAACTTTTAATATGAAACGTAACATGGCCAAAAAACTAAGATAAGAAAGAGAACGGCTTCAAGCGCGCGCTTTGAAAAATTCTGTATCAAGTATGGAAAGGCCGCAAACTAATCTTGAAGTCTATCACCTTACTCTAATAGCACCTAAAATTTTATAACATGTGTGATTGTTCTTTGTCGTACAGTCAAAACATATTTACGTTCTTACAATGTAAATTGCACACCATATTAACATGTGTTATTTACATCTTCTGCAACATGTCAAAAGAAAAATAGTTCACTTGAAAAGAAAAATGTAGCTAGAACCATCATGCAGGCCTATTGTATAGGTAAATATGTCGAGTTGGTCCTCTTGAACTTGGGTGAATAATATTTTTCTAATTTTTTTTAATTCAACGGCAAGTTCAAATTTACGAGCAAAATATATAATTTTATTCATGCATTTGTAAACTGAAACTTGAATTTTATCACTCTCTTGACAAAATTAATTCAAGTACTCAAGTCTCTATCTAGAATCTTTTTGTCGTGATTCTGAGACATCAAAGTCTTCATTTCGCGCAAGATATTGTCTTAGTAGATTCAAGGAACAAATGGTAGAATCAAACCTTGCTTTTCGTGCGTAATTAGCGGTGGCAACTGGGCCGGTCCGCACGGTTTTGGGCCGTGCCGGGCTGGTCCCAGAGAGGGGCGGGTCGGTCCCTGGGCTAGAGGCCCTGGGACCGGACTGGACAGGGACCTTGGCCCGTGTGGCCCGCGGGTCGGTGCGGGCCGGCCCGTGACTTATTCCTTTTTCTTTTTTTTTCTCTATTTAACATAATTTTTTAAAATTAGAAAAAAGACACCTTGAAGTGGTGGGGGTTTGGCTTGAACCCCTACCTATTTTATTAATTAATAAAATAAAGATTACATAAAATAGGGACTTGATGCCTAAACCTCTTAAAAATATTACAATGATTAAAATTTAAAAATATAATAAATATCCTAAAAATAAAATTAAATACATAATATTACTTATCCTAAATTCCTAATTACAAAAATACTAAACTAACTACTTGGTTCACCCCATTCATCATCTAAGTCATCATCAATAATCCACGAATTAGCCGTTCTATTTTCAGCTGCAAACCAACTACTACAACACATTAACATCTCCAAAGTTTGAGGAGCCAATCAAGATCTTCTTTCATCGATTGTTTGAGCATTCTCACTGAAGACGCTTTCCGATGGCACTGTAAAGACCGGTGGTGTCAAAAGATCACGTGTCATTTTAGATAAAATGGAGTATTGACTTACATGAGCCTTCCACCAACCACAAATATCAAAATGCTGATCTTCATTTTCTACCAAGGGCTGCATCTCGTAAATTGCCATCTCGTTGTAGGTAGTAGTCTATCTTTTTTGACGTTTCATAATACCCCATGGATTAAATACTGATGAAATTGATGAGGTAGATTTTCGCGGAGGTTGAAAGTGACTACTAGATGATGAAGCTTGCCTACTTAAACTAGGAGAACTAGAACAAGAAGACTCAAACTCATACAAATTATACATGTCAGATAAAACTTTAGCTGTTTTATCTTTTATGTCTTTTATCATACATTGTTTAAGTGGTCGTGATTCATCAAAATCTAATGTTTCATATAAATATTCAATAATACTATGAAAACCAGGCGTCTTTACTCTAGGATACACACACAATGCCATACAATATAAAATAGGAATATCTTCATAATATATTTTATATTTTTCAAACATACTTCTCATAAAAAAACCATATTGGGGATGATACATATATTCACCAAAAATATGTGCTACCTTAGCAAGTGTTGGAAGAATATGATAAGTAGTGGGATAATAAGATCTCGATAAAAGTTCAGTAGCTTCTTTGAAAGTAAATAAAAATGTTGAAAGTGCAGTACAATTTTCAAAATGAGTTTCAGTTAGTGGAGGTTGAAAATTATTACTATTACAAAATTCAATAAGTTGGTTTTGAAAAGGTATAACACTTTCAAACATATCTAAAGTTGAGTTCCATCTAGTTTTACAATCTAATCTAAATTTTTTAAAAGATACACCTTGTTTTCAGCATAATGCCTTAAAATTTTGTTGCCTAGTTGGGGAGGTTTTAATAAATAAAATAATATTTCTAATTATATTAACAATATCATCAATATATTTATATCCTTCTTTAACACATAAATTAAGTATATGACAAGCACACCTAGTATGAAATAAAATACCATCTAACATAGGATTCATAGTATTTTTTAAAATTGTTATGGCAGAATCATTATTTGAAACATTATCTAAAGAAATAGAAATGGAAATAATTTTATTTAAAATTCTATATTCACGACATGTTTGAGTAATCATTCTAGCTATACTACTACCTACATGAGGATATTCAAATAATTTAAAACAAATAGTTCTTTTTTGTACTAACCAATCATGATCTATCCAATGACATGTAATGCATAAATAAGATTCATTAATAATTGCAGTCCAACCATCACAAGTAAGAGCAAATTTTCAATTACAAGAATCAAACATAACAATTAGATACTCTTTCATTTCTTTATATATCTTTATTATATCATTTTTTAATGTTGTTCTAGGAATTCTTTTCCATGTTGGTTGACAATTATTTTGCATATATTATTCATAATGTGGATTTTCTGCAAAAAGGTAATTTAGTTTGAACAATCATTTTAGCAAATGCATTTCTATTTTTTCTATGATTATATTGAAAATTACCAACCATTTGACCTCCTGTAGTACGTATTTGTTGTTGTTTAAGTAAGTTTTCTAACCAATCATTATGTGACCTTTTCATATGTCTAACTAATGTTCCCGTCCCTCCTCCCTTCTTATGTGCATATACCGCTTTACAAATTTTACATGTTGCCCTATCACTATTATTATCTTTTTCAAAAAGATTCCAAACCATAGATGTTTTTGCTTTAGTTGTAACATCCGTTGTTTCAACATCATCCTCGCCTATATTAGATGCATCGGGATTAATTATTGGAGTTGATTGTGATTGTAAAACACTAACACTAGGCCTACTAGGATCTTCATCTTCATTACCTATTTCATTATTTATTAAATTCAAAGCTGGATCTATATTAAAATCAAAATGTGCAGATGATTGGGATGAAGAAAAATGATGATATTGATTTGGATCCATTATTTCTTTAAAAAAAACAAGCAATCAAAATTCAAATAAAAGTTCAAAAAAAAAGTATTAACAAATAATGAAATAAGAGAATTAAAAAATATAAATAACAAATTAATTTAAAAATTAAACAAATAAACAACTAATAAAGCTAAAATAAAAGAATGTAAGATTAAGAAATACTAACTTGTTGATTACCAAGATTCAAAAATAACAATACTTTGCTGAGCATTTAATTCTTGTATCCACTATTCCGCTACTCAATAATCTTCCAAAATATGAAGACTTTCTTGAAGAATTGAAAAAGTATAACACAAAAATAAATTCTATTCTAATATTCTTTGTAGAGAAAATGAATAAATTTGAGGATTATGAGAGAAAGATGAATGGAAATAAGAGAGAATTGGAGAGAGTTTGAGAGAATTGGAGAGTGTTGATGAGTTTTGGATTGAATTGGGGGGTATTTATAGAGTTTTGGGGGTTAGGGACCAAATTGCAAAAAAAAAAATAATAATTCAGTCGTTTTAGGGGCTAAATTGTAAAAAAAAAAATTAAAGGACCAAATTTAAAAAAAAAACCAGAGAGAGCCGTTGGGGCGGGCCGGCCCTCCGGGCCGCGGGCTGGCTGCGGGCCTAAGCGGGCCGGCTCGTGGCATGCCAGGGATTTTACCCCCTGGCCCGGACCAGCGCACAATGCTCGGTCTGCCAAGCGGGCCGGCCCGACCCAGTTGCCATTGCTATGCGTAAGTGACATCGCCATTTTGATCCGTGTCACGCAATGGAACATGAAAGCTCATAGTGAAAGTGCAGAAAATGACGTGAGAAATGCTACACTTGTTAAGAGAGTATGACTTAGGTTAGCCAGTTCTGAAGGCCAAAGTGTCGACATCGGTGGCCATTTTCTTGCAGACTCTTTCCTATGCTTCTTCAACTTCTAGCCTCAGCATACCTTCAACTAGCAACTTTTGCTGAACCTCAACTACTGAATATGATAACTTTTAGTTGTCAAACATTTCATACCATATATCAATGTAGATCTTACAATTGTTCTACAGAACTTTCTCTTTAGCTTTAAAGGTATATTACAATCACATAGAATAATAGTCGCATTCTTCTATTTTAACCAAAACCAACCTTAACTCGCTACGCAACATCGTCATTAAATTCTCCATCTTTCTAAATAATAGATCCCAGTTATCAAAAATAGTCATCCACTAGAATATCTCTACCATATAAAGTTGCACTTTAATCTATATTTTTACCAGTACTGAACTTGCATTCTATATACTCTATTTTACTTCTACTAATACTAAAACCTTTAGATTCTAACATCTATTGCCACAACTCTATTTTAGTATTTACATTGACTCTAGTCTTATCAATTAGAATAATATCATTCACAAATAATATACACCATGACATAACCTCCTGTATAACACATATCAACTCGTCAAAAATGGTCATGAAAAAGAAAAGGCTAAATACTTATTCTTAATGTGCTTCGGTAATAATAGGAAACTCTACAGTCATTCCGACATAACTTCTTATACTTGTACATATTCCATCATGTATATCTTTAATGAAAGTAATATGTTTTTGCAATACACCCTTCTTTACTAGCACCCATCAAAGTACTTCTCTAGGCATCAATTTGCATAATGTGTGGAAGAAATATTGCCCTGTCATGTACTTAAATTTTGAATTTATTACCAATATAGTTGTCTCCTTCCCGAGCAATACACTTTTCCAATACTAATAACAATATAGGATCTCCAATTTTTTAATAAAAGATACAACGTCAATAACAATTTTATTGAACTGTTAGGATTGAAAAATAGATAGTTTTCAAAATAGATTTTTAATAATGAAAAAAATAATAAAGTGATATGATTTAATAATAATCGTTTATTCTATTATTAAATGATGTATTTTAATTTTAATAAAAAAAATTGAAAATCCGGTGTTACTAGAATCGGGCAGGAACCATTCGCCTCCTCCCGTCATGGTTCACAGAAGTTTCTCAAGACGTATGACCTTGTTTTTGCCTGTAGACCATCTCATGAGTCTGCCAAGTATCTCTCTTATGAGCAAAGAATAAGTTCTCCCACCTTTGCATATAATAAAATTAAAAAAAAAAAAAGCGCAGTTACCTTAAGATCAATCCATTTCGAGCCATGACAAAAGAGCTTGGATTATTAGTGAAATCACTCAAATTCGCTGCAATAAACCAAACCGTTGTTAATCTTAGTGATCAAGTTGAAAAGGGCAAAAATTAGAAAAAGTTAAAAAAAAAAAACCAATATAATAAGAATGTACTAGTGGATTGGAAGTGCTTCTAGGTTTATAGAGAGAAACTAAATAGTCTTATAACGTGACCGTGGACGACATTAACCTTACAAATTAAGATATCATTACTTATCGGCACAGAACAGCGACATTGTGTGATGGGTCAATCATCGAAACTTACTTATATTTCATTTTTCATTTTTATGAGTCAATTCTTCTTTACGGCCTCCCCTTTTTACAATGAATTTTTCTATCTGTTGTATCTTGCACCAGATAATAGAAAATAGATAAACCGCTCCCATCAACAAAAACTATATTTTGCATCTTATGGATAAAACAGGATTAGTTCCGTCACTGTAATTGTCTTGAATATGAGCCTTCTTCTTTTGCATCATCCTTTGCGCTAGCAAATGTTGACAAGCAGTCGAATCAATCTCTATCCCTCATGGTTTAGCACGATCCTTTTTGGCCGTTTCGAATTCGGTGTTTCCGGTGAATGGAATATTCATATTGGACTCGGCCGAAATTGTTCATTTTCTTCAAATTAATCGGCTATGAGGTCCATACCAAATTTCTTAACTATATATATTTGCAAAAATTTTTATGGAAAGCATATCCAGCCAAATGTGTTTCGGTCCTAAGTATATGTTTGGCTTTAATTAGTTCTTGCCATCCATCATTTCATGCCTAAATTCTCGGATCGAAATTAGCAATACTCTTTATCAGTGATTTGAACTGCAAATTTCACATTTCAGAGAGCATTAAGAAATCTTACGCAACATTTTGAGAATCGAAGAATGATGCCTTCGGCTTGGATTTGGATAACTGCTGCAGCTTTTGCAAGTTTTTCCCTCCTGAATGCGTAGATGAGGAAGAAAATGCACAATAAGTTACCTCCAGGTCCAAGAAGGCTCCCAGTTATCGGGCACCTTCATTTGTTGGGGAAGAATCTTCATCAGGATTTGCATTAGTTGCCTAAGGTACATGGTCCGATTATGCGTTTACAATTTGGATTTGTCACGAACATTGTCGTTTCATCACCTCATGCAGCTGAGCAGTCCTCAAGACATATGACCTTGTTTTTGCAAGCAGACCACCTAACGATGCTGCTAAGTATATGGGTTATGGACAGAGGCTCCTGCCCTTTGGACAATATGGGCCGTATTGGCGTAACATGCGAAAATTATGCACATTACAGCTGCTTAGTAACCATAAAATCAACTCTTTTCCATCAATGAGAAGAGAGGAGCTGAAATTATTGGTGAATTCACTCAAACAGGCAGCTATTGATTGTGTTGCAGTTGATGTAAGTGCTGCAGTTTCATCCTTGATCGGCAATATGAGTTGCCTGATGGTGTTCGGGAAGAAATATGAAGACACAGAATTTAATGAGAGGGGTTTTAAAGCTGTGATTCAAGAGAGTGTTCATTTAGCTGCTGCTCCAAATTTGGGCGATTACTTTCCATATCTTGGAAAACTTGATCTTCAAGGATTGACAAAACGAATGACGGCAGTTAGTGAAGTGTTTAATGAGTTTTTTGAGAAAATTCTTGATGAGCATGAACAAACCTGCAACCATGGCCAAGCCAATGATTTCACTGATACCATGTTGGCTCTCATGAAATCTGCAGAGCCAGAGTTCCAATTTGATCGGCCCCATGTCAAAGCCATATTGCTCGTATGCAAAATTGTGTTATTGCTCAACTTATTTCTTTACCTCATGATTCATTAGCCAATTATCTATTCAACTCTTGATTTCAGGACATGCTTGTTGCCTCAATGGACACTTCAGCAACAGTGGTTGAATGGATAATCTCTGATCTCCTAAGGCATCCGCGAGTAATGAAGAAAGTGCAACAAGAGCTGAAAGAAGTGGTAGGCATGGACAGGATGGTGCAGGAATCAGATCTGGACAGCCTGAAATATCTAGACATGGTCATAAAAGAAACTTTACGACTCCATCCCCTGGTACCCCTTCTAACCCCTCATGAAGCCATGGAAGATTGCACGGTTGATGACTTCCATATACCTAAAAAATCGCATATAATTATGAATGTATGGACGATTGGGAGAGACCCAAACGCATGGACTGACCCTGAGAAGTTTTTCCCAGAGAGGTTTATGGGAAGCAACATCGATGTTCGGGGACAACATTTTGAGCTCATTCCCTTTGGCTCTGGAAGAAGAGGATGCCCTGGAATGCAGTTGGGGCTCACTGTTGTCCGTCTGGTAGCGTCACAGTTGCTGCATTGTTTCGACTGGGAGCTTCCAAACAATATGTTGCCGGAAGAGCCGGACATGACCGAGGAGTTTGGTCTGGTTGTGTCTAGGGCCAAACACCTAATGGCTATTGCTAGCTATCGGTTATGTAACTGATGTAACGATGGAAGAGAATGTCTAATTTCATCTTTCAATGTTTATTTTTGTTTAGCACGTTTTGCTTTGACCTGCAATTAGTAATCTATTTGAGCTTAGTGATAGCCACAGAGAACAGACCTTTGTTACATATGGATATTGGTGAATTTGGATTGCATCTTCTTTAAAAAAAATAAATAAATAACGCTCTCTCTCTCTCTCTATATATATATATATTGTGAAAAGATGGATTTAATCCAGACGAATTTTATTTATAAAATATTTACAATTTTCTAATTTTCAACCTCTTTCTTTATATAATAAGTTTAAATCCCATTCAACTGTATATTTTTTTCAAAATAAAGTGATCACATAAATACTTTGCCTGAAAGAAATAATCTTAATAAACATAAATTAATATATATCTTACAACAAAAATAACAAAAGTGTATATTTAGTGATAATTGTTCAAGTAACAACGAAATATTTCTTTCTCCATGGAGGCCTTCAATCAATACCTCAATCAATCCGAGTTAAATCTTGTTAAATTTATAATAGAATTTTTTTTCTTTGAATCTTCTGGCCTATACCTACCAGAATGAGCACACTCACCTAATGTAAGTCACATGTGCATATATAGTTAGACTAGAGACCTAAGAGTATTATATTCGTATGAATTTCTTTCATTAGGAAACATCCAATAAAGCAGCATAATTAATAAATTACTTAATTTGAAAAGATAATTTCTTCTAATTGATTAGTCAAATCAGTTATGCTAGTTTCAAAATGTTTTAAATATTTATTACTTAATCTTAAGGATTCTAGAGATACTAAGATACTTAATTAATTCAAATTTATAATGTGGGACCACATATATTTTTCCAAAGAGATCTTTTCTTACATTCTCTTACTTAGCCATACATTATTTTCAATAACACTTAGGAGTGACAACATCAATAATATGGCCACAAATTTTATGTGACTTACTCAAATATTAATTCAGTTATGCAACAATCATGTAATTAGAATGTATAAATACAAGAAGAATGCTGGTTATGTTTTTAAACAAAAACACTCTGTTCCATGTATTACAATGTATAATACTTTCTAATTAAGTATGTAAAACTTTGTGAATGAACTCAATATGAATCATTACGGGTCCAACTTTATGGATCCACTATGGATCACAACATTATACATGAACCATATGTGCACACTCATATCAACAAATTTATTAAAATGTCCAGATTTAAATTATTGTTAGAATAGCATGCTTTATATACTAATGAGTTCTATATAAGTTGAATACTGGAAAAACAAATAAGCCGACAATCTAAAATTTGAACTCAATATCTACATACACAATAGTAACAAGCTTTTAACCAACAAAGAAACGTTACATCGATTTACTTTTTTGACTTCAAAATCAATTGTTCTTATGGAAGAACCAAGCAATCAAATCACATAATATTAATTTGGCTAAAGGAAAAATCGACAAAATTTAAGCCAAATATAATCTAAATGCTTGTTAAACATCCAGAGTATCCTTGGATTAACCTTTATTTCCATGCACTAGTAAATACATAATAAGCTTTTAGCAAACACATAATAAGCTTGCATATGATAAAAATAGATAGTGTTTCATATAACAAGAATTTCATAACTTGGGTCTCAAGAGATAAATTAGATATACTTTACAACATATATCTACAAAATCTCTGTGCAAGTGATATAGTAGGTTACAAGCAAAACCGTTCTTTTGAAATTCTAAAGATAGATGAAATATAATTATCTCATGCATTATTCTATAAACTTTGCAATTAAAATCACCTACATATAAATATAGAAAACTTTATTAACTCCCACTAACTTTAAGGTATATAAATGATCAATGTTGTATTTCACAATGAAATGAAGAAATAATATTGTAAAACCTTAAGTATTATATCATTGATGGAAGTAAAGAAACTTTAGTCACATATTTTCAATACCTTGCAAAGAAAAAACTAATCATGCATGCGACAATCTTTGGGCATAAAACATGTATACCTCTTTATTAAGATCCATATTGAAAATAATATTTTCAACATATACCAAAATGTAACTCTAAAACAAATGAGCTACTAATGTCATGAATACTCCAAATAAATCTTTCTTTAAATTGAAGGAAGGTTTTAAACACAATAGATGCCTTTTTCTTTCAAATAAGACATTGATAATAAGTTAAACTTTATTACGCAATAATACTAGGTAAACCATATTGGTCTAGAAGACGTATTAGTGCATAGTAATAAAGGTTTATTCAAGTTATTGAATAGGATTTAGGTTTTATTTAATTTGGGATTTATTCATATCTTTATAGTATCATGCCAATCAAAATATGATGTTTTATTTATTCATGACTTATGAAAATATACTCGAATCATTTATATACCAACATAAATGGTAAAATATAAATAGTATACAATCACTAAAAATAGTTAACTTTTAAAATTGTGAAGAACATCTAATTCAGTTTGTTTTAGAAAATCATCAATTAATTGGACACACAAAATATGTATTGTTCATATGATTTCTCAAGTAATAATAGTTTCAGATTTTTTATTGCTCTTAACTTAATATAATACATATTCTTCAGAGCAATCAAATTTTCAATATGCAAAGGCACCAAAAAGTTATCATAATCATAAGTTTTGAATACTTGAGACAAATCAATTACACTTTCTTTATGTTTCTTAGTGATTTACATGCTAGTTTCTAGAATCATGAAGCATGAGGACAATGAATCTAAATTTTTTTGAAGTAGTATAGTCTCTATGAACAACTACTTATTATTCTTTTCCAATTTCACTAAGTAAAGTTTGAAATCCTCACCTAAATTGGAAACTTGTCATATGTGTATTTCTCAAATGTGATTTTAATACATTAATGTTGTCAATTAATTGCCTCAAATGATATCTCATTTAATACATGAATAATTATCTTAAGACTTTTGCACAAGAGAAAGTAATTTATATTACCACTGATATTGTTTCCAAATACAGTCCTCTTTTTCAATATCGTCAATTTTCCTTTTTGGTGGACTTGATTTTTCGAATACCTCATTTTATGGAAACTTGACATAGTAAAGGACACAATATATCATTAAATATCCCTTCAAATCTTAATTCTTTCTCTTCTCTCACCCCTACTTAAAGAAAAAATTAAAGTATCAAGTACTTTATTTTTATCAAATAAAGATAACTATTAGAAAACTTTATTATGAATAGTTTTCAATGAATGAGATAATATATCTCTTACTTTTCACATAACAAAAGAACGGATTTAAAATACTTATTATCTCAATTGAGTTAGAACTCTTTTGGCATTCGCAATAACTCTTGATGGATTTACTTTACTTCATGTAATCTAAATAATTACAAAAATAAAAAGAAATCCAAAAATTTTAAGGATTTTTTTTCTTATTTTTAGTAATCCTTACAGAAATATTTTTCTTATAAGTGCCAAAACTAAATCAGTTTTTAATGATAATGTGATACTCTATGTAGGATTGAATATGTATGTATGTATGTATGTATGTATGTATGTATGTATGTATGTATGTATGTATGTATGTATGTATGTATGTATGTATGTATGTATGTATGTATGTAATCATTGTTTCCAAAATTCAAATTGGAGAATAAAATTAAAATTTTACTTTGAAATAGAATTTTGAAAAACTATGTTACAAAAAATATATGTTCAAATTTCATTTAGAAATAGTTTTTCAAAATTGAGTTTACAACTTTCACATTTTAATATCTACCCAAATTATTGATGGTTACTTTAATAAAGGAAATTGCTCACCTTTCCAAAAAATCCTGTATAAATTGACAAAGTATTACATTCTAAAATGAGTTAGTCATGTGTTATCAAATCCTCAATTTTGTTATGAGACTTTTTTGCAATGAGTTAATTATTATGGATAAATTTCCTTATAACATTCCAATAGTGTTCATATAAAACATCACTATACCATATAGATATTTTTCTCGATTGGAATACTTTTATGCTTTTCAAAATTTTCCTTTATTTTCAAACACAAATAATGTATTATGTGTATTAGGTTTTAATATCTCTTCTTTAAAACACACATAGTAATATGTATTGTACAATTTACCATTTATCTTTATATGTGAGTATAAAAGTGCATGATAGTCTTATTACATATAAGAAGAGAGTATAAAATGAAATATTAATCAATGACTCAAATTTTATAAAGTAATGGAACAAAAAATACATAACATGTCCCTTATTTACACAAATACTCCAAATTTATTATTTCATTTCCAAGATTTTCTAATATAAGAGAAATATGTCGCAAATAGTATTGAAATATAAAATAAAGATTTTTCAAACATCAATATAGGAAAAAACATAATAGCCGAGGTTAAACACATTAATGTAATGAATCTTAATCTCTAATTATTGAATCAACTAATGTCAATTCAGAAGTAAATTCTCCCCTTGTGCGAGTAGACGTTGCCAAAATAAAAATAAAAATTATCATAATACTTTATAACATGACTAATAAACTAGGATAACCCAAACAAACCATCCATACCTGTGGGTATAGAATAATTCTCCAAAATTTAGTTTACTATCCTGTTTCAATTAATCTTATTACAATAGTAACTTCTCAGTGGGAGTTGAGTTATTATGAATGAATTAATTACTACATTTTACGTGTTATTATTCAATCACTTAACTTTATGTGGTTGACATTTTACCGTTTTATTATATATCAAATGTTTAAGATACTATGGCCTAAACACATGATATAAATAATTCATTATAATGACATTTAAGGATGTTTAGCTAAATAGTCGACTCAATGCTGATAAAATTAATATATGTATATATATATAGCAAAGAGGTGCACAATATTTGTTTTGAAAATTAATTACTAAACTCTATGTGGTTAAAAATCCTTAATACAAAATATTATTTAACCAACTAATCTTTTGTGGTTGAATTTTACTATAACATATCAAATACTTAAAATGTTGTGGCCACTTTTAAACACATGACATAGTATTTATGCTACCTCATAAATGTCAATTGATTATCAAGTTAACAAAAATATTATATATAACAAAATGAGACGTATAAAAAATATATATTTCAAATATTAACTGCTAAAATGCTATGTGATTACATTCCTTAATACACTAAAATACTTAGAATGTTGTAACTAATTCTAAATACTTAATGTAATAATATTTTGACAAACACCTTTTAAAAATGTCAACTTTTTTGCATGTTGACCAATTGCATATAATCAACCAAAGCCAAAAACGGTGCCTCTGGATTCATTTATTTCTTTATAGATGTCATTATTTAATCAACAAAAAAAAAATTGTGTGATTAAAATTTTTATATGTCAAATATATAGAACGCTGTGGTTATTCCTAAATACAAGACATGGTGAATAAAAAATTTCTTCTAATGACATCAATTTTTTTTTTTAAATGATCAACATATCCAAATGTTGATTAACATTAATTTTTCTAAGAATATTAAACTCAAGTTTATGACCAAAATTATTGGTATAAACATAATCCAGAAAATAAACGAATAAGTTAATAAATTATACAAAAATAATCAATGTCTCAAGTATGAATAAAATTTAGAGAGACATTGTCTTGTATTTTAATACAATCGACTGATCTAAATGTTAACTAAAAATAAATTGTTGCCTTTAAAGACTTTAAAATGAGAAGGAAAATAAAAAATTTTCTCTTTTTATTTTTGTGATAAAATTCTGATTAAAACATAAATCTAGAAATTTGTTTTTAATATTACAAAATTAAAGTATATGATTTAAAACCATAACAATGAAGTGAAAAATCTGAATGGCTTAAATATTTAATGCTATAAAGTGAAAATAAAGAATTTTTTTACTCAAATATGTAATAAAAAATCTCAGGCAAAATTTTATATACGGATATAAGACTATTATTTAATGAAAAATGTTAGCCCAACTAAATTGGCCCATCTAGTTATAATGAATGTGCCAGCCCATTACCCTCTTTACTTTAAGAGCCATGCGACACAGGGTTCCACAGTCCAAAAATTCTTGGAACTAGTGGGCCACTAAGGGTTGCACCAAAAGCTCAACTATCATGGGCTGGTCTTATATTCAAGTGATTTAAAGCCCAAATGAAGACCTTCTATTGTTAAAAGAAAAACAACAAGAAAACAAGGAAAAAGGACTAGCAATTAATTTCCAGAAGACTGAAACCGCAACGGAAGACATTTAATTTCTGCATTTAGAAAACGAAAAAAAAAAAAATACAATCTCCATGTGTCAGAATATGAAACCCAAAAGAAAACACAATAGGAAATTGTGTGGCTAGTTCATGGCCATGATTTGAAGCTCTTCGGTCTTGTGGTGTGGGAGAGGCCACGTCGCACGGAACAAAAAATTGGTATTGTTCTGCCCATTTTTTACCTAAAGCTACATGACGGCTAAAGCCAAGCCACAGAAACCTCCTAACATCAATAGTGGCAGGAGGATATTTGACCAATTGAGTTGATGGTTTCATGAGAATCGGGGTGACCTTGTAGGGCGAAACTCTACTCTCACGCCACTACCTTGTAGAAGAAAAATGATTTACTCTCCACCTAGGGGTAGCCCAATCGTCAACTCTGTTCTCTCATTCCTTTTTGAATCAAACCATTCAACTTTGTTTCCCCCTTCAATATCATCCCTCTCTCTTTTAATCGGTGCTATCCATTCACCTACAATAGTCTTCCCTCTCTCTGTTCGTTTTCCCTCTCACCGCTATTAGTTTCACTGTCGTCACTTTACCTATGTGCATCCCAAATGTTATCATGCCCTTCTTTTGGAATCAAACCATTCACCTCTTTCTCTCTTCCTTCACCTTATCCTTCTTCTCTCGGTCAGCACTATCTTCCCCCATCCTCGTCCCTCTGTCAATTCATTTTCCCCCTCGCCACAACCATTTTCCCCCAGATTTCTGTGAATTTAAAGTTTAGTTCTTTGGACTAAATATCAGTTCTTTTTTTAAATAGTAGCTTTGTTTGTCTATATTATGCTTTATTTCAAACACAATGCTTGATAGATTTCACTACAATGTTTCTATATTTTTTAGTTTATGTGGTGTTTTTGTTTCTCTATTCTAGTATCTTGTTTATAAATTTTTTTTGTTGCTATTTAACCCATCTATGGTTGCCTTAACAAGGGCAGATGCTAATTTTTCATTTATTGCACTTCAAGATATATATACAATTTCACAAAATTTCAGTACTTAGTAGTGATCCTAGTACTTATCAAGTAATTACAGAATAATGACTCAAATATTTTTGTAACTCTAGTGTTGAAGGATACAAAATCATCAAAAACATTAGCTCGTTTGCTTGGTCTTCAATGGTAAGTAATTTCTAATTTTAACCCAAATTCAATCAGACAAGTTGGAAAGATCTTGGTCCATACAATATACTAGTTTTTCTAGTTTGGAACAAACTAATTCAAACAATAAAATAGTTGTAAATTTATTGGGAAAATGCTGAAAAGCATAAATTTATATTTAGAATAAAATATATTTTTAGAAAAATATGAGATTGCATGAGTGGATTTCTTCTCATTTCTTTCACAATGTAGCCACCAAATAATAGCCCAATCGGATTGTGTAATTTTTTGTATGTAGAACCAAGATAAGGCAGTAATAACAATATGAAAATTACATAAGAAAAATGTATATTGAATAGTTATAAATGGTACTCTGAAACATTAAGAGAGAAAGAATCAATCCACCAGTTGTAGATGACTGATTTTTTGAAGTTTAGATTGGATAACCCTCAGTTTGGAGATATTTAATTTTAGAGTATCTTGTAGTTTCTCAGTTGTTAACCCATCAGCTTCTGTTAAGCTTTAGCAATCCAAGCCGTAGATACAGATCAACCCTTTTCTCTCTTACTGTGACACCCCATTTAATCAAGGGTTTGGAAGCTAAATTATGTGACCATTTGAGTTTGCTTCATAAATTAAATGCATTATATGTGTCTATTTTATGGGCTACTTATGTGAATTCTCTTAAGGTAAATGAGAGTGTTAAGTTAATTATTCTATTTGGTTGTGGTAACTAATTTATGTGTAAGTAATTGTTCATCCTATATATATATATATATATATATATATATATATATATATGTATTATGCGTAGTAGATTAATTAGTCAAATTAATTTGTGTATCACATTTCCAATAAAATTATAACAATGCCTTTCCTCTTTTGTAAAACATACTCTTGAAAAAAAATTTATTTTAATTAGGGGTTTGGCCTTATATACTAAGCTAATAATCTTGGTCAAATTTCGTATCAAATCCAATTTTTACTATTTAACCCAATGTCATTATTTGACCCAAAACCCACATCCAAAACCCACGGATCATTTTAACCTAACAAAACACCCTCGATCCTGGCAATTGAACTTAGGGTATTTTAAGGTGAACTCATCACAACCCTTGAATCAAGAATACCCTAATATAAAATATCATTTTCCTCCCATTTCCTCCCTACCTATCGGCCACTTCCCTCTCTCCCACTTGATTTTATTTTCTCCAACTTCTCTCTAGAAGAGAAGTCTTCTCCCCTTGCTACCAAGGCTGTCGACAGCTTGGGTACTCTCCCTCCATTGGAAAAACACAAGGCACACACTACACTTCTTGGTTTCACTCTACTCCCAACAAGCTAGCAAACACCTTGGAGGTTGAAGAGGACATTTTTCTGTGATTTTTTGGTTGAATATTGAGGTAACATTTTCAACTCTCTCCCATTTCTTTTCTCTTACGATCGAAAATAGCCATAGCCTCGCATCATCTTTCTTTTGTTTTGTTTCTTGGAAATCTTCTTCACAAAAACACTCCTTGAGAAGGGCCAAGCACTTGAAGTGTAAGCCTCAAACTTGTCACCTTTCATTTGTAGAAGAGTAGAGCTGCAAAGAGGTAAACAAAGAACACATTTTCTTTTTTAAATTCAAGTTGGACAAAAATACCCCCTACTATACAGCTTGCTTTTCTTTGAAAATTTATGCTTTATGAGTGGTAATATGTGATGCAAATGGTTGTATTTATGTTAGGCATTTGTTATATGATCTGAAAATGAAGCCATTTGTGTTGAAAATTTATTTTGCTCGTGTATTAAGCATGAAAATCAAAAAACATGAATACTACCAGATTTTCAAAATTTTGACATTGAAGCCTTGCTTGGATGATTTCTCTATGGGACTATGATGAACGCAAGCTAGAAAAATATAGGATCATTAAGGTGGAATGTTATGTGAAGGAAATGCTTAGTTTGTTATCTGTTCTTTCTCAAATTGAGAATGGCCCTTGTGAGCACCGAATTTCTGCTCAGCTATTACTTCATAATGCTATGCTTTGAATGCTGTAATTTAGGTTGGATAAGGTTGTGGTTGTGCTGTGTAAATGTGGTCCTATGTGTATGATATTAGATAAATGTGTTGTGGTCATTGGAGGATTTTTGGTGTTTTTTTTTAATGATAAAGAAATTAATGGGAAAATAGGGGACCTTGCTAGAAAGTTGAATTTTGATTCAGATGTTGTTGTTGTCTTTAAGCCAAATTATGATCATGGGACTGGTGTCTGATGTTTTATAAGATCTAGAATGTGTTGGGAACTTATTTGAGGGTTTATAAGAGTTTGGTGATTGAAAATTATGGTGTTTTGTTGAGAATGCTTAATATGTACAAAAACCCTATACATAGCTCCCCCCCCACCCCCCCTCCCCAAAAAAGCCATCTTCCTGAGTGAATTTTCTTATGATTTGTGGATTGTATAAGCTTCGGGATATTATAAAATTTTTAGAAAAAGAATCATTGAAAAATACATTATAATTTGGGAGTTATGAATTTTTTAAGTTGATTGCGCAAGGCAAGTGCGGTTGTGGTTTTGGATTGGGTTGAATTTCAAACAAAATAAGGTTTTTAGGACTGAAAAAATATTTTAGAAATAAAATTGTATATTTCATATCAGAATGGGAATTTCTTGAACCACTCAATTATAGACTTGAGTATTCAAGAGGTGAGACTATAGGACTAGCTTTCATTAGAATAGGAGAGGATTCCAACTGGAACAAAAATTCAAGAGAAGGGAACAACTATGTTAATAGTAATACTAATAAGAGAGGGAACATAACCTTGTGAGCTAAAAAATGACAAGCTATTGGCAAACAGGTTTTGATTGTAAACAAATATGCATTTTAGTTTTTATGTAATTTAAAAGCCACGCTCATGTAAATACAGGCAGAGTGTATTTATTTAGCAGGGCAAGAAAAATATACCCATTCAAGCATGGCTCCTTTTTTTGTGTAGTTTTTTGGAAATTAAAAAGCTTTAATTTCAGTTATTTGCCCAGAGAATACCAAAACCAAATACAACAATTTTTTCTGATAATTGACCAGTGGAAAGGTACTTTAGCATAATTTGCTCAGTAGTGCCAGGAATAGCTGTTACAACATAAGAATCAATATGATCAAAGAGCTTTGCAAGACCAAAGTTACCAAGCATAGGCTCATAGTAATCATCCATGAGAACATTAGCAGTGTTCGCATCTTAGTGAATTATTTTTTGGATCACATTTCTCATGGAGGTAGAGAAGATGCTTTGCAACTCCAATTGCAATTCTCTTTCTGGTATTCCAGTCAAGAATAGGTCTTTATGAAATAATCAAGATAAAGAACGTTGTGCTCAAGACATTTTTCACACTAGAAGCTAGATGCCAACTTTATTAATAATGATTTATCTGCTGGCTCAACAATATTCCATATATATTCAACATACACATAATACTTCTTGTAGATCTTAAAAACAATATCTACTCTCTGTAGGAATAATTTTATTTGATAAATAAGGGATTAGTAACTAAGGATATAATTGTACAACCATTATGTAGCCTGAGAAACTACTTTTGATTCTTTTAGCCAACTCACGGGTGAATAAAAGTATTTTTATTTTCAAATTTAAATCCTAGCAACTATTGATTGCCCATTCTGTGCATTCCTTCTCCTAAGTAATATCACATCCGCACAATATTTCAAAGAATACTAAACTAAAGCCTAACTTAATTTAACCTAGAAATGTGGAAATTCTCCACTTTTAAAATTCAGTAAAATCTCTCCAATCCTCTCCGTTGCTAGTGTCAAAGTTCATCTAATGTCCCTCGTTGGGAACCATTAGCAGACGCTGTTAGTGTTATGCCCTAGAGGCAATTACTTGTACGTTGTATATGACACATTTTATTTTAATAAAATGTATTATTTATCTTACAGTTTCTTTTGTTTATTTTTGTGTAATATAACTGTTAGATAAAGTCCCTAGTACAACACTGTGTTAAGGAAATCATCATAGAGATCATGATATGAGATTTCTACTATACTGTATAGTGTTAATACTTAAATAGTCCTTAGTAGTAGTATTAATGAGATATGACATCATTAATGCGTTAAGACTAACATGTGTTAGACTTCCTGATTTGATCAGGCGGTGGTTCTCATATTCGTGAGTATTGAGATACTCAAAGTTAACATGTAGATGCTTGTTAATGAAAGAGTTAAGATGCTTTTCAAATCACAGTCCGGCTACGTGTTTACGTTGTGCAGAAGGGCAATAAGTTGGAAGAGTTCCAAATAAGAGACTATTTCCGACTCTACGACAGAAGCTGAGAATATAGCCGCTTCTGAAGCGGCTAAGAAGGCCGTTTGAATCAAGAAGTTCGTGACGGAATTGGGTGTGATTCCTAACATTGTTGGTCCAAATCTCTATACTGTGACAACAGCAGGGCCATTGCACAAGCAAAGGAGTTATGATCTCACCAACGATTCAAACACGCACTACGACACTATCATCTTATCTGGGAGATCATAGAGAGAGTTCCCACGGATGAGAACATAACTGACTCACTTACAAAAGCACCATCCCAAAGTAACATGATGGGCATGTTGAGTCATTCGGTATTAGATACATGAATGATTGGCTCTAATGCAAGTGAGAGTTTGTTAGTGTTATGCCCTAGAGGTAATCACTTGTACATTGTATATGACACATTTTATTTTAATAAAATATATTATTTATCTTACGGTTTCTTTTGTTTACTTTTGTGTAATATAACTGTTAGATAATGTCCCTAGTACAACACTATGTTAAGGAAATCATGATAGAAATCATGATATGAGATTCCTACTACATTGTATAGTGTTAATACTTAAATAATCCATAGTCATAGTATTAATGAGATAGGACACCATTAATGCGTTAAGACTAGCATGTATTAGACTTCTTGATTTGATCAGGTGGTGGTTCTCATATCCGTGAGTATTGAGATACTCAAAGTTAACACGTGGATGCTTGTTAATGGAATAAGTTCATTGGATGACCTAGCTATGAAATAATCACATGAATAACTATTTAGTGTCAGTGATAAAATCTTAATATAGCAAACGTGCAAGTATCCTTAGACTTGAGATCTCCAAGATACTTTATTTGCTGAAGTATCCTTAGATTTGAGATCTCCAATGTACTTTATTTGCTGAGCATTGTGTTTTGATTTCAATCTCCGGAGCCAGATCGAGGGCCGCCTATGGGATGGATATTGGGTATATTATGAGGTAAACGAAAGTAGTCGAGAGGGTTAATAAAAGATTCACCACTTCTAATAGTAAGGACGAATATCTCATGGCCACTTGTAGATATTACTACTCGAGAAGTCCTTAGCCAAGGCAATTGTGTAATGGAAACAGTTCCAATTAATACACATCTAGAGTAGTGGGTTTTTGGTACAAATACTATTATGTTCGAGCCAGAATTAATATATTCTGGAGGGAGTTGGCACTAATTCCATATTCCAAACCGAATGAGATATTGTATGGTGAAAGGAGTTAATTACACTGTAATTTGTTATTGAAGGGTTCGTGTCAAACCACTTAACTTCTTGGACTTTTAGGTGGTCATGATGTGTTGCTAGATATTGCTCATGATTTGGGAGTATAGGTTTATAAATTGATGATTTGATAAACCAATCCTGATTAGAATTAATATGATTAATTTTAATTAATTATGAATTATTAATTTCAAAGACATTTGAATTAATTCATGTTCGTTACCAATTGACTGGGAAACCTAATGCGTCACACATAATAGAAGATTATATACTCAAGATGTTATTTGATAATATAGTGGGGTTAATTGCAAGAAAGAGAAGTAGTTGTGGATAAATTATAATTAGTTATAATTTATGAGTCAAATTATAATTGTGAGAACTTGATGGTTCCAATTACAATTAGAGAATTCTCAGCTGGAGTGTTTTAAGTAGGGTTTTTCGTGTTTTATAGGATAGACACACGATACCTATTTTTGTGTGAGCAACATTGAAAACAACTCCAAAAAACCTTCTCTTCTTCTTCTCTCTTTCTCTCTCTCTCGTTTTTCTGAAAAACAAGAAGAACCCTAACCGCCATTTTATTTTCTGCTAGCACAGAAAATCTTGGTACTTGAGTGTGAGCCTCCGTGTGGATTTCTATTAGAAATAATCACACCCTGTGATTATAGTGGTTGGATATTCAACTCTCGTGGTGTTTGATCAAGAGGATTGCTAGTTCGTGCCACAATCATCAAACTTTAAGAAAGAAAAATTTTATTTTTCGGACGCTCAAAGAAAGGTAAAGCCTTTACATTTGTTCTCTTTATGTCTTGTTTTCCACACATATGCGGATCTTGGGATGGTATCTCAATTTTATTTTTTCGCTACGCCATATATGATATGCATGAGATAACCAACAGATGCCACAAGCATTTGTTATCTATTACATAATTTAGCCACAACATTGGGTTTGGGATTTTTACACTACTTTACCATACAAGAACGAAAGAAAGAGTCATGTTGAGAAACAATTTACTAATAAAGGAAAATTATGTGGCTTTATGCTCCTATTACCTAAAAATTCCATCAATTCTTTCAGATACTAAGAAGTTAGGAGTTCATTACCAAAAATAGAACAATTCGAGACATTTGAACTTAGCATAGAGAATGCATGAATAGAGAATGAGTGGTTAACAAACGAGTGATTAACAAATGAACAGAGAATATATGAACTTAATATACATACACATGAACTAGTGACACAAACACATGAACAATCCACATAAAGACATAACCACAATCAAATGGGCGGTTAACAAATGAACAAAGAGCATATGAACTCAGCACACATGCATGTGAACTAGTGACACAAGCACATAAACAATTCGTACAAAGACATAAATGCAATCAAACGGGTGATTAACAAATGAATAGAGAACACATGAACTCATCACACAAACATGTGAACTAGGACCACAAGCAAATGAATAATCCACACAAAGACATAAACATAGCTAGTCACACCATAATCATACTATCACCATAAACACTACACAACACTAACATCTGATATGAAAGCAATCTCATCAACATAGCCTATACATTGTGTAACTCATTCTCACAAAACATAAACACGAATATTAACTTAAAAACCCAAATTGCATTAAAAGCATTTGACATGTATTGACATGGAAAGCAATCCTACGAACATAGCCTATACACTGCGTAACTTGTTTTCACAAAACATGAACACTAGTATTAACTTAAAAACCAAAATTGAATTGGAAGCATTGTAACACCCCTCTAAATATGTAGCTTATTCGGGCTGGGGAGGTAACCCCGTCTTTTCAGACCAAGGGTCTTTATAACAAAGGAATAAAAGAAACATCAAGGTATAAACTAAATATTAAACCTCAAAGTGGGACTTGAAAATACTATCCAAATAAATCCCAATATAAAGATACAAGGGTAACCTTGCAAACCAAAAGTAAAACTACTACACATCATAAATAAAGTGATAGTAATAAAGTATCAAAACCTAAATCTATTACAAAAGGATCTCCTGGTTTTAGTCTTGATAATTATATACTACCTTGAAAACCATGGTTAGAAAAAATCATGTGAGCTTATAAATAATCTCAGTAAGTTTGTAGTGTGAAAGTGACAATTAAGAAATCAAAAGCATAGTGCATGAATATGCAATAATTCGAACAGATATAATCATTAGAAAATTTAGCATTTATTCATCTCAAATTCTTTATCAAGTTTTGGAGACAAAATCACCGGTATGATAAAATATGATACATAGAAAAGAATTTTGTTGGACAATCAGTTTAAGTCATATTCTTGGAATGAAAATTCATTTTGGCAAAAGTCTTGAACCCGTCATCATCAAGCCATATTGTGTATCGAGACCACATATCTACGATACTATATAAATATGACCATGACATATTCAATGTCGAGACGACATATTAGGCAGGGTGTAAATCCCTCCTGAGAGGATACCCCGCTATCCCTCTCATAAATAAATAGACCGAATGTCCCATATCCATCCTCCGATTTTCTTTTGGATACCATATTGCTAGCTAAGGATCTGGCTCAACTATTAGGACTGTTGGCACGTTTGGAAAAATTAGTTTTCCAGAGATGGCCAATCAATCAGAATCCCCTCATATTTTAACAAAAGCTAGTCCTATAGTCCCACTCCTTGAATACTCAAGTCTTGATAGGAATTCACCCAAGAATCATGCCAAAGCTAAAAAAGGGAGATGGAGATTCAAAGCTCACTTTATGGTGTCAAGGAAAATTTTAAATTACGAAAGCTTTCAATGGAGGATTCAAGCTAAACAAGCCACCAAGTTAAGGAATAAGAAGATAGTAAAGAAGTGGGTGCCAAAGAGAAGCTTGAAAGACCTTCAAGAAGACAATCACAAATCAAGAAAGTTGTCAAGCGATGGAGGATCAAAGAAGGGCCAAAAAGATCAAGGCTTTAACAACAATTTGTTTGGATGATTGATGCGTAAATTTTAGGTATATAAAATTATTAATTTTAAATTCATCCCTTAATTAAATTTTAATTAAAACATTAATCACAAAATACACATGTGAGCAAGTATACTCATTGCAAGCATAGTATAGGGAGTTAACGAATATCGATCTTCAAATGAACAAATACACACTAATAACTTTTCTTTTATTGTTTAACCCATCAAATAAAGTGAGAAAATAAAAAAAATAAAGAAACATATACAACTCAAGGATGTAAGTCTATATAATTTAAACCATTATCCTAAAAAACATGATAATGAATCAATTATAAATTCTCTCAACTAATTATTATCTTGGCATCATGAAGGAATATAAAGTAAAATTCAATTGTCTCACAAGTCATAATTCTACTTAGATAAATTCCACTTCATTTCCCAACCTTTAGAATCCTATATTTTGATTACATTAACAGATTTGCTAATCAAGTCAATCATAACCAAAATATGCATTAGGCTCAATTCCTTGTAAATATAAAATTAGCTAATAACCCTTTACCCAAAGCAAAATCAATTAATCTTTGATCACTTAGTCCTATAACATTAATTTCGTCACTTAAGTCCATCAAATTTAGACAAATACAAAATCAATGCAATGAAACTCCTAACATCATCATCTCAAGTCAATTAGAAGAACTCACATCAATAACTAATGAAATCAAGTAATTAAATACTAAAGAAAATAATTAATTAATCAAAGAGCTAAATTAATTCAAAATCATAAATCCAAGAATAATATCTAAATATAATTAAAGAATTAAAATTATCATTGTTCAAGAAAAAGAAAACAAAGGAAATAGATAAATACTCATAGACAAGTCTTTCTATTCTCAATGAAAACTCCTCCAAAAATCAATGCTCCTTGAGTAATTTCTCTATAGAAAATATTGGTGATGCACTCTAAAAAACATATCTAAACTCTACATTTTGCACACATATTTTTCTAAGGTATCGGGCCTATATTTATAGGCTTACAAAGTTCCTAAAAGAATTCTAAGTAAAGAAGAAGTAATTTTCTAAAAATCCAAAACCAAAAAGGATTAGAAATTTTCTTAATAAAATTCTAAAAAGAAATAAAGGATAAAGGAGAAGGTCCACCGCCTTTGAAATTGAGAAATTAATTGGACTTTTGACTTTGTTGTTTTGCACTGAAGATATCCTTTGAATTGAATTGAAATTGGCTTCCAATTGAGTCATTAAAGCCATTCGAAATCTCTTTCTTTCTTTCTCCTTGCGTCGGCTCAATTGAGCCGCTAACTGAGCCAAGCCACCTGAAATCATTGCTTCCTTTTGTTCTTGCATTCTATTTTTGTTGACTTTTCTCTTTGCCTTGGCCCACCGAAATTCATTGCTTCCTCTGTTATTGTTGTTTTTGTTCTTTGGCCCACCGATTGAATTTCTTTTTCCTTTTTGTTGACTTTTGTTCTTTGTTGAAGCTGACCAAGCTAATCGCCATTTGCTTCCTTTTCCTTTCCAATTTCAATTGCTCTATTTTTATCTACCTTTTCTCTGCAATCCTCTGTTCTCCCAATATAGGACCGGCGCCAGGTCCATTTGTTTGGATTCGTGAACTCTTAAACGTAAAAAACATCCACAAATCCCTTCCGATGACCCAAGTAAACGATTAAGAAGATCTAAAATTTATAGAATTACCTCTGCTCAGCGTAATCAAGATCCTTCGATTCTGATTGTGCTATCGTACGTGCAATCCGAACGATCACCAGACACTGCAGTGTGCGAACGTCCTCTATCGGATACACACAACGAATTAACTTATTATCCCGAGAGTATTAACGCCTAGGGTTTGAGAGTTTTTTTTTTTCTGGTGAATGGAGGCACGAATATTCTCAACAGAACGGGGCTATTGAGAAGAAGGCTAAGGTTTTCTTAAAACCTCCCGAACTTCTTAGAGTCTAACTCTGACAATGTCTTGTCATATTTTAATTTAAATTCAAATTAAATTAAAACTGATATTATAAGATTTTGTCATTATCTCAGTAATTTAACTAATTAATTTAGCGAGTCAAATTCTTATAATCTGGACATCATCCAGATACATCAAATGTAGACATATTTTCAGATTCATTGTATCTAGTAAATTTTCTAAGTTCGATTAACTTGGATATATTTCTAGATTCATCGAATCTGGTTACCAGAAAAATAACATAACAAGTTCGCTTATTGTGTGACCCTATAGATTCATTTAATACTGGCAGTGTGCCTAAATCATATTTAAATGGCTCACAAGTTATAAGCAATTTCTAGCAAAATATTATAACTATCTAGGTTAAATAAAGATCAGTGATCTCTTTGAACCAAACCACAATTTTATATTTAGTCATTTTGTCACACGATATCCAGATTAAGCATAAGGCACGGAGCATGTCATTCTTATTAAGCTTAATCAATTATTTCTTGATTTCATAGTAGACTATTCAAATAAATAATATCAATATCTTAAATTGATATATTTGAGCACGGCCATGCATTTTAACAGTCTAACTTATCAAAGGGCCCATGGATATCTCTCCCATAATTAAGAGGGATAAATTCCTTCACTATCAATCATATTCATCTCCTTGATTTATTCTATATTCAACAATAGTCTAATTTATTATTTGGTTAAAGACAACTTTAGACAACGTCAAAATATACAATTTGCCAAGTAGAAAACTATGATGAATTTAGGTTGAAGGACTTTTAATATCATTATGATTAGAAAGTATTTATGACATGTTCCATGAAGTACTCTCACAGTAAGTCGTCCAATACAATGTTCTTTAACATTTATTTATGTTTTGACTTGATATCACCAATATCCATAACCAGTAAAACATAGCCATAAAGTCACAAATATACTAATCTTAATTTATTATTGTATCAATAATAATAATCGATCGGGGATAGTTTTAGAATAGTCATTGTATTCATTGTTGGGCTTTACAATCAAGTCACGTACTTGATGACCACAAAACAAAATGCACTATTCATGAAAAGGAAAACCTCATATTATTATATAAAACATAACGACAATAATATAAGTACAAATTGACTTTAGGGCATATCCCTAACACCATTTTCTTAGCCTGGTGCTGGGTCTGTACTAGAAAATTACACAATTAAATCTAAATTTCACCTATTTTTGCATAAAATTATAGAAAAGCATTTTTATAAGTAAAATATCAAATATGAAGGAATATGACTAGTTATTGTACTAAAAATGTTTCAAATTAACCTCAAATAATTAAAAAAATAACGATAATTTTAACCCATATCAAGGATCAAAGTAGCATAAGAGAAAGGTTGAAGACAAGAGAAAATGAGTCGGCGGTAAAAAATAGAGCTCACCCAGTGTCAGGCCTAGCAAGGCCACCTGGTGCTAGGTCCGTTTGGCTTGTTGGCCAATTTTGGCAGCACCAACCCAGTGCCAAGCCTATCTAGTTGACTTGGCATCGGGTCAGTTCAGGCACAACCCTATTTTGATATATTTTTTTTTTTTTATGTTTGTTTCCAATTGTATTCTCATGACTTTTATTATGTAATGGGGATATTTTGGACCTTTTAAATACTTTAATGGCTGAAATTTTATCTTACCTTAGTTAGGTTTGCATGCCTATATATAGATGCCATTATAACATTTCAATATAACAACTTTGAATATTGAAAGAAATCAAAGAGTCTCTTTTGAGAGCTTTTGAGAGGTAATTCCTCTTGAGTAAATCCCATGAACAGCAAGGCCATTCTTCTGACCTAATCCTTCTCTATATATTGAGTCTATAAACTCTTTTAGGATAGATCAATTTGCCTGCTAATTTGGCTCTTAGGTTATAAATGATCTAAGGTTCTTGTTAGAGGTAAATTTAGTTACCTAAATCATCTTCTTCAAAGTGTTCTTGGTTTCTTATTGATTCAAGGGTCTTTGGTTGTGATTTGGAAGATTTGATTCTCATTTCTAAAGTTCTAAATTCTTTATTTTGGCTTAGGGTCCTAGTGATTGAATTGGGTGTCTCATTTCTTCACTAATTTCACTGTTTTGAGCTCTTATATGGGTCTTGCATTTTGCCCTAAATTGAGCTATGAAATTCATTGAGAGAACACCCCCAAGTCATATAAAGTGTATAACAAAGCGGTTCAAGAAATTCCTATAGCGATATGGAATATACAATTTCGTTTCCAAAATATTGTTCCAGCTCTCAAAACCTTATTTTGTTTGAAATTCAACCCAACCCGAAACCACAACCGTACTTTTTTACCAACATATTTCCAAAACTGAAATCCCTACATCCATCCTATCTAAATTTGTTCAAGGCATAATAAAATTAAATCAGTTCATAACTTATTTCAAAAGTGATTTGACAGAAGCCAAAATCTCATACTATGTTTTTGCAATTATGTGTATGAAGGAAATTTGTAATTAGGTATACCATAATGTTCATAAGAAAATTTTCAAAAATTGATCTTGCATAGTTTCCATTTAAATTCGTAAAGTGAATAAGGGTGGGACCAAGTACAACAAAATGGATTATCCAAGAATATTCTCGCTATAAATAAAATGAAGATCATATCATGAGTTTATTCATGTCATAAAAGTATATGCATAGTCATACGAATTTTCTACAGAGCTATTTTGCATAAAAGAGTCATGAGAGGTAAGGACTTACTTCCTGTCCAAATGCTTAGCAAAATAACTCCAAATTCTCTTATGTTCTTCTTCCTTCTAAGTCCGGCTCCAAATCTAATATAAGTTATACAAGAATTAATTTCTTGATCATAAGTCCACAGAAATCTTTCCAAATAAATTCCTAAGGGAAAAGAAGATTACTTATACTCTAAGTAATCTCTACTATTTTCTAACGCTAATCATAATCGCCTATGCTAATCTTATTTATCCCAAACCCATAATTAATCAGACAATCCTAATAGAGCTTTCCCCGTGAAAGTTAGGAAAGAAAGCATTTGCCAAGATTTAGTAAATAAATAAATGAGTAGTTAAATAAATATATGAATAACTAGGTAATTAGGTAATTAAGTAATTAGTTAGATAGATAAATAAGTAACTAAATAGATAAATAAATAAATTATTAAGAAAATAAATAAATCAACAAATGAATAATTAATTAATAAAATTAATAAATAAGTAGTTAAACAAGTAACTATAGAAATTTTTAAAGACAGGACTCATGTTCTTGACCCTTAGATAAAAATTCTATTTTAAAGCTATTTCAGGGCCCAAAAAATTGATTTAATTTTCTATGCAAAACATGTTATTTCTTAAAAACAAAATTCCAATTTGACACTCCTAGATGTTAGTTGAATTACCATGTAACCCTTTTCCCAAAACACTTTGGAAAGATAGGTTAATTAATTTCTGAAATGAAACTCGCCAAAATAGTATATCCAATGATTTTTAAATTTGGTCAGAACACTTTTTTCTGTAATTTAAACAAATTTAACTGTCGGATCATTAATTGAACTTGCCTATCTTTGTAAATGTCTTTGGTTTTCTGTTTTTTCGGGGACATTTGTTGGATTGTATGCCAAAATATATCCGATTATCTTCAAATTTGGTCATAAAGCTTTTCATTGCAATTTCAACAAATTCAACGGTTGTATCATTAATTTGAAGTGCCTATCTTTGTAAATGCCTTTGGTTTTCAGATTTTTGTAGAGATTTAGCTGGAATGCGTGCCAAAATATATCAGATTATCTTTAAATTTTATCATAACACTTTTCTTAACAGTTTCAACAAATCTAACGGCCGGATCTTTAATTTCAACTGGTTGTCTCTGTAAATGCCTTAGGTTTTCGGTTTTTTGTAGACATTTGTTGCATTGCATGACAAAATATATTCGATTATCTTAAAATTAGGTCATAACAGTTTTCATAATAATTTCAACAAATCTAGTGCTCAGATCACTAATTCGAAGTGCCTATCTTTTTAACTGCCTTAGGTTTTCAGATTTTTGTAGAGATTAAACTAGATTGCTTGCTAAAATATATCGGATTATCTTCAAATTTTATCAATGTTTTTTTTAACAATTTAAACAAATCTAACGATCGGGTCATTAGTTTAAACTGTCTGTGTTTGTAAATGCCTCAGCTTTTCAATTTTTTTGTAGACATTTTATTAGATTATGTGCAAAAGTATATCCAATTATCATTAAATTAGGTCATTAAACTTTTTCTTGTTATTTAAGCAAATCTAACGGTCGAATCATTAATTGAAAGTGCCTATCTATGTAAATGCAATATGTTTTCTGTCTTTTTGTAGGCATTTCTTGGATTGCATGCCAAAATATATCCGATTATCTTCAAATTTATTCATTACACTTTTCTTAGCAATTTCAACAAATTTATCGATTTGATCATTAATTTGAAGTGCTTATCTTGTAAATGCCTTAGGTTTTCTGATTTTTATAGAGATTTATCTAGATTGCATGCCAAAATATATCGGATTATCTTAAAATTTTATCATAACACTTTTCTGAACAGTTTCAACAAATCTAACGGTCAAATCACTAATTTGAACTGTCTGTCTTTGCCAATGCTTTAGTTTTTCGATTTTTTTTGTAAACATTTTTTTAGATTATGTGTAAAAGTATATCCAATTATCTTTAAATTTGGTTATAATATTTTTTTCTTGTAATTTAAACAAATCTAACGGTCGAATCATTAATTGAAAGTACGTATCTTTGTAAATGTCTTAGGTTTTCTGTTTTTTTGTAAACATTTATTAGATTGCATGCCAATATATATATATCCGATTATCTTAAAATTTTGTCATAACACTTTTCATAGCAATTTCAACAAATTTAACGGTTGGATCATTAATTTGAAGTGCTTATCTTTGTAAATGCATTAGGTTTTCAGATTTTTGTAGAGATTAAACTGGATTGCGTGCTAAAATATATCGGATTATCTTCAAATTTTATCAAAAATTTTTTCTTAACAGTTTAAACAAATCTAACGGTCGGATCATTAATTTAAACTGTCTGTCTTTGTAAATGCCTCAGCTTTTCAGTTTTTTTTGTAGACATTTTATTAGATTATGTGCAAAAGTATATCCAATTATCATTAAATTAGGTCATTAAACTTTTTCTTGTTATTTAAGCAAATCTAACGGTCGAATCATTAATTGAAAGTGCCTATCTATGTAAATGCAATATGTTTTCTGTCTTTTTATAGACATTTCTTGGATTGCATGCCAAAATATATCCGATTATCTTCAAATTTATTCATTACACTTTTCTTAGCAATTTCAACAAATTTATCAATTGGATCATTAATTTGAAGTGCCTATCTTGTAAATGCCTTAGGTTTTCAGATTTTTATAGAGATTTATCTAGATTGCATGCCAAAATATATAAGATTATCTTAAAATTTTATCATAACACTTTTCTGAACAGTTTCAACAAATCTAACGGTTGGATCACTAATTTGAACTGTCTGTCTTTGTCAATGCTTTAGTTTTTCGGTTTTTTTGTAGACATTTTTTTTAGATTATGTGCAAAAGTATATCCGATTATCTTTAAATTTGGTTATAACATTTTTTCTTGTAATTTAAACAAATCTAACGGTCGGATCATTAATTGAAAGTGCGTATATTTGTAAATGCCTTAGGTTTTCTGTTTTTTTGTAGACATTTATTGGATTGCATGCCAATATATATATATATATATATATATATATATATATATATATCCGATTATCTTAAAATTTGGTCATAACACTTTTCTTAGCAATTTTAACAAATCTAGTGGTCGGATCTTTAATTTGAAGTGCCTATTTTTGTAAATGCCTTAGGTTTTCAGATTTTTGTAGACATTTAACTGGATTGCGTGCCAAAATATATTAGATTATCTTCAAATTTTATCATAACACTTTTCTATACAATTTCAAAAAATCTAACGGTAGGATCTTTAATTTAAACTGTCTGTCTTTGTAAATGCCTTAGATTTTCGGTTTTTTTGTAGAGATTTTATTAGATTATGTGTAAAAGTATATTCGATTATCTTGAAATTTGGTCATAACACTTTTTCTTGTAATTTAATCAAATTTAACGGTCGGATCTTTAATTTAAACTGTCTGTCTTTGTAAAAGCCTTAGGTTTTCGCTTTTTTTGTAGAAATTTGTTGGATTGCATGCTAAAATATGTCCGATTATATTCAAAATTGGTTATAACACTTTTCTTAGCAATTTCAACAAATATAATGGTCGGATCATTTATTCGAAGTGCAAATCTTTGTAAATGCCATTGGTTTTCATATTTTTGTAAAGATTCGACTGGATTGCGTGCCAAAATATATCCGATTATCTTCAAATTTAGACATTACTCTTTTCATAAAAGTTTCAACATATCTAACGGTCGGATTATTAATTTAAACTGTCTCTTTTTGTAAATGCCTTCGGTGTTCAGATTTTTGTAGAGATTTATCTAGATTGTATGCCAAAATATATCGGATTATCTTTAAATTTTATCATAACACTTTTCTTAACAGTTTCAACGAATCAAACGGTTGGATCATTAATTTAAACTGTCTGTCTTTGTAAATTCCTTAGGTTTTCGATTTTTCGTAGACATTTTTTTTAGATTATGTGCAAAAGTATATCCCATTTTTTTTTAAATTTTGTCATAACACTTTTTCTTGTAATTTAGACAAATCTAACGGTCAGATCGTTAATTTAAACTATTTGTCTTTGTAAATGTCTTAGGTTTTCGATTTTTTTGAAGACGTTTGTTGGATTACCTGCAAAAATAAATCCGATTATATTCAAATTTGGTCGTAACACTTTTCTTAACAATTTTAACAAACTAGTGTTCGGATCATTAATTTAAAGTGTCAATCTTTGTAAATGCCTTAGGATTTCAAATTTTTGAAGAGATTTAACTGGATTGCATGCCAAAATATATCGGATTATATTTAATTTTTATCATAACACTTTTCTTAACAGTTTCAACAAATATAACAGTCAGATCATTAATTTAAACTGTCTGTCTTTTTAAATGCATTAGGTTTTCGGTTTTTTTGTAAACATTTATTAGAATTTGGGCAGAACATTTTCTCCTATAATTTAAACAAATCTAACAGTCGGAACATTAATTTGAAGTGCCTATCTTTGTAAATGCTTAGGTTTTCTGTCTTTTTATACTCATTTGTTGGATTTCATGCTAAAATATATCCGATTATCTTCAAATTTGGTCATAAAGCTTTTCTTAGCAATTTCCACAAATTTAACGGTTGGATCATTAATTTGAAGTGCCTATAGTTGTAAATGCCATAGGTTTTCAGAATTTTGTATACATTTAACTGGATTGCGTGCCAAAATATATCGGATTATCTTTAAATGTAATCATAACACTTTTCTTAACAGTTTCAACAAATCTAATAGTCGGATCATTTATTTAAACTGACTATCTTTGTAAATTCTGTAGTTTTCGGGTTTTTTGTACACATTTTATTAGAATATGTGCAATAGTATATCCGATTATCTTTAAATTTGGTCAAAATATTTTTTCTTGTAATTTAAACAAATTTAACGGTCGGATCATTAATTGAAAGTGCCTATCTTTATAAATGCCTTAGGTTTTCAAATTTTTGCAGAGATTTATCTAGATTTCATGCCAAAATATATCGGATTATCTTTAAATTTTATCCTAACACTTTTCTTAGTAGTTTCAATAAATCTAATGCTCCAATCATTAAATTTAAATTGTCTGTCTTTGTAAATGCCTTAGGTTTTTTGTTTTTTGTAGACATTTATTATATTACGTGCAAAAGTATATATCCGATTATCTTTAAATTTGGTCATAACATTTTTTTCTTGTAATTTAAACAAATCTAACGATCGAATCGTTAATTTAAACTGCCAGTCTTTGTAAATGCCTTAGGTTTTCGATTTTTTTATAGACATTTGTTGGATTACATGCTAAAATATATCCGATTATCTTCAAATTTGGTCATAACACATTTCTTAGTAATTTCAACAAATCTAATGGTCGGATCATTAATTTGAAATACCTATATTTGCAAATGCCTTAGGTTTTCAGATTTTTCTAGAGATTTAACTGGATTGTGTGCCACAATATATCAGATTATCTTTAAATTTTTTCACAACACTTTTTTTTTTACAGTTTAAACAAATCTAACTGTCGGATCATAAATTTAAACTGTCTGTCTTTGTAAATGCATTAGGTTTTTGGTATTTTAGTAGATATTATATTAGAATATGTGCAAAAGTATATCTGATTGTCTTTAAATTTAATCATAACATTTTTTCTTGTAATTTAAACAATTCTAACGGTACGGTCGGATCATTAATTGAATGTGTCTATCTTTGTAAATGCCTTAGGTTTACTGTCTTTTTGTAGACATTTGTGGGATTGCAAGCCAAAATAGATCCGAGCATCTTCAAATTTGGTCATAACACTTTTCTTAGCAATTTCAACAAACTAGTGGTCGGATCATTAATTTGAAGTGTCTATCTTTGTAAATGACTTCGGTTTTCAGATTTTTGTAGAGATTTAACTGGATTGCGTGCGAAAATATATCGGATTATGTTTAAATTTTTTCATAACACTTTTCTTAAAAGTTTAAACAAATCTAACGGTCGAATCAATAATTTAAACTGTCTGTCTTTATAAATGCATTAGGTTTTTGGTATTTTTGTAGACATTTTATTAGATTTTGTGCAAAAGTATATCCGATTATCATTAAATTTGATCATTACACTTTTTCTTGTAATTTAAACAATTCTAATGGTCGGATCATTAATTGAAAGTGCCTATCTTTGTAAATGCCTTAGGTTTTCTGTTTTTTTTGTAGACATTTGTTGGATTGCATGTTAAAATATATCCGATTATCTTCAAATTTGATCATAACACTTTTCATAGCAATTTCAACAAATCTAGTGGTCAGATCATTAATTTGAAGTGTCTATCTTTGTAAATGTCTTAGGTTTTTTGTCTTTTTGTACACATTCGTTGGAGTTCATTCCAAAATATATTCGATTATCTTTAAATTTGGTCAAAGTACTTTTCTAAGCAATTTCAACAAACTAGTGGTTGCATTATTAATTTGAAGTGCCTATCGTTGTAAATTCCATAGGTTTTTAGATTTTGTAGAGATTTAACTGGATTGCGTGCCAAAATATATCGGATTGTCTTTAAATATTATCATAATACTTTTCTTAACAGTTTCAACAAATCTAACGGTCGAATCATTAATTTAAACTGTCTGTCTTTGTAAATGCCTTAAGTTTTTGATTTTTTGTAGACATTTTATCATATTATGTGCAAAAGTATATCTGATTATCTTTAAATTTGGTCATAACACTTTTTATTGTAATTTAAACAAATCGAACGGTCAAATCATTAATTTAAACTGTCTGTTTTTGTAAATGCCTTAGGTTTTCAATTTTTTTAAAGACATTTTGTTAGATTATGTGCAAAAGTATATCCGATTATCATTAAATTTGGTCATAACACCTTTTTCTTGTAATTTAAACAAATCTAACGGTCGGATCATTAATTGAAAGTGCCTATCTTTGTAAATGTCTTAGGTTTTCTGTCTTTTTGTACTCATTTGTTGCATTGCATGTTAAAATATATCCGATTATCTTCAAATTTGGTTATAACACTTTTCTTAGCCATTTCAACAAATCTAATGGTCGAATCATTATTTTGAAGTGCCTATATTTTTAAATGACTTAGGTTTTCAGATTTTTGTAGAGATTTGACTGATTGCGTGTCAAAATATTTCGGATTATCTTCAAATTTTATCATAACACTTTTCATAACAGTTTCAACATATCTAATGGTCGGATCAATAATGTAAACTGTCTGTCTTTGTAAATGCCTTATGTTTTCGGTTTTTTGTAGACATTTTTTAAGATTATGTGCAAAAGTATATGCGATTATCTTTGAATTGGGTCATAACACTTTTTCTTGTAATTTAAACAAATCTAACGGTCGGATCATTAATTGAAAGTGCGTATCACTATAAATGCCTTAGATTTTCTGTCGTTTTGTAGACATTTGTTGGATTGTAATCCAAAATATATTCGATTATCTTCAAATTTGGTCGTAACACTTTTCTTAGCAACTTCAACAAGGCAAGTGGTCAGATCATTAATTTGAAGTGCCTATCTATATAAATGCCTTTGGTTTTCAGATATTTGTAGATATTTTACTGGATTGCGTGCTAAAATATATCATATTAACTTCAAATTTTTTCATAACACTTTTCCTAACTGTTTCAACAAATCTAACGGTCGGATAATTAATTGAAAGTGCCTATCTTTCTAAATGCCTTTGGTTTTCAGATTTTTGTAGAGATTTAATTAGATTGCGTGCCAAAATATATCGAATTATCTTTAAATTTTATCGTAACACTTTTCTTAACGGTTTCAACAAATTTAACGGTCGGATCATTAATTTAAACTGTCTGTCTTTGTAAATGCCTTAGGTTTTCGATTTTTTGTAGACATTTGTTGGTTTGCATGTCAAAATATATCCGATAATCTTCAAATTTGGTCATAACACTTTTCTTAGCAATTTCAACGAACTAGTGCTCGAATCATTAATTTGAAGTGCATATCTTTGTAAATGCCTTAGGTTTTCTGTCTTTTTGTACTCATTTGTTGCATTGCATGTTAAAATATATCCGATTATCTTCAAATTTGGTTATAATACTTTTCTTAGCCATTTCAACAAATCTAATGGTCGAATCATTATTTTGAAGTGCCTATATTTGTAAATGACTTAGGTTTTCAGATTTTTGTAGAGATTTGACTGATTGCGTGTCAAAATATATCGGATTATCTTCAAATTTTATCATAACACTTTTCATAACAGTTTCAACATATCTAACGGCCGGATCATTAATGTAAACAGTCTGTTTTTGTAAATGCCTTAGGTTTTCGTTTTTTTGTAGACATTTTATAAGATTATTTGCAAAAGTATGTCCGATTATCTTTCAATTTGGTCATAACAATTTTTCTTGTAATTTAAACAAATCTAACGGTCGAATTATTTATTGAAAGTGCGTATCTTTATAAATGCTTCAGGTTTTCTGTCGTTTTGTAGACATTTGTTGGATGGCATTCCAAAATATATCCGATTATCTTCAAATTTGGGCGTAACACTTTTCTTAGCAACTTCAACAAATCAAGTGGTCGGATCATTAATTTGAAGTGCATATCTTTGTAAATGTCTTAGGTTTTCAGATATTTGTAGAATTTTACTGGATTGCGTGCCAAAATATATCCGATTATCTTCAAATTTTATCATAATACTTTTCCTAACAGTTTCAACAAATCTAACGGTCGGATCATTAATTGAAAGTGTCTATCTTTCTAAATGCCTTTGGTTTTCAGATTTTTGTAGAGATTTAATTAGATTGTGTGCCAAAATATATCGAATTATCTTTAAATTTTATCGTCACACTTTTCTTAATAGTTTCAACAAATCTAACGGTCGGATCATTAATTTAAACTGTCTGTCTTTGTAAATGCCTTAGGTTTTCGGTTTTTTGTAGACATTTGTTGGTTTGCATGCCAAAATATATCTGATAATCTTCAAATTTGGTCATAACACTTTTCTTAACAATTTCAACGAACTAGTGGTCGGATAATTAATTTGAAGTGCCTATCTTTGTAAATGCCTTAGGTTTTCTGTCTTTTTTTACTCATTTGTTGGATTGCATGCCAAAATATATCCGATTATCTTCAACTTTGGTCATAACACTTTTCCTAGCAATTTCAACGAACTAGTGGTCGAATCATTAATTTGAAGTGCCTATCTTTGTTAATGACTTAGGTCTTCAGATTTTTGTAGAGATTTAACTGGATTGTTTGCCAAAATATATCAGATTATCTTAAAATTCTATCATAACACTTTTCTTTACAGTTTTCAACAATTCTAATGGTCGAATCTTTAATTTAAACTGTTTGTCTTTGTAAATGTCTTAGGTTTTCAGTTTTTTTGTAGACATTTTATTAGATTATGTGCAAAAGATTATCCGATTATCTTTTAATCTGGTCATAACACTTTTTCTTGTAATTTAAACAAATCAAACGGTTGGATCGTAAATTTAAACAGTCTGTCTTTGTAAATGCCTTAGGTTTTCAATTTTTTTGTAGAAATTTGTTGAATTGCATGCTAAAATATATCCAATTATCTTCAAATTTGGTCATAACACTTTTTTTAAAGCCATTTTAACAAATCTAATGGTCGGATCATTAATTTGAATTGCCTACCTGTGTAAATGCCTTAAGTTTTCAGATTTTTGAAGAGATTTGATTGGATTGCGTGCCAATATATATCGGATTATCTTCAAATTTTATCATAACACTTTTCATAACAGTTTCAACATATCTAACGGTTGGATCATTAATTTAAACTGTCTCTTTTTGTAAATATCTTCAATTTTCAGTTTTTTTGTAGACATTTTTTTAGATTATTTGCAAAAGTATATCTGATTACTTTGAAATTAGGTTATAACACTTTTTCTTGTAATTTAATCAAATCTAGCGATCGGATCATTAATTGAAAGTGTCTATCTTTGTAAATGCCTTAGGTTTTTTGTCTTTTTGCAGACATTTGTTGGATTGCATGCCGAAATATATCCGATTATCTTCAAATTTGGTCATAACACTTTTCTTAACAGTTTCAACAAATCTAACAGTCAGATCATTAATTTAAGCTGTCGGACTTTGTAAATGCCTTTGTTTTTCTGTTTTTTTGTAGACATTTTATCAGATTATGTGCAAATGTATATCTGATTATCTTTAAATTTGGTCATAACACTTTTTCTTGTAATTTAAACTAATCTAACGGTGGGATCATTAATTTAAACTGTCTGACTTTGTAAATGCCATAGGTTTTCGATTTTTTTGTAGACATTTTATTAGATTATGTTCAAAAGTATATTCGATTATCTTCAAATTTGGTCATAACACTTTTTCTTGTAATTTAAACAAATCTACCGGTCGGATCGTTAATTTAAACTGTCTGTCTTTGTTAAATACCATAGGTTTTCGGTTTTTTTTTGTAGAAATTTGTTGGATTCCTTATTAAAATATATTCGATTATCTTCAAATTTTGTCCTAACACTTTTTTTAGTAATTTAAATAAATCTAATGGTCAGATCGGTTATTCAAAGTTCCTATCTTTGTAAATGCCTTAGGTTTCAGATTTTTGTATAGATTTGGCTGGATTGCATGCCAAAATATATCGGATTATCTTAAATTTTATCATAACACTTTTCATAACAGTTTCTACATATCTAATGGACGGATCAATAATTTAAACTGTCTCTTTTTGTAAATATCTTCGATTTTCGATTTTTTGTAGACATTTTTTTAGATTATGTGCAAATGTTTATCCGATTATCTTTAAATTTAATCATAACACTTTTTCTTGTAATTTAAACAAATCTCACGGTCGGATCATTAATTGAAAGTGCCTATCTTTGTAAATGCCTTAGGATTTCTGTTTTTTTGTAGACATTTGTTGGATTGCATGCCAAAATATATCCGATTATCTTAAAATTTAGTCATAACACTTTTCGTAAAAATTTTAACAAATTTGACGATTAGATCATTAATTTAAAGTGCCTATCTTTATAAATGCCTTAGGTTTTCAGATTTTTGTAGAGATTTAGCCTGATTGTGTACAAAAATATATCGGATTATCTTCAAATTTTATCATAACACTTTTCTTAATGGTTTCAACAAATCTAATGGTCGGATCATTAATTTAAACAGTCTGTCTTTGTAAATGCCTTGGGCTTTTGGTTTTTTTGTAGACATTTATTGGATTGCATGCTAAAATATTTTCGATTATCTTCAAATTTGGTCATAACACTTTTCATGGTAATTTTAACAAATCTAGTGGTCGAATCATTAATTTGAAGTGTCTATCTTTGTAAATGCCTTAGGTTTTCTGTCTTTTTGGATACATTTGTTGGATTGCATGCCAAAATATATCCGATTATCTTCATATTTGGTCATAACAATTTTCTTAGCAATTTCAACAAATTAGTGGTCGGATCATTAATTTGATGTGCCTATCTTTATAAATGCCTTAGGCTTTCAAATTTTTGTAGAGATTTAACTGGATTGCGTGCCAAAAAATATCGGATAGTCTTTAAATTTTATCATAACACTTTTCTTAACCGTTTCAACAAATCTAACATTCGGATAATTAATTTAAACTGTCGGCCTTTGTAAATGCCTTTGTTTTTCTGTTTTTTTGTAGACATTTTACTAGAATATGAGCAAAAGTATATCCGATTATCTTTTAATTTGGTCATAACACTTTTTCTTGTAATTTAAACAAATCTAACGGTCGGATCATTTATTTAAACTGCCTGTCTTTGTAAATGCCTTTGGTTTTCAATTTTTTTTGTAGACATTTTATAAGATTATGTGCAAAAGTATATTTGATTATCTTAAAATTTGGTCATAACACTTTTTCTCGTAATTTAAACAAATCTAACGGTCGGATCAATAATTGAAAGTGCATATCTTTGTAAATGCCTAGGTTTTCTTACTTTTTCTAAACATCTATTGGATTGTATGCCAAAATATATCCGATTATCTTAAAATTTAATCATAACACTTTTCCTAGCAATTTTAACAAATTTAACGGTTGGATTATTAATTTAACGTGCCTATCTTTGTAAATGCCTCAGGTTTTCAGATTTTTGTAGAGTTTTAGCTGGATTGTGTGCCAAAATATATTGGATTATCATTAAATTTTATCCCAACACTTTTCTTAAAAGTTTCAACAAATCAAATGGTTAGATCATTAATTTAAACAGTCTGTCTTTCTAAATGCCTTGAGTTTTCGGTTTTTTTGTTGAAATTTTACTAAATTATGTGCAAAAGTATATTCGATTAAATTTAAATTTGGTCATAACACTTTCTCTTGTAATTTTAACAAATCTAACGGTCGGATCGTTAATTTAAACTGTTTATCTTTTTAAATACCTTAGGTTTTTGATTTTTTTTTGTTGACATTTGTTGGATTGCATGCTAAAATATATCCAATTATCTTCAAATTTGGTCATAACACTTTTCATAGCAATTTCAACAAATCTAGGGGTCGGATCATTAATTTGAAGTGCCTATCTTGGTAAATGCCTTATGTTTTCAGATTTTTGTAGAGATTTAACTGGATTGCGTGCCAAAATGTATCGTATTATCTTTAAATTTTATCAAAACACTTTTCTTAATAGTATCAACAAATCTAAAGGTCGGATCATTAATTTAAATTGTTTGTCTTTGTAAATGCCTTAAGTTTTCAGTTTTTTTCTTAGACAATTTATTAGGTTTTGTACAAAAGTATATCCGATTATCTTTAAATTTGGTCATAACACTTTTTCTCGTAATTTAAACAAATCTAACGGTCGATCATTAATTGAAAGTGCCTATGTTTCTAAATGCCTTAGGTTTTCAGATTTTTGTAGAGATTTAATTAGATTGCGTGCCAAAATATATCGAATTATTTTTAAATTTTATCGTAACACTTTTCTTAATAGTTTCAACAAATCTAACGGTCGGATCAATAATTTGATGTGTTTATCTTTGTAAATGCCTTAGGTTTTCAGATTTTTTGTATAGATTTAGCTGAAATGCGCGCCCAAATATATCTCATTATCTTTAAATTTTATCATAACACTTTTCTTAATTTTTTCAACAAATCTAACAGTCGGCTAATTAATTTTAACTGACTGTCTTTGTAAATGCCATTGGTTTTCGGTTTTTAAAGACATTTGTCGGATTGCATTCCAAAATATATCCGATTATCTTCAAATTTTGTCATAACACTTTTTTAGCAATTTCCACAAACTAGTGGTCGGATCATTAATTTGAAGTGCTTATCTTTGTAAATGCTTTAGGTTTTCAGATTTTTTTTAGAGATTTAACTGGATTGCGTGCCAAAATATGTCGAATTATCTTTAAATCTTATGATAACACTTTTCTTAACAGTTTCAACAAATCTAACGGTAGGATCATTAATTTAATCTGTTTGTCTTTGTAAATGCCTTAGGTTTTCGATTTTTTGGTCGACATTTTATTAGTTTATGTGAAAAAGTATATCCGATTATCCTTAAATTTGGTCATAATACTTTTTCTTGTAATATAAACAAATACAACGGTCATATCGTTAATTTAAACTGTCTCTCTTGGTAAATGCCTTAGGTTTTCGCTTTTTTTGTAGACATTTGTTGCATTGCATGCTAAAATATATCCGATTATTTTAAAATTTGGTTATAACTCTTTTCTTAGCAATTTCAACTAATTTAATGGTTGGATCACTAATTTGAAGTGTCTATCTTTGTAAATGCCTTAGGTTTTCAGAGTTTTGTAGAGATTTACCTGGATTGCATGCCAAAATATATCGGATTATCTTTAAATTTTATCAAAACATATTTCTTAACACTTTCAACTAATCTAACGGTTGAATCATTAATTTAAACTGTCTATTTTTGTAAATGCCATTGGTTTTTGATTTTTTTGTTAACATTTTATTAGATTTTGTGCAAAAGTATTTCCAATTATCTTTAAATTTAGTCATAACATTTTTTCTTATTATTTAAACAAATCTAACGGTCAGATCATTAATTAAAATTACCTATCTTTTTAAATGCCTTAGGTTTTCTGTCTTTTTGTAGACTTTTGTTGGATTTCCTTCCAAAATATATTCGATTATCTTCAAATTTGGTAATAGCACTTTTCTTAACAATTTCAACAAACTAGTGGTCGGAACAATAATTTGAACTTCCTATCTTTGTAAATGCCTTAGGTTTTCAAATTTTTGTAGAGATTTAACTGGTTTGCGTGCCAAAATATATCGGATTATCTTTAAATTTTATCATAACACTTTTCTTAATTGTTTCAACAAATCTAACGGTCGGATCTTTAATTTAAACTGTCTGTCTTTGTAAATGCCATAAGTTTCGATTTTTTTGTAGACATTTTACTAGATTATGTGCAAAAGTATATCCGATTGTCTTTAAATTTCGTCATAACACTTTTTCTTGAAATTTAAACAAATCTAACTGTCGAATCGTTAATTTAAAACTGTCTGTGTTTTTTAATGCCTTAGGTTTTCTGTCTTTTTGTAGACATTTGTTTGATTGCATGCCAAAATATATCCGATTATCATTAAATTTAGTCATTACACTTTTCTTAAAAATTTCAACAAATTTAACGGTTGGATCATTAATTTGAAGGGTCTATCGTTGAAAATGCCTTAGGTTTTCAGATTTTTGTTGAGATTTAACTGGATTGCGTGCCAAAATATAACGAATTATCTTCAAATTTTATTACAACACATTTCTTAACAGTTTCAACAATTCTGACGGTCCGATCATTAATTCAAACTATCTGTCTTTGTAAATGACTTAGGTTTTCGATTTTTTTGTAGACATTTGTTTGCTTGCATTCCAAAATATATCCGATAATCTTCAAATTTGGTCATAACGCTTTTCATCGCAATTTCAACAAACTAGTGGTTGGATCATTAATTTGAAGTGCCTATCTTTGTAAATGCCATATGTTTTCAGATTTTTGTAGAGATTAAACTGGATTGTGTGCCAAAATATATCGGATTATCTTTAAATTTTATCGTAACACTTTTCTTAACAATTTCAACAAATCTAATGGTCGGATCATTAATTTAAATAGACAGTCTTTGTAAATGCCTTAGGTTTTCAGTTTTTTTATAGACATTTTATTAGATTATGCGCAAAAGTATATATCTAATTTTCTTTAAATTTGATCATAACACATTTTCTTGTTTTTTAAACAAATCGAACAGTCGAATCGTTATGTTAAACTGTATGTCTTTGTAAATGCCTTAGGTTTTTGGTTTTTTTGTAGACATTTTTTGGAATGTATGCTAAAATATATCCGATTATCTTCAAATTTGGTCATAACACTTTTCTTAGCAATTTCAACAAATCTAATGGTCGGATCATTAATTTGAAGTGCCTAACTTGGTAATTGCCTTAGGTTGTCAGATTTTTCTAGAGATTTAACTGGATTGCACGCCAAAAAATATCGGATTATCTTTAAATTTTATCGTAACACTTTTCTTAACAGTTTTAACAATTCTAACGGTCGGATCATTAATTTAAACTGTCTATCTTTGTAAATGCCTTAGGTTTTCAGTTTTTTTTTTTTGTAGACATTTTATTAGATTATTTGCAAAAGTAGATCTGATTATCTTTAAATTTGGTCATAACACTTTTCTTGATATTTAAAAAAATCTAACGGTCGGATCGTTAATTTAAACTGTCTGTCTTTGTAAATGACTTAGGTTTTCGGTTTTTTTTGTAGAAATTTGTTGGTTTGCATGCTAAAATATGTCTGATTATCTTCAAATTTGGTCATTACACTTTTTTTAGCAATTTCAACAATTCTAGTGGTGGGATCAATAATTTGAAATGCCTTTGGTTTTCTGATTTTTGTAGAGATTTAATTGGGTTGCGTGTCAAAATATATCGAATTATATTAAAATTTTATCATAACACTTTTCTCAACAGTTTCAATAAATCTAACGGTCGGGTCGTTATTTTAAGCTGTCTGTCTATGTAAATGCCTTAGTTTTTCATTTTTTTTGGTAGACATTTTGTTAGATTATGTGCAAAAGTATTTTCGATTATCTTTAAATTTGGTCATTACACTTTATCTTGTAATATAAATAAATCAAACGGTCGGATCATTAATTGAAAGTGCCTATCTTTGTAAATGACTTAGGTTTTTTGTCTTTTTGCAGACATTTGTTGGATTGCATGCCAAAATATATTCGATTATCTTGAAATTTGGTTATAACACTTTTCCTAACAATTTCAACAATTCAAGTGGTCGGATAATTAATTTAAAGTGCCTATCTTTGTAAATGCCTTAGGTTTTCAGATTTTTGTAGAGATTTAGTTGGATTGTGTGCCAAAATATATCTGATTATCTTTAAATTTTATCATAACACTTTTTTTAACAGTTTCAACAAATCAAACGGTCAAATGATTAATTTAAACAGTTTGTCTTTGTAAATGCCTTGGGTTTTCGATTCTTTTGTAGACATTTATTGGATTGCATGGTAAAATATATCTGATTATCTTCAAATTTGGTCATAACACTTTTCATAGCAATTTCAACAAATCTAGTGGTCGGATCATTAATTTGAAGTGCCTATCTTTGTAAATTCCTTAGGTTTTCTATCTTTTTGTATATATTTGTTGGATTGCATTCCAAAATATATCCGATTATCTTCAAATTTGGTCAAAACACTTTTCTAAGCAATTTCAACAAACCAGTGGTCGGATCATTAATTTGAAGGGCCTATCGTTGTAATTGCCTTAGGTTTTCAGATTTTTGTTGAGATTTAACTGGATTGCGTGCCAAAATATAACGGATTATTTTCAAATTCTATCATAACGCATTTTTTAATTGTTTCAACAAATCTAACGGTTCGATCCTTAATTTAAACTATCCGTCTTTGTAAATGACTTAGGTTTTCGATTTTTTGTTGACATTTGTTGGATTGCAAGCCAAAATATATCTGATTATTTTCAAATTTGGTCACAACACTTTTCTTAGCAATTTCAACAAACTAGTGATCGGATCATTAATTTGGAGTTCTGATTTTTGTAAATGCCTTAGGATTTCAGATTTTTATAGAGATTTAACTGGATTGCGTGTCAAACTATATCGGATTATCTTTAAATTTTATCATAAGACTTTTCCTAAAACTTTCAACAAATCAAACAGTCGGATCAAAAATTTAATTTGTCTGTCTTTGTAAATGTCTTAGGTTTTCTGTTTTTTTATAGACATTTTACTAGATTATGTGTAAAAGTATATCTAATTAACAATAAATTTGGCCATAACACTTTTTCTTGTAATTTAAATAAATCTAACAATCGAATCGTTAATTTAAACAGTCAATCTTTTTAAATGCCTTAGGTTTTCGATTTTTTTGTTGACATTTGTTGGATTGCATGTTAAAATATATCCTATTATCTTCAAATTTGGTCATAATACTTTTCTTAGCAATTTCAACAAACTAGTGGTCGGATCATTAATTTGGAGTGCCGATTTTTGTAAATGCCTTGGGATTTTAGATTTTTATAGAGATTTAACTTGATTGCGTGTCAAAATATATCGGATTATCTTTAAATTTTATCATAATACCTTTCTTAAAAGTTTCAAAAAATGTAACAGTCGGATCATTAATTTTATCTGTTTGTCTTTGTAAAGGTTTTCGATTTTTTTGTAGACGTTTTACTAGATTATGTGTAGAAGTATATCCGATTATCTTTAAATTTGGTCATAACACTTTTCCTATAATTTAAACAGACCTAATTTAAATTTCGAGCTGATGTGAGGCAAGGCAAACCGCCCCTCAGCTCCAGGCACAAAAAGCAATCGGCGGCTCGGCTCCAGCTCGGCTTGTGAACAGTGCTTCATCTACTCCGTTTCTCTGCGCTAATTTTTTTTCGTTTCTCTGTGTTTTTTTTTCTGCTTTCTCCTGCGGCTTCTTTGGACGTTTTCAATTACAGAATCTCATCCAAACAAAGAACACATTTGCCTATACCCTTTAAAATTGGGTTCACATGATTGTTCTATGAAAGCATGGAAAAATTACAAACATCCTATGCTTCTACTGTGAAGCTCACAAAGCATCTATCCCATACCAAAATAGTGAAGGATCACAGGCTTAAGCACCAAACAATGATCTTTTCCATTTTTATTAACTAACATGCTCTCTAAATTAATCAATCAACATGCTCTGATACCACTTGTAGATTAAAAAAAAAAAAAAAATAGAGGGAGGCATGCATACAGGGAAAAAAAAATAGAGGCCAAAATAACAAGACACAACACCATGAAAACATTTATTTGATACCTTTGTGCAGTTTAAGCTTCTTTGGCTGTGAAGAAGTCGACTGAACCACAGGGATATTTCCATCTTCTCTGCTTGATGAAGCCTCCGGTTGAAATCCCGCTATCCTCCTGCTTCGTCTTGTTTCATGAATGCCAGAGCTTTTAGGATCTTAGAATATTCCACTGCCTCAATCCTTGTTGGTGAAACAAAAGGTGAGGAGCAATGGTCTTAACGGTCTCAATGTTCTTGATCTTTTGCTATTCGATGTTCTTGATCTTTTGCTATTGATTAGCAATATCAAGAACAACAAGGCAAAAAGAACTCACGAGAGAGTGCAAAGAGAAAGGAGAGAAAAAAACAAACGCTTGCTTCCTTTTTTTTTTTTTGTGAATAGAGACGTGAATCTCTCTTATCAAAAGCACGGTATTAGATATCTGATAACAATATCCCCAGGATTTGATATTTTAAACACCCAGATATTATCAATAGAGTGAGTTTGGCTTAGCTTTAAACTCTTCTGAACTGTATTTGGAAAAACCCTATAGTCCAGGCTATTGGGCTAAAACAATATTTGTTATTTTTCTTGGACCCAAAGAGCCCAAAATAATAAACATTAATTATTTATTTTCTGGACTTATAGAAATAACCCAATAAATAATTAAATAAGCCTTTTTCCATCTAGTTTAAATCCAAGTTAATTTTCTAATTATTCAAAATTAGATCTAGGCCCTGAATAATTAATTAACTAATTAAATCAGATAATAAATTTCTCTCAACCTTTTATTTTTATTCCAATCCAATAAAAAATTAGACTTCCTGAATAAAATAAAATCTTCTTTAACTGAGACCAATTCCTCAATCCAAAATTAATTAGGACTTATGGGCTATTCCAAGGACTAAAAAGACACATCGTATTGGCTATTTATTAAAATGACCAAAAATACCCTTGCTATATAAATAGCTGTATTTTACATTTTTAAATATTTTTTAATATCACCAGAAGGAAATATTGCTCCCAAGGACAATGCCGCGTCAGCAAAATCTCCGATCTACAGGTGAAATGACTAAAATATCCCTCTACACATCGCCCTGCATTTAGAGAGGAAGAAGTGTACTAACATCTTTCTAAATAACATCTACCATTCTTAGGCTTCTAGTATAATGATTCATGACTTCTTGGAGTGTTTTCGCTTTCTAAGGGAGCTACCCTAAAGTAAACATCCAAGTCATGTTTCCCAGGGCCCTGGATATTTAGATCATTCAGATAACTATAAGGGGTAATATTGTATAGAAACTATTTTGTACAAGTCTGTCTTAACTAATTAGTTACATATACCCAATATAAAAGTATATTGGTTCTACAATAGAACCTCAACTAAAGCAAATCAAAGTACATACTTCCAGCTTCGTCAGACTACCAACTCATACTCAAGCCATAGAGTATTAGTCCACGCTGTAGCAGTAGTAGTCTAGGTTTCTACCAAATAGCACTTTAAGAAACCACTACTACAGGTCCTGTTCTACGTATTCGAAATACGCTTATATCATGAAGTGAGTGAACTAATCACTGGCTAAAGGTAAGCCATTCCCTATTTGGAATTCATAACATAATAACCTAAACATGATGAGATTCCCATTCTCATCAATCGGTTAAGATCAAATGTTTATGTGTTAAATAACCCGTGATCCATACCTTACTGTGATAGACCACCATTCACATAGATCACTTATTTAAACACAATGGGTCTTTTTCAAATGAAATTGTGCACAAATAAAATGTAAATTCACAAATAATTTCTGAAAATAAATTCTTTTATTAAAACATTCGATATTTACATCATAAACCTAGTCTAAGAGGGCATATTTCCCAACAATGATAAGGGTGTTTGAAGATGAGTATCCAAAAAAAATGATAATGAGGCACTACAATAATATCATAACAACCCTATCCCGATACAATCAATCCACTATGGCATAATACAACAAACCACCATCAACAATTTACAATTTTCAATCAATCCACAACCTCCTCAATCCACAATATAAATCAATTAATCCTAATCTCCTTTCACATCTTGCAAAAAGAAATATAGCACCACAATTCAAACTACAATATAATTCCCAACTTATACACAACCTGATCATAGCATGTGAAGAACATGTCCATATTATAATTCAGAAAGAATGCATCATGGCTAATAACATTATTTGTCTAGCATGAATTTATTACTAATATAATCTCAATGACAAAAAAAACAGCTAATATATGATCAAAATATGGAACATGTGATAGCAACAACAATTGTGAATCATAAACTCATGATATTCTAGTTATAATGGAGCCACCAATTCAATCAAATTTAACCAACAACTCCAAATTATGTAATTTTTGCTCAAAAATAGTGAAAAATCCATGGCAAGAATTTAACCATAAGAATGCAAGAAAAACCATACCTTTATGTTCTCTAATGCATGGGCAAGCAAAATGTGCAATCTTTTTGAAGAAATCTTCACTTGAAAGAGGAGATTTAAAAGTGGGTTCTTAAAGAAAAAGTTGGGATTTTTGAAATTTTAATCCGTAGATTCAACAAAAACAAGGAGATTTGATGTTGGGTTGATGTTTTTAAAGCAAAAATTGATTTGATGGTGTTTGGAGATGAAGAAACGGCACGAGGTTGAGAGAAAAATCGAGGGAAGTTGGCAAAGTTTGAAAACAAATGGCCAAAATCGGCCATTTGGAGAGGAGGCCAGACATGAGATGACTCTAGCTCAGTGCGCTAGGGTTGGCATCTACCTAGGTCTGTCTGGCTTAGAAATTTTTTTTATATTTATTAATGAAAGCAACAATAATGAAAAACGCATAATCATTAAGAAAATACAATTATCCTATAACTTAAAAAATATGAAAAGATAAACAAAAATCGAAGCAGTGAAAATTCATCTTTTTCCACGGTCTTGGTCACGTGGATTTGTTTCAGTGTTCCCAGGAAGAGATCTAATTTGACGGTCCCAAGAAGCTTAGCCAATTGCCTAATTTGATTTTCAAGATTGTGCATTGACACTTCCAAATTTCTTGTCACAGCATCCACTCCTTGGAACCTTGCTTCAATTGAGCTCACCATTTTGTTAACCAACTCCTCCAATGATGGCTTTGATAGTGGTGTATTATAGGGTAAGGAGTATTGAGTCCTTTGATTGCCACAAAAATTAGATAGCCTAGGTTGATTTTGATTGTCTAAGAGAAATTAAGATAGTTCCTCCAACCAAGATTGTATGTGGAACTATATGGTTTATTACCTTGTCGCCTATTACTCATAAATATAGCTTGTTCTAAGGAATCTTAGGATGAACCCATGATTTGGCACTCATGATTGGGATGCCCTTCTCCACAAAAATTACAGTTAATATTCATTACCTAGCCTGGAAAGGGGGTCATCACCATTTGTTTCATTTTTTGCGTAAGTGCCTCCAACTTAGCTTCCAGAGCAGCTACAACATCCACCTTATGCATACATTGAACACGAGCTCTATTTCTCAGATTACCCTATAAGTAGTTATTCATTGCAATGTTCTCCACCAACTCATACACTTCCTCTGGGGTCTTAGAATTGATAGCCTCCAACAGATGCATCAACTAACTGTTTTGAGGCAAAGTTCAACCCACTATGGAAAATATGCAAATGCATTCCTAGCTCAAACCCATGATGAGGAAACTTTCTAAGTGTCTCCTTCCACATTTTCCAACACTCATAAAGGCTTTTAGAATCTGACTGTTGAAAGGCAAAAATATCTGTCCTAAGTTTGGCTGTTCCAGTTGGGGGAAAATACTTCACCAAAAATTTCTCTGCTAGCCCATTTCATGTGGTGATGGATTCTACTGGTAAAGATTTTAACCATGACTTGACTCTATTCCTCAAAGAAAAAAAAGAAAAAGTCTCAACTTTATAACATTCTTTGAGACACCATTCATCTTGAAGGTATCACAAATTTCTAAGAAACTAGCAATGTAGGCATTAGATTCTTTATCCGGTAACCCATCAAATTGTACCATATTCTGGATCATTTGGATAATAGTGGGTTTGATCTCAAAATTGTTTGCCGCCACCCTAGGTCTAGTGATGCTCAAGTCTGTAGAAAAAATCACTGGTTTAACAAAGTCATTCATAATCCTCCTATTGTTATTTCCACTATTGTTACCATTGTTATTTTGGTTGCTCCATCTCTCCTGTTGAACTGACTTGCTTATCCTTTTGCTTGAGTGCCATCCGAATCCTTGTTAAAGTTTATTCAATCTCAGGATCAGAATCCACTGGTTCTTCTTGGAATCGTCGGGTCATACACTAATGGCTAAAAATACAAGAAAAATAAGATGATGAGATTATAGAAATTACAAATAGTCAATTAAACATAATTAGCATATAAAGTACAACATACACTAAGTGAGTTAATTAAAGTACATTTATACACATAACATGATATGACACTAATTTACACGAAGAACATATATAAATATTACACAATACATATAAACATGGCTAAATTAATGAAATCCAAGCTTTTATGATATTGTTCCCTAGCAACGGCGCCAAAAACTTGATGCGTGTTTTTTAGTGTAGGAAAAATTAAGAATAACGGGCCACAATCAATCAAGTTTTAATTAAAATACTAACTACTAAAACCACACATATGTGCAAGTATACCCATCATATAGTATAGGGAATAGCAAGTATCAAATCCACAGGAACTTAGACTCCCACTTTAATTTACCCTAATATTTATTGTTTAGCCAATAAAATAAAGAAATAGAAGTAAGTAATCTACTAACCTAATATACTAGAGAATACATCAAATTCACACAATAAAAGTAACAAAGATAATTAAGGAGTGAGAATAAGAAGAAAAGACATATAAATAGATAGAAATCCTTGAAGACATAATAATGATTAATTAGCAATTATCATAATTAATTATCATTTTGGCACTATGAAGGAATTATAATAGAATCCAATCATTTCTCAAGCCATAGACTCACTATCTCATGATTAAATTAGCAAATTTCTCAATCAAACCAACATAACTAAAAAAAGTGCATTAAACTCATAACTCATCCTTCAATAATTATCCCTATTCTCTAGGTGATAATGAACATGAAATTAGCCAATAACCCTATACTTTAGGTGATATCAATTAGCCATTGATTACCTTGGTTCTCTGTTCTTAACCTTGCTTCTCAAGTCCATTAAGAAATAAAAAATAAAAAATTAATCAAATTAAATCAACTCTTAACATCGTCTCCTAAGTCAATTAGAAGCAAATTGAATTCATCAACTCTTTAATAATAAGATGTAATCAAACACCAAGAATGATAATAAATTGATCAAATACCTAAACTAACCTAAGAACCATGAATCCCAAAATAATTTCAAATTATAATAAAAGAATTAATTACATCATTATTGTAGAAAAAGAAAATAAAGGTAAAAGAAAGAAATAATAGACAAGCCCTCATTTTTCTTCTGGAAGACCTTTTTGAATAATGTCTTTTAATTGATGAATCTATTTTTTTATAATTGATTAGCAGCTTTCATCATTAGATTTATATATTTCTCCTGTGTTTTCCATGCTTAAATAGGGTCCCAAGATGCCAAAATTCTTTCCTAAGAGTTCTAGGCTGAGTACAAGTTGGAAAATACCAAAACTTTTAGGAAATTCCCAAATCCGTGCTTGAACTGGAAATCGCCACCTTGGAGCAACCTTGAGTCGGCACTGGCTGTGCTTCTCATGACCGGCACTGGCCGTGCACTATCGGCCCGATCATGCTTTGTTTTTTAGTCTTTCTCTCCTATTTCCAACATTGGGCTGGCACCAGTGATGACCGTTTTTTGTCGTTTTTCCTTTTGTTCTACAATAAAGAACCAAAATACCTTTCCAAGGATAAATAATCAAATATAAAGGAATATGACTAGTTATTACATCAAATGTATCACAAAATATCCTCAAATAATTATGAATTTATTGATGAATTTAGCCCATATCATTAGCCTTCTTTTCATTTAATATAATGATGAAAAATTGGAGATAAATTCAAAAAAAATCAAAATATAATTTAATTCTTAAAACTAGAAAATAATGCCCCATTCATGCACCAGATCACCAAATAAAACCCCAACACTTATCCTCCAGATTAATTGAACATATAAATAATCCTAAAAGTCACAACACAATAACACACCAATCAGCATATTTATGTAGCTGAATTTAGACACTCAACCAAGGCGACTGGTAATTTTACAAATAAACAAAATTCCAAGTAAATTATCCCACAATCAATTCAACCCATTTAGGTCACAGGCCCAAACTCTTAACCTTAACAAAAAGGTCAAATAAAGCTAAAATAAACAAGAAAGAGGAAATTCATAAGACGAAAATTCATATAAAGTAAGAGGCAACGAAATATAAAACAGACTTTACTATGTTTACAAAGCACGAAAAAACCAAAGAAAAATCGAAATCCAAGCTAAATAGGTAAAAGTTAGCCAGGTTTAAGCAATTAATCCCAAAGTAAAATAATATCAATTACACATCCCCTCTTCTGCTAAGCTACATTTCAAAATTCCCAAACAAAAATTAAATCATAGCTAACACATCAATAGTTAAAAGCAAATTCCTATGTGTAAAGTAATTACCTGAGAATAGCAAAAGCCACAAAACCTTCTCATGCCCAAATCATATCAACATTGCTTTCAAACCACATGCATTATATCACAGCAGAGAGCTCGATCCCCTTGAAGAAATTGAAACTTGAAAGCTTCATCAACATTAGAGCAGTTTAATAGCAGTAGACAATCCTAATGTCTAAAACAAAATTCAATACCCCTAAATTACAAGTACAGAGAAAAAATATAGAGTTAATTTTTAGAATTTTAATTTTTAAGATTTGGCTAGGCGTCACAAGATAGCTTGGTTAGTCAAAATTAAATTCATAATAACATACTCCAAGTAAAATAAACCATCATAAGCTCAACACGAAATCCTTAATATTTGACAAAAATATCCAGTTTCAATAAATGGTGTTGGTTTATTTCAATTTTCTGAAATCAAATATCCAGTTTCAATATTTGATAATGTTAGCCAATTTAGATTAAAAAAAAAAGGAGAGATCTCTTTCATTCAAAACATAAAATAACAATTAATCCCAAAAGAAATTAAGATAATTCACAAGGGTATAATCAATCAAAATCTTCATATGTACTCAAAATAAAAGAATGGCAAACTATCCAATAAGCCAATGGATCAACACATTAATGAATTAAACAATCACTGAATCCTTAAATGGGATTTCCAAAACTTAAGCAAAAAACAAAACTTACACAACAAGAAGAAAATTTCTTATACATTTGGCCATATGTAACTACATTTAAAACACAACGCAACAAACAAACACTAGTTACAAACACATCCAAACAAAGATATACGTATTCCTAAGGAACATGTACAACTACCTAGATATAAGTTAGTCACATTCACAAGCATTTACAATTACAAAAACAAATCAAACGAAACTCAAGCAATTCAAAATATTACCATTCAATCCCTGGCAATGGCGCCAAAAACTTGATGTGCAGTTTGTGTGCATATCCTTGTGCATAGAAAATAGCCTCAACAGTTCACACAAATTAATCAAGTTTAATTATAAAATACCAAAATTCACTCATACATAAAACACATTTGGGCAAGTATACCCATGTGTAGCATAGAGTTCTAATAATAAATATCATTTCCCTTGGGTAAGGTAGTAAGTACTTCTACTTATACTATTATCTCATTGTTTGGCTAACCCTTCATTTAGGGAAAATGGACTAACCATCAAAGGAATTAGCCAACCCTATTACAATAGAATTCACTCAAGGTCACCAAGCCTAATGAGAGAAAGGAAGATATAGGATGTAGTCGAAATAACCTTATGTGGATCAAGTCAAACCTTAACCACCTAAATTAGCTAATTAACAACTTAAATTAGGCACCAATGGATAATCTCATATAAGACCCACACTCTCTCGAGTTATGAACTCCTTACCCTTATATCAATTTGGTGGGTATCTCTATCTCACTATTCAATCATAGGAGGTATTAAGATCCATTATCCATCTAATTTGAAGGAAGTAAAGCACCTATCTCTAATCACCTAGTTCTCACTCTGAAACCCCTCTCTTGAGACAATTCAAGAGAAACCCATACAATAAATCTACCAATCGAGTCTTTAAATCCTAACTCCATCTCTTGAAATAATTAGAACAAGAAAACCCAACAAATAGAAATACACAATACACAACCAAAATAATTTGTAAATAACTTAAATAGATGTTAAAGTGTTAGAAAAGAAGGGTTCAACCCTTTAAATACAGTAATAATCCACAAAAGTACAATCAAAATCAACAAGGAAATGTTAGAGAAAAGAAAATAAACTTATAGACAAGTTGATCTCTTCTTCCTCTTGCAATTTCATTTTGAAGATACTCTCCTCTTTTCCAAGAGAGACTCGGATCCTTGCTTGAGCTCCTCTTTGGTGTTCTAGTCCCTGAGAATGGCTTTCCCCTTTGTTGGCGCACCTCTTGACAAGACAGGATAATGATTGATTTATAGTGGTCATGGAAAACCCATAAAATTAATTGTATACCTCCTTGTCCAGAATCAAACTAGGCCTATTGTAAAGCTAGACCAATGCTTGTTGTGCAGTTTTTCTTCAATATCGTAAATACCACTCCAAACTGGCGCATGTCTATCCCTCAATCTAGCGTCTGTTAATAATCTTGTTCTAGCTCCTTAACTCTCTAGAAATAACCTATGTATCCTCTAAACCAATGCCTATTATTTCTAGAATATTTCTCTAAACTTTCTATTTCGTAGTGGTGCCTGTTTACCCTTGTACTAGGCACCATTTCAATACTTCTTGCACTGTTTTTACCCAGTTTTTTAGTTATCTCTCATTTGTGCATTCTACAAAAATAAGGAAAAAACAAAAGAGATAAGTTGTTATTTGATCATAAATTTAGCATAATTTGGTATAAAATGACTAATAGATATGGACATAATGAGCACTCATCAATAGTTCTGTAAAACCCTACCCTAAATTACCCACGGAAGTAAGAAGGCTTGCATTATATTATTTACTCGCTTGCATGATTATATTTGACTTTATGACTTTATGTTTCTTGTATGTATAGTTATTGATCTTAGTCGCCTTTATTAGCATGCATGCATGTTTTTTTTTTTTTTTGTTTGATGGAAATGTAAATATATTAATATTTATAAAAAAGAATATACATGGATTACTAGTTTATAGTCAAGAAGACTACAAGCTAGTGGTTCTCAATATAATCTGAAAAGGTAGGCACAACATTAGGGTACAAAGTAAAAATAACAGTGTACATATGTGTTTTAATCTTCTTTATAATCTCCAACGGTTGGCATACCACATTCTCAAAAATGGCCTTATTTCGAGCATACCAGATGTAGTAGAAAGTGGCTGCCAAAGCAGTAGACTTAGCCTTAGTAAACCACAAAGTACCACGGTTGGTGCACCAAAAACCACCTAAGACAGGCCTTGGCCGAATCCAAATTATTCGGTAAACCAAGCCACCTTTTAACTTCCGTCCAAATAGTAGATGAAATTGTGAATTTGAAAAATAGATGATTAGACGTCTCTGGATGTACCTTACACAAAGGACAGGACAAGTCATCAAGCCTGAACACAAGTGTATCTTTGGTCTTAAGCCTATCCTTAGCACACAACCAAAGAATGAAAAAGTGTTTGGGCGTCAGCCCCTGTTTCCATATGGTATTGGCCCAATACACCGTCTGTGCAGTTAATCTCAAATAGTCATAAGCACGGTAGGTGAAAGAATTAGTGCACATGTCCCAAGAATGAAGCAGATCAGCCGCACAGTTAATATCCCGTTCATGCTTCAGTATCATATCTCTAATTGCTAGCAGTCTATGAAATAAGGGTGAATGATCCCTGTGAAGGTCGATCTCCCAAACAGATCTGCCTTTCAAATAATAGTGTGTCACCCATTTGACCCACAAAGAATGTTTTTCCGATTGGATGTCCTAAATGATTTTAGACAGTAGCACTCCATTCCAAGTGTGCAAGTCCCACAAACCAAGACCACCCTCGTTTTTCGGGAGACAAATATTCTTCCAGGCAATCAGGGAGTTCTTTGAGTCCCACAAAAAATCCCTAGCCATCTTATCCAACTGACAAATGATAGTCGTTGGCATAGGGAGGATAGATAACCAGGAACACTCAACCCCTTGGAGAACAGATTGGATCAGTTGGAGGTGCCCAGCATAAGAGAGAGAACGAGCACACCATCGGCCAATGTATGAACCAATGCGGTCAAGCAATGGTTTGTAGAAAGTAAGCTGAATTTTACCATTCATGATTGGTAGCCCTAGGTAGCGGAACGGGAATTCCCCAATAGGTATGCCGGTAGTTTCCAGAATATTCTCCTGATCATTCAAATGGATCCCAGCAAGATAAATATTGGACTTATCCTTATTGATTTCAAGACCTGAGCACCTTTTAAATTCTTCCAGGCAGTTAAGAAGAATGCAAATAGAGGAACAATCATCCTTAGCAAAAAATATAAGGTCATCCACAAAAGCAAGGTGAGTAATCCTAAGCCCCTTACACTTGGGATGATACTTGAAAATGCCACCAAGTGTGTGAACTGTGGCAATCCGTGAGAAATATTCTAAGTAAATGACAAATAGCAAGGGGGATATGGGATCCCCTTGGTGTAGACCCTTTACTCCAGTAAAGAATCCATGGACAGTCCCATTGATAGCTACAGAGTACGATGTAGTGGTGACACATTGCTCGATCCAATTCACAAAAAGAGGAGGGAACCCAAGCTCCGTAAGAAGATCCATTAAGAAATCCTAATTAACTGAGTCATAAGCCTTCCTTAGGTCCACTTTAATTGTATAGCGAGGAGAAACTCTTATTCTACTATACATTCGCATAAGTTCCTGAACCATCAAGATATTATCAGTCATGAGTCTGTCTTGAATGAATGCCGACTATGATGTGTCCACAAGGATAGGTACAACCAGTTTAAGTCTATCGGCCAGAATCTTGGAGATAATCTTGTACACCATGTTACAACAAGAAATGGGACGGTAGTCACACACCCTCTCAGCATGATCAGTTTTCGGAACCAGGGTAATAATAGAATAGTTAATCTGCTTAAGAATTTTGGTAGATGTGAAGAATTTTGAAACAGCATCAAAAAGACTTTCTCCTATTGTATCCCAAGCTTTCTTGAAAAATAAGGCTGAGTATCCATCCGGGCCGGGGGCTTTGCAATCACCAATGTCCCATAGGGCTGATTTGATATCTTAGATAGTAACATCCCTAACCAAGTCCACCTTCAGGTCATGAGGTACGAAAGGGCCAGCCCTAACATAGTCCATATTGATTCCCTGGCAGTTCACCTTAGTCCCAAGAAGAACACGGTAATAGTTCACAAATTCATCAGCAAGATCCCTAGGGCTAACGGTCACGCTACCATCTTCCTTGCGAATTGAAGCAATGAATCCCCTCTTTTTATTCCTTTTGACAATGTTGAAGAAGTAACGAGTATTCCTATCAGCGTGTGCTACATACCTTCCTTTAGCAAGTTGCTGGTAGAACTTTATTTCTGCCTCTATAATACGCCATGCCGATCTTTTACACTCCTTGAAGCGTGCAATAAGATTCTGATCCTCAACATGATCTGACAGGTGAGAGAACTCCAGGTTGTTAAGCTTCTGCAGGTCACGCTTTAGCATTTTCAATCGACGACAGAGGGTGAACTGGTGGAACCGCCTATGTTGCTGATCCCAGACCCTTTTCACAATGTTTTGGAATGAATCATGGTCAGCCCAAAAATTAAGGATCCTGAACGGTCGTACTGATCCCATAGTATTATCAACCACTGACCAAATAGCTGGGCTATGATCAGAAATGCAGCCAATGGGGAAGAATTCCACTGATGCCTGGGTAGAGCACTGAAACCAAGCATCATTTCCCATAACCCTATCTAGTTTGGACCACACCCTAGAGTTTGTCCAAGTGAACCGAGGACCAACATAAGGTAGGTCCTCCAGGCCAGTATCAGCACATAATGATGCAAAGTCCCTAATATCATATTGAAGGCAATGAACCTCCTAGTTTATCATCCACATGTAAATAAGAATTAAAATCTCCCATAAGGATCTATGCCTCCGACAGCCTTGAAGATAAGAATTGAATATCTTCCCATAAATTTTTATGAGCCACAACAAAATTGTATGCATAAACAAAAGTGAAGAAAAATGTAGCATGAGTAATCTTACAAGTGATTCGCACAATCATAGCCTGAGGAGTGCAATGAAATAATAGGACATCCACCCTTGCACCATTGCAGAAGATGACAATTCTTCCACTATTCAATTCCACAAAGTTATGAATAGCCGACCAGTTAGAGAATTTTGTTTGCAGAATATTTTCCAGCCCAACAACATTTAGTTTTGTTTCCAGAAGACCAATAACGTCAATACGTTGTTTAGAAGAAAATTTCTGAACCCCGTGCTGTTTGAGGGTCTTGTTAAACCCTAGAATATTCCAAGATGCTACTCTTATTGAGGACTAATTAGTGCCCGTTGGGCACCTATCAAGTCAGCACTGCGTTGTGCATATTTCTTTCATACTGAACAAATGAATTTTGTTGCTTGAACTGTTGCCTTATCGGCATTCCCCATGTCTTTTGGGGGATTGTTAATGCATCCTTCAGTCCTAGTAGGAGAGCCAAAAATATTATTTTCGAGATGTACATTCAAGTGTGATTTTGAATGCTTATGTTGGTGTCCCCCACGTCGTACTCTGGACCGACCTCTTCTATTCCTGGACTGGTAACTTGGTCCGGTAGATGAGGAGGGTGCATCATGTTCAGCAGCCCCTCTTAGTCCTTGAATGTCGTTGGTAGCATCCTTGTCCATGCCCTGCTCATTGCACGTAGGCACAGGCAGTGTGCTGTGCACGATGTGGCAGTTGTCCTACTCCAACCTTGTGGTAGGTTGTTTCCCTTTATCATTGTGTAAGCTCCTATTCAAACCAGGTGAGGGTGAACGCAAATTGTTGTACTGTCGAGTAGGTGCAGATAACTACCTTATCTGTTTGTTTTTCTTTCCATTTTGCCTAATGATAATTCCATCTGTCTTGGGGGCCAGCATCTGTTCCTTTCTTTTCATTTTCTCCCCCATGCATACCTTCGTGATATGCCCAAATTTACAGCAGAAAGTATAGTAGGATGGCTCAAATTCGAAGTGGACTGGCTGTTGCCTGATCTTACTGGATGGCAATCAAATAGGCATTACCTTCACTAGAGGCTTGGACACATCCACTTCAACTGGTACTCTAGCATATGAAACACGATCAAATGTAGCAGTAAGCATATTAGTCATCACCGGAATGCCTATAGCAGAGGCAATTTTACTTAGAGCTCTCATGTTCCAGCATCCCAAAGGCAAGGCTGGAAACATGACCCATATCGGCATTATGCTCACATCTTCAAGGGAGAAATCAAATTCCACCAGCATCACTTTGAGCATAAGGGAACGACTGAAGACAGCGTAAGGTCCCCCACGAAGCACATGTTAGCTATCAGCATCTGTTCTGAACCGAAAAATCAGCCACCCAGAAGCATGATTATGCACTTTAGATTGAACACCCCAATGCTTGGTAAGGTCCATGACTGCTTTCATTCCAGGAAACCTTCCTGCAAACATCCCGACCAAGTAGAAACATAGCTTGTCCTCAGCATCCAGTAAGTCCAAATTATCAATGTTAATTAGATTTCCCGGGCTGGGCATATGGCTAAGCTTCATACCATTCTGTTGGACACGGTTACCTTTCATGACATTAGCCCAGGATCGAGAAATATGATTAGAGTCCAAGGGCTTGGGAGGGGACAAAGAATTAGGATGGTTGTTTGAGTTGTCCCCTACCGAGGGTCCAGGGGGGACAGAGGATTCAGGTGCTTCAGGGTTAATGTTCTCCATTTGGACAGGCTGTAGGCAAGTTTGTTTGGACGTTTCTGGTGGGTGGACAAGGTTCACACTGATTGGAGGGACAGATGATAGTGGGGCGGTAGGAATGGATGAATTTGATTCATAAAGTTAGGGAAAGGTTGGGGGGTTCAGATTGGGTAGCTCAATGGATATGGACATGTCTGCCAAGCCTACCCGAGGTAAAGCTGGTACAACCCCCTGATTGAGATCTTTTTTTCAGCGTCTGGTTTGGACCATTAGGTCCAGCCCCTCAACACCAAGAGAGAGAGGAATATAGCCAAATGAATAAATGGAAGAAGACAAGCTACTAGAATAAGATAATGGTATCCAAGGTTAGGTAAACTAACTACCTGACTGACATGGAAAGAAGCTGCGGGGAAGAAAGGTTATAGGACGAAAGGGAGGTGGGTCAGTTGAATTTGAAATTAAGAATAACACCTAGGCAAATTACAGCTCCTGAGAAGATAGCAACGAGGGACTGGCAAACTGGTATTCACATAAAGGAGTGGTTTATGAAGATCAAAGAGTCTTTTTTGATGGCATAACAGAAGACTTGGACGTAATGGATCAGCCCCCTACAATCAGCCAACAAGCATCTAGCCAACTGATTTACATACAACAGCACTATAGGAGGATATTATTGGTAGGGATACCAAGCACTTATAGGAGAGAAAGGGAGTAAAACTTGGAAAAAAGAAGCAGGATAGAAGAATAGAAGAAACACCAACCCAACTACGATCAAGCAGGACCCATAGTGCATATGGTATTAGCATAACCAAGAGACAAATGAAGTAAGACACATCAGACTATCCAGTGTTCATAATCAGGTAGGCTAGAGAAATAGCATTACAGAATACAAGCACATACAGTGTAGCTACACAGTGAACAAAACCATATAAGAAGAGATGAAGGGTAACTAACCAGCAAGGGGTATGTTAACATTCACTGCAACATGAAGATCAGCCATGGAGATCGAGAATGAGAAGTGAACTCAAGGGAGTTTGAGAGCTTCTCTCTCAACACTTCTCTCTCAACTTTTTTGTTAGCATGCATGTTATACTTGAGTATATGTTGAATTATCGGGTTATTTAATTTTACTATAGAGAGAACTTTAGGAAAGGGTTTTAAAGCATAAAGGCTTTTGATGTTAGGTTAAGTTACAAGAATAATGTGGTCTAATAGTGGAGTATTGGGGTTTAAATAGATTAATTGAGGATTCGAATGATAATTCCTGTTTAGACATCCTTTTATTTCCTTTTTCCTTTTCCCTTTGGCCGGCATCCACATGAATCCTAGCCACCATCTCCATCATTGGGGTAGGAAAATATTCCATACACTACAAGAAAGATGAATTTTCGCAACCACTAAATTTCATGGGAAAAAGGATCAATTTGGTCGTAAATAATCAATTGCAACGACATTGCAGTGAAAAAAAAATGCTCATTGCTAATGCAGGGGGTTGCAATTGCCTTTGCAACCGTAAGCACTGTCGCAATGATCTATTTTCTATGGAAAATGCCTCTTTATACAACCTTTTTTTTTTTTTTTGTTGCAAGAAACTTCAAATCTATCCAAACTAAATGCAACAGTTCTTTTTCCGTTGCATGGCCATTGCAAATAGGTTTTTTTTTAAACAAATTTTGTTCATCGTAAATACAATTGTTACTCGTTGCAAATATTTAATATTATAATTATTTTTATTTTAAAATAAATATTTAATTAATTCACATCATTTTTAAATGTGTCTCTATTTCTATACGTTCCAAAATTTTACGACGCATAATTTCCTACAATTATTATATAAGTGTACCTAATTTTACGATGCTTATGTTTGCTACTATCGCCTAATTTACTAATATGTATTATATAAATTTTTTTCCACGACACATTTTGTATAAGCGTCTCCAAATTACCGACTTTAGTCCCATTTTTTGCTACACTATGATTGTGTAGCGTCCCAAATTTGACAACACTTTTTTTTACATAAATGTCCTTAAAATGATAGCACATAATTCTAATTTTGTCATTTTCTTACTAACGAAATAATCCATAACAACCCAGAAAAATGTCCTAAAGTAACGACGTGTTAGTAAGATTGCGGCCCTTTTTAAGAACACTAATTTTTCCGTCGTGTCCCAGAATTTAGCATTATTTTTTTTCAATGTCCCAAAATTTACGACATATGATTACCATTGTGACATTTTTTGGTACACAATTTCTCCATAAAATACGAAAAATAATTTAAATATTAAAAATATGTAATTCAAATATTCATATAAAAAACAAGTAAATTAATAGTTGATTACAAAATGTTCAACTAATTCTCAACCATAAACATCTCTTTGCATAAAAGATGTAAATAGGAATGCATCATTGACTTAAAAAGTGAACACCATCCTGATCTTGTTATAAAGTATAAATTACAAAATCATTTTTACAAGGAATCTGGTGAAAATTCCCTACAGGAGTACCTGCTTCTCAAGTTTCCTAGCCCTTGCTTCTGCCTCCTCATACCTCTCTTCTGCAATTCGAAGCTGAAAAGTACATGTTATAATGGTGTAAACCAAAATTTAATGTTTGTAAAAGCTAATTATCCTCTTGAATAGGCTCTTTCTCAACACAAAAGAATCAAGGATAAACAAAGAAAGCTAACATACATTTTCAAGCAAACTTTCATTTTGTTCTTGAAGAATATCAAGCTGCAATTGTTAGCAAAACTGATTAAACATCTTGGAAAAACATTCATGGCAGACATGACTTAGAGACATAACTCCTTCTCTAAGGAAAACTAATTATATAGAAATATCTATTATTCCAACACTCAAAGTATGTCATCGACATAGAAGCACATTTGATAGAAACCCAAAACATCATAGGGGAGCAGAGACCAAAATTATGATTTTATTAGGAAAGCATAAGAGTAGAATATGTTAAGAAATAAGAGAAGTCAGTTCATCAACATAGAAATAACATGCTCATCATTGACGACCTCATCTTGTAGGGTTGAAGAACATGATTGATGGTCTAGTTCTTTGTGTTTAAAAGTTCCAAAATCTAAACATAACCTGGGAATTAACAAACAAAGATCAGAAAGTAAGTAGTTGTTTCAAGATAATATATTACAAAAGATAATATAACATGCACTAACATAGTAGACTTAGGAAATGGTGCAATTGATCATTTTTCCAAAAAATGAACAAATAAATGAAAGAACAGCATAGCTAGCCTTAATTGATGGGTGGCTTTCACAAAAAGGAAAAGAAAAAACTAAACATTAATCCCAAGAAACTTGTGGTTAGTTACATCAAATTTACATTAGAGTAGCCTTCCAATCTCTTTGCAAGTTTTTTAATGCATTATCCCAAAGAGACCCGATGCTATCAGTCAAATAGACGAAAGAAAAATAACTTTGTTGTCTATCCTAGAGTACTAAATACCGAAATGCAGATCTTCTTAAATCTTGTTATTCTACCTATATCACCAAAAAATTTGCAAAACAACTATATTGCCTTATTTTCAAAAACCACAATATTGTTTGCATGAACTCGAGGGCTACTTAGAACACATCAGCTTGTCATCCTTGTCATCAGCAAGGATGACAATTTCACCCTAATTTCCCCATTACCTAAATTGAATATAATGGCACCTATTTTCTTGTTTAAATGATTGAAAGGTTAAAAAGATTGCAAATTTTGTTGTCTAAGACCAGAGATATAAAAGCTTTGAGACTACATTTAGCAAAATATATATCCCAATGAATGGCAAATAACATAAGGTATTCCAAACAAAAGGGACCAAAAAATAAATTAGATGTACCCTTGGAAAGAAGTACAAACATAAGATTAAAATGTCAAGGAACACACTGCATAAAAGAATTCATCTACTCTAAAACAACATTAGCAAAAAAAAAAAAAAAAAAAAAAAAAAAAACCAAACTAAACATTAATCCCAAGAAACTTGTGGTTAGTTACAGCAAATTTACATTAGAGCAGCCTTCCAATCTCTTTGCAAGTCTTTCAATGCATTGTCCCACAGACACCCGATGCAATCAGTCAAATAGATGAAAGAAAATAACTTTGTTGTCTATCATAGAGTACTAAATAGGGAAATGCTAATCTTTAGAAATCTTGTTATTCTACCTATATCACTAAAAAATTTGCAAAACAAGTATATTGCCTTATTTTGGAAAACCACAATATTGTTTGCAAGAACTCGAGGACTACTTAGAACACATCAGCTTGTCATCAACAGGGATGACAATTTCACCCTGATATACCCATTACCAAAAATTGAATATAATGGCAACTATTTTCTTGTTTAAATGATTAAAAGGTTAAAAAGATTGCAAATTTTGTTGTCTAAGACAGGAGATATAAAAGATATGAGACTACATTTAGCAAAATATATATCTAATGAATGGCAAATAATCGAAGGTATTCTAAAAAAAAGGGACCAGAAAACAAATTAAATGTACCCTTTGAAACAAGTTCAAGCATAAGAATACAATGTCAAGGAATACACTGCATAAAAGAATTCATCGACTCTAAAATAATAATAACTAAAAAAAAAAAAAAAACTAAACATTAATCCCAAGAAACTTGTGGTTAGTTACATCAAATTTACATTAGAGCAGCCTTCCAATATCTTTGCAAGTCTTTCAATGCATTGTCACACAAACACCCGATGCTATCAGTCAAATAGACAAAAGAAAAATAACTTTGTTGTCTATCATAGAGTACTAAATAGGCAAACACTGATCTTTAGAAATCTTGTTATTCTATATATATCACCCAAAAATTTGCAAAACAAGCATATTGCCTTATTTTCAAAAACCATAATATTGTTTGCATGAACTCGAGGGCTACTTAAAACACATCAGCTTGTCATCAACAAGTATGACAATTTCACCTTGATTTCCCCATTATCTAAAATTGAATATAATGGCAACTATTTTCTTGTTTAAATGATTAATAGGCTGAAAAGATTGTAAATTTTGTTGTCTAAGACCAGAGATAAAAAAGCTTTGAGACTATGTTTAGCAAAATATATATCCCAATGAATGGTAAATAACAGAAGGTATTCTAAACAAAAGGGACCAAAAAACAAATTAGATGTACCCTTTGATAGAAGTACAAACAAAATATTAAAATGTCAAGGGACACACTACATAAAAGAATTCATCTACTCTAAAACAACAATAACAAAACAACAAAAAAAACTAAAAATTAATCCCAAGAAACTTGTGGTTAGTTACATCAAATTTACATTAGAGCAGCCTTTCAATCTCTTTTCAAGTCTTTCAATGCATTGTCCCACAAACACCCGATGCTATCAGTCAAATAGACGAAAGAAAAATAACTTTGTTGTCTATCCTAGAGTACTAAATAGGCAAATGCTGATTTTCAAAAATCTTGTTATTCTACCTATATTACCCAAATATTTGCAATACAAGTATATTGCCTTATTTTCAAAAACCACAATATTGTTTACATGAACTCGAGGCTACTTAGAACACATCCGCTTGTCATCAACAAGGATGACAATTTCACCCTGATTTCCCCATTACCTAAAATCGAATATAATGGCAACTATTTTCTTGTTTAAATGATTAAAATGTTAAAAAGATTGCAAATTTTGTTGTCTAAGACCAGAGATAAAAAAGCTTTCAGACTACATTTAGCAAAATATATATCCCAATGAATGGCAAATAACAGAAGGTATTCTAAACAAAAGGGACCAGAAAACAAATTAGATGTACTCTTTGAAAGAAGTACAAACATAAGATTAAAATGTCAAGGAACACACTGCAAAAAAGAATTCATCTACTCTAAAACAACAATAACAAAACAACAAAAAAAATTGAACTTTAATCCCAAGAAACTTGTGGTTAGTTACATCAAATTTACATTAGAGTAGCCTTCCAATCTCTTTTCAAGTTTTTCAATGCATTGTCCCACAGACTCCCAATGCTATCAGTCAAATAGATGAAAGAAAAATAACTTTGTTGTCTATCCTAGAGTAATAAATAAGCAAATGCTGATATTCAGAAATATTGTTATTCTACCTATATCACCAAAAAATTTGCAAGACAAGTATATTGCCTTATTTTGAAAAACCACAATATCATTTGCAAGAACTCGAGGGATACTTAGACAACAAAATTTGCAAGAACACATCAGCTTGTCATCAACAAGGATGACAATTTCACCTTGATTTTCCCATTACCTAAAATTGAATATAATGGCAACTTTTTTCTTGTTTAAATGATTAAAAGGTTAAAAAGATTACAAATTTTGTTGTCTAAGACTAGAGATATAAAAGCTTTGAGACTACATTTAGCAAAATATATATCCTAATGAATGGCAAATAACAGAAGGTATTCTAAGCAAAAGGAACCAGAAAACAAATTAGTTGTACCCTTTGAAAGAAGTACAAACATAAGATTAAAATGTTAAGGAATACACTACATAAAAGAATTCATCTACTCTAAAACAACAATAACAAAAAAAAAAAAAAAACAAAACAAAAACAAAACTAAACATTAATCCCAAGAAACTTGTAGTTAGTTACATCAAATTTACATTAGAGCAGCCTTCCAATCTCTTTGTATGTCTTTCAATGCACTGTCCCACAGACACTTGATGCTATCAGTCAAATAGCTGAAAGAAAAATAACTTTGTTGTCTATCCTAGAGTAATAAATAGGCAAATGCTGATATTTAGAAATCTTGTTATTCTACCTATATCACCCAAAAATTTGCAAAACAAGTATATTGCCTTATTTTCAAAAACCACAATATTGTTTGCATGAACTCAAGGGCTACTTAGAACACATCAGCTTGTCATCAACAAGGATGACAATTTCATCCTGATTTCCCCATTACCTAAAAATGAATTTAATGGCAACTATTTTCTTGTTTAAATGATTAAAAGGTTAAAAAGATTGGAAATTTTGTTGTCTAAGACCAGAGATAAAAAAGCTTTGAGACTACATTTAGCAAAATATATATCCCAATGAATGGCAAATAACAGAAGGTATTCTAAACAAAAGGGAATAGAAAACAAATTAGATGTACCCTTTGAAAGAAGTACGAACATAAGATTAAAATGTCAAGGAATACACTGCATAAAAGAATTCATCTGCTCTAAAACAACAATAACAAAACAACAAAAAATACTAAATATTAATCCCAAGAAACTTGTGGTTAGTTACATGAAATTTACTTTAGAGCAGCCTTCCAATCTCTTTGCAAGTCTTTCAATGCATTGTTCCACAAACACCTGATGCTATTAGTCAAATAGACGAAAGAAAAATAACTTTGTTGTCTATCTTAGAGTACTAAATAGGCAAATGCTGATATTCAGAAATCTTGTTATTCTACCTATATCACCCAAAAATTTGCAAAACAAGTATATTGCCTTATTTTCAAAAACTACAATATTGTTTGCATGAACTCGAGCGCTACTTAGAACACATCAGCTTGTCATTAACAAGGATGACAATTTCACCCTGCTTTCCCCATTACCTAAAATTGAATATAATGGCAACTTTTTTTCTTGTTTAAATGATTAAAAGGTTAAAAAGATTGCAAATTTTGTTGTCTAAGACCAGAGATAAAAAATCTTTGAGACTATATTTAGCATAATATATATCCCAATGAATGGCAAATAACAGAAGGTATTCTAAACAAAAGGGACCAGTAAACAAATTAGATGTACCCTTTGATAGAAGTACAAACATAAGATTAAAATGTCAAGGAACACACTGCGTAAAAGAATTCATCTACTCTAAAACAACAATAACAAAAAAAAAAAAAAAAAAAAACTAAACATTAATCCCTTGAAACTTGTTCTTAGTTACATCAAATTTACATTAGAACAGCCTTCCAATCTATTTTCAAGTCTTTCAATGCATTGTCCCACAGACACCCGATGCTATTAGTCAAATAGACGAAAGAAAAATAACTTTGTTGTCTATCCTAGAGTACTAAATAAGCAAATACTGATATTCAGAAATCTTGTTATTCTAACTATATCACCCAAAAATTTGCAAAACAAGTTTATTACCTTATTTTCAAAAACCACAATATCATTTGGATGAACTCAAGGGCTACTTAGAACACATCAGCTTGTCATCAACAAGGATGACAATTTCACCTTGATTTCCCCATTACCTAAAATTTAATATAATAGCAACTATTTTCTTGTTTAAGTGATTAAAAGGTTAAAAAGATTGCAAATTTTTGTAGCTGATTTCTCAAAGAAAAAAAAAGAAAAAAGAAAAAGTGCACTAATTCTATATCTTGATGATGTTCATATGATTGACGCCAATTCATGGAAGGGGAAAAATCAGCAGAATCGTTCTCTGTTACATGCTATCAGTAACTTTTTAAGGTAAATTAATTAATGAACTTCTCCAAATATGCCGTGAAAAGCAAAATTTGGGCACTGGATTCATTAATAGTAGTAAATTCTTTAAATAGAAAAGGCAGTTTAAACACGAGAAAATGCCACATTGAACACTACAGAAATACTCTTAGATCAAATCACAAGATGGAGAGAAAATATTAATCATATGGAAAATAAAATTTCAATTTATTCACACATTCCAGTAAGAAAACAGTAAAAGCAAAAGAAAACAAAGACCGATCTCACTTTCAGAGCCGCAAATGCAATAAGGACTCATGTCACCTTTGGAGAGGCATACGCAAATTGTATTTGGTCATTAAAATGAAGAACAAAAGCAGAATAGTAGGATTGGACTTGAGATCCTTTGTCTTCAAAAATATCTTTTGGAGGATTTTCATTTTCTACCGATTTTTTTTTTCAGGATTGAAGATACAGAATGTTCATTAGGTGGCAATTTTGATTAAGATGTAGCTCTAGCAGTTCTAAGATTCTAAAATTTCTTGATATGCCACTAAAAATATATTGCATCAAGTAAATCAGATTCAAAACTTAAGCAAGACTGTTCATGGCAGAGGACAAAACCCATAAAAGTCACAGTAAGAGGTCTCAATGAAAATGTAAAATAATCAATACATACTTAATATTACAAAAAGATTGATTCTCACTGATTAAAGACTTTTATCAAAGCTGAAAGTACCTAAATTGAGAATGTATCCTTTGAGATATTATTTTACACTAAAATGTGCTTCAAAACCTGAAAAATAGGGCAAATAAAGCTCACAATCAGTAGCGAATATTACATCTTTTGTAGGATTCTGATCTTATAGCTCATATAAACTCGCATAAATTTAAAAATGTGAGCAGAAGTTTTCTATCTTTTTGAACATTTTCCGTTAGAGGGAAGATGTCCAGAACAAATGATGATAAGAGATATTGCTACAAACATTTTAAGCGCAGAGAAGGGAAACAATGTTTACACAATCCAAGTAATGAAGAAAAGGGAAGAGTACTGAATAAATTAGTGAGAATATTGAAATGAACACACTATCAACATCAACATAATCAGTTGATCTTCCAAGAATAACATGCAAATGTGAATTTAATTAGTTTAGGGGAGAAAAGCAGAAAATTCAACAATTAGGACCAAAAAAGGCTAAAGAATGCTAATATCCTAATTTCTACTATTAAACATGAAAAATTTTCACAATATTTTCACTAATAGATACATTCATTAAAGATTTTCACCCTAATAACATAAGAGTTATGAATGTGCTTACAAAATGATTCAGCAACAACTAGAAATAATTTGCCTTAAAAAACCATGTAGGAAGCAGGCCAATCCATAAAAAGCATAGAACATTTTTTAGATCAGAACATAAAAAGAAACCCAGATAGTGAGGCTGCATCAATGATCCTTCAAGCAGTATTCCACATACAGTTCTACGTGAAAGAAATAGGTAAACCATAAAAAATAAAGGCAAATAGTAAAAAGATTTAACAAGAAATGAAAAATACAATTCACAAGGAGCTCATGTGCAGAAAATAAGACTAATGTTTTTTATTATAATCTATTTTTGCAGCCTATACAGAATACTTTTCAGCTCTCTGAGTAGAAGAATCTAGCATCTAATTAGTTCTCAAGAAATTAGCAATCTTGCGAGAGTCCTAGTAGTGCATAAACAGTGTACATGAAACATAAGATACATATGAGGAACTTGTTTGCTTTCCACTTTATAAATTATAGAATCAATATGCAAAAAAACACTACTGAAAATATCATTACATTTCTATTCATTGACTTTACTAGATGCAAAAATAAAAAATAGTCAATGTAGCTCAGTCTTCCTCATATAATGCCTCAAATGCCGGCAAAAAAAAATGGCAAGGGACCCTAGCGATGTCATGGCTCTCTACAGACATGATTGGGCACACTGTTCCAACTTTATGATTGTCCTTCTAGAGTACTTGTACTAAAATTTTGAGGCTGCAAATATCAAACTTGAAGTTACACAAAGCGTTACACTTACAAACAAACATATACAAAAGAGAGTGTATGATAGCATGAGCTTATTTAGATAAAAATATCTTTGTTCCTAAACTTTCTTCACTAGATATTCTACAGTTAAAAGTAGTTGGATAAAAACAAAATGTTGCATGTAGAGTCACAGAAATATAGCATGGGATATCATCATTTCGCAGATTTGCACAACCAATTTTCTTTCCTTTCTTTTCTATTTCCAGATGGGGGTAGAGGACGGAGGATGAGATTACAAGAAATTCAAACTAAGAAAATCATCATAAAAACAATCACAGGAATAAGCATAAAACAATCACGAAATTAGTAGTTAAATTTTAACTAAGCCTTCACACTTTAGCTCATGATACAAGGTTTTACCTCACCTCAACAAAGATGACATCTTGAAGGTAAAGAAAAACCCAAACATTTCAAGATGGAATCAAAGGGAAGATACTCATTCATCATTTTCCACATACAATTCTTACAAATAGACTCACCTCTCCTCTCTCTGCACTACTACCTAACAATATAATTGGTTGCTACGAATAGAAGTCCAATAGTCACAATGATTCTAGGAAAACAAAATGTTACTAAAGGTACTCAATTTTCATGATGTTGCAACCCAGTCTACAAAGATAAAATTGCACAAAATGAGCAAAATGAGCTACCAAAAAGTAAAATTTGAAAGGTACCCAATGGTCATCAAAACCCACATGCAGAAACCCAAAATGAGCTGCCACCACTGAATAATTAAACAAAAATTGCACAAAAAATATGAACAAAAGAACAACCCAAAAATTAAAATTTTCATTTGCATTTCAGAAGAAGGTTTAAGATGCCTAAGAAAAATCCAGAACCTCAATTCTTCTATTGAAATTGGAATGAACTGTAAGAAAAGATCAAATCCACACACATTGTACAAAGCATACAACTAAAACTACAGAGCGAGGAATTCATTAAAGGAAAATAGAAAAAAAATTACCTTTTGCAAGTGTGAGAGACGGAGAGTTCTACTATACCAGTGGGTGGGATTACGAGTAGCGAGTTGGAGCGGCAGTGAAGATGCTAGGGAGGAGAAACAGATATAATAGAGGAGATGGGGAGAAGAAGACAAGGAGAAAATGGTGACGGAGGGAGAAGGAAGAAGAAGAGAAAGTATAAGCGGTGGCGGGGCAACGGAGGGGATGGTGCACTGGCGACGGGGCGACCAAAGGCGGGAGCAGGTGACGGGGTGGGGGAAAGAAAAAGAAATGAATAAGAAAGAAAAAGAAGAAATGGATGAAGAAAGAAAAAGTTCCTAGCTTAAGTGTTGACAAGTGAAATTTCTTGTAGTGGATTTCTAAAAAAAATACAATAATTATTTTTAAAATATCCCTAAAATTTTTAATGAGATGACGTTTAAATGTTCTATTATTTTACATGATTAAATTATTATTTTTTCAAAAAAAGTATCAAAAATATTTTTATATTATGATACATTTTTTTATTAATGTCGAGAATATATAAAATATGTCAACTTTTTTATTTTATGTCAGAAAATGTTTAATTAGTCAAAATTTTATATTAAATATCGAGAATATTTATATTATGGAGACATTTTTAATTAATATTGACTAAAAAATCCTTTTTGAGTCAGGATAATTAATTTTAAAGTATCCATTTGATTTTGAAGATGACAGTTACATCAAAAAGCGTCGTGGTTGTTTGATATTATTTAATTTAACATTACTTTTTAGAAATGTATTAGAAATATTTTTAATATTGCGACATATTTCAATTAATGTCAAAAAAATATATAATATACCGACACTTTAATTAAAAAATGACGAGATATTTTTTATTTATCGACGTTTTATTCTAAATGTCTAGAATATTTTTATTATAGGGACACTTTTATGTCAAAAAGTGTAGCTAAAATAAATTTTTTGTAGTGAATCATTAAGTTAATAAATATTATTAATTTTAACTTTGTTTTTAAATTCACTTAAGATTTGTTTTTAAAAGTGCTTTAAATTAAATTATGAAATAAAATATCAAAATTCAAAATTATAATCTCCACTATTTTCTTCATTGTCAAAGGTTATTATTTTGGTCGTAAATAAAGATGGTTCATACAACCACATACTTCGGTTGTAATTGGTTAATTTTCGTTGCATGACATTAAAGGTTCATGATATTTACAATAAATATTTATTTTGATGTAATTGAGTACTCGTTTGCAACCAAAATTTATCTGACGTAAATAATCTGATTGCAAAATCTCATTTTCCTTATAGTGATAAAGATTCTATGTCCCTCCATCTATTAAACTCTTACCTTATTAAACTTTCAACTTTTATTTTATTCTTTTTACGTACGGGGACCGACCAAATCCCTTGTAGTTCCCATCTGTTAGCTCCGAAATGGCAACAAGAATGGGTAAATGTTCTTCAATTTCCATGTCTAGGGTACTTCCTTCACACTTCATATTTAAGTGAACTTTAAATCCTCAAATTTGTGGCTTTCCAATTATCAATTCCATCTGATTCTTTTAGGCAGTGATCAGAACCATGATTGCGGCCAGCCATAACTCGTGAACCGACTTCCTTTCCCTTAATTGAAGTGATCGAATTTGGGAAGTGGATCGAGAAGGGAAATTTCCCTTAGTTTAGCAAAACTAATAAACCATCTATTTTTTTATGGAAGCCGCTATGTACACTACTGCCCAGAATGGAAGCTAATTCCGTTGTTGGATTTCCTTCTTTTTGGTCGAAACATCCTCAACCTTCTTGATTGAACACAATGCTTGTAATGAAAACTATGGAGTAACTAGTCTATTCTTTCTTTAACCAATCTTTATTTAAATTTTAAATCCCCAAAACTTACTCCTCCCGAACATCAATTCAGCTAGACGAAAATAGGAGCTGGCTGTTTTTCGATTTCGGCCAGTCATAACGCTTGTACAGTATATGACTACCTTTCCCTTCACAGCCTAACCCAATCAAGAGAAGGAAGGAAAGCTTCCAGGACAACTAATCTTAATTGAATGATTTCCTTTTCAGATATGGTAAGCTGCCACCCTTTCCCCTCAATCAGAATTCCACAGGCTTCTTCACTCTCATCCCACTCAATTGCACGAAACACACCACAAGCAAGTCAGCTACATTGAACATCATCCACCCAAGGCCAACTTACCACAACCAACTCAGTTTCCCCTCCCTTCCCTTTTCAAGGACCGAAACAGTAGCGACACTACCACTCTCTTCTTTCCCTCTTTCTGCTACAACCTGCAATTCTTTTCCACTCATCTCACGACCTTTTCTTCCGAAACGTGCACGACAAGAAAGCTTCTCTCATTCATAAGACCTACAAGTGGAACCAAGGATCAAAGCAACCTCCCTTCCGCAGGTAATTCAAATCTAATCTCTTCCTTTTCCCTTTTTCTCCTTCTTTTGATTTCCTTTGTCAAGCTTGTGGAATTTGGTTGATTAGTTAAGCACGGAGACTTTAGCTCGATATTTAGAACGAAATTTATTACTGTGTGACCTTTTTCCTGAATAGGGATTAGTATGGTGGGGGTGATGGTTTGTATTACTAATAATATACTATATTAGCTAACTTTAATTCCGTGATAGTGTCTACCCATAGCACTATCTATTTAATTACTAATCTATTAATAATTTACTTGTTTATTTAATTGCCTATTTATTTATTATTAATATTACTAAGATTACATTTATTAATATTTATTATTGTTATTACTACTACTGTTATTATCCTTATTGTTATTTTTTTATTTTTTATTTTTTTCTTACACTGTGCTAAAACTGTTAGCACTTATTAGTATTACCATTTGCTACGCTAATCTGTAGTCGTCGTTCTTGGAAATTTATACTAAAAATTTATCATCACCTACTACTATTGTTATTTGTCCTTTACTATAACTATTCGTTAGTAGTGTTAATAGTATATACTATTATTAGTTAAGGTCAAATGTTGTTTTATTATCTTATATTATTACTACTTATTACTAAGATTTTATTTATCAATAAAATAAATTATTAATAACAAAATAGTTATTCATTTCTTATTCTTTAATATTTATCATTAAATAATATTATTGTGATTGTTATTATTGTGCGCTAGTTAACATTGTTATAACTTATATAATGAGATCTGGAGCCCTCGTTATTCATAATTGGAGCCCTCGTTATTCATAGTTTAATACGTATAACATTATTTATTATATATAGTATATTAAGATAATATTCACTATTTATTTATTTAACCACGATTTGAACAATAAATATCAATTGTTGTTGATTAGGAAACTAATTGATTTGGCTAAGTCTACATAACCAGGGCAAACTCGATGTTAAAATAAACATTATTTTATATTGACAACTGACTGGTCTAAATCATTCATTAAACTCCCTCATCTTCATTCGAATATTATTTTATATATAATCTGTGTATATTTAATTACTATTTATTTTCCTATTGAATACTGGATGCTAAATTAATGAAAGTGATTAATTTAGTCAATTCCTGATAACGTCCAAATGTGTCTAATAGATTAATATTTATACTATTTCATGAGTTATATTAACTTACCAAACAAAATTAAATAAATATCTTTTCAAGCTTTATTTGATGATTAGACACTTATTTGTTTATTTGAATCTACATAATATATATATATATATATATATATATATTTATATATGTGTGTGTGGTGGATGTACATTGATATGCTTTGATTTGGGAATGAGAAGAAGTTAATAGATGAGAATTTTAATTATAATTTGTAATTTTATTTAAAAGAGGGGTTGGGATCTTGGACCTTGTTTTACTGTGATTTAAGCTTATCAGAAGACTCTAATTCAGTAAGTCTATGTTGGAAGATATGCTCAAAACATATTATGTATTTCTGTATTTTGGAAATTAATAAAAGTTTTATCTATTAATGGTTGTTTGTTTACATATATTCGCACATTAAAGGTCTAACTATGTTAGTAAATAATCTACGTGATTGGGTTGTACTTTTACAGTAAACTGTAGATATGGGCTACTAACAATAAGCAAAAAATTGTTCTTGATTGATTGATGAAGCTGGGCACTTTATCATGATTTAGATGATTACACTATGGTTTCTAAATGTAAAATGGTTTATCTTTAACCAGTCACGCTATTAGTGTAAGCGTATTTAGAATACGCAGAACTAGACCGCGCAATAATAATCTTTATCGATACACTAAAATAAATAAAGATTGTTCTATCGCAACTATTGCATAGACAAGTACCCTAAGATTTGAGTGTAAGTTGATAGTCTGGTGAAATTAGACTTTTACACTTTGACGTTTGTTGGTTGATGTCTTATCACAAGGACAATAACCTTATACGTTGGGTGTATGACTCTAGTTAATTAAAATAGATTTATACAATAGAGTTTTTATACTTCATTACGTGAAGAAATCACCCTATTGTGGTTGTCTAGGATAATCTAATAATTCAGGGCCATGGGAAACATGACTAAGTATGTACACTTTTGGATAGCTCCCTGTGATAAGTGGATACATATTGGAAGTCATGGATTATCGGACTAGCTATCAAAGGATGATAGATGTCATTGAGAAAGGTATTAGTACATTTTTCCAATCTCGATTACGGATATTACGTAGAGGGGTATTTTCATCATTATACATGTAGGTCGGAGACACTACACTGTAATATTATTCTCGAGATTAATATTTTTATATGATGATAAATAGAATATTTAAAATGATTAATATATATATATATATTTGTTAACAGGGGTATTTTGGTCATTTTAGTAGCCAAGAATTATATGCCTTTTGGTCCCAGAGTAGCTCAAATAGCCATAGTAAATTTATTTACTATGTGAGCTTATTCGGTGAATTTATTATTAGAAAAATTATTTATTTGGACTAGAATAATTAATTGGGTCAATTTACTTAATTGATTTACTAACTAATTATCGTGGATAATTTTATATTGGACCTAAGTATTTTAATTAACTAATAAAAGAACTAGTTTAATTAATTGGTTTATTAATTAATTATTTTAGGTAATTTTATATTCGATCCAAGTGGATTAATTAATTAATAAGAGAGCTATTTAATTAGTTATTGGACTAATTAATATTACATGGCCAACCAGGGTTTGATGTAGATGCCAAGGAAAAAAAAATAGAAATAGGAAATAAAAGGAAAAAGGAAATTGGGTGGCTTTTTTGGAAAAAGGAAAGAAAAGCTATTGTTGAGGAAAAAATAGGAATTGCGTTAGTTTTTCCATGGTTGATAAAAAATTCAAAAACCAACACAGCTTTCGGTTTTCCTTGAAAAAAAAGCCACTATTCTTTTTTCGTCTTTTGTTTCCTTTCATTTTTCTTAATGTTTTGCTCTTCCATTTTTGTTCCAATTTTTTTCACCCTAATTCTACTTTCATCGGTAGAGGTCTATAGTGGTTAGAGAATATTCTGGAAGGTCAAGAGTTAGCAAACGTAGTAAATGTTTAATACGAAAGAGCCGACGGTTAGCTAATGTTCCCGCAGAACAAATAGATGTTCCTATTCCACAAAAGCAGTCGAACCTGAATCCAACTTCGGTTATTAAAGTTAATTGCCCTAGAAGTAAGTATTCCTAGACTTTGGCTCGGGAAAATTTTTAATTTGCTATCTTCTACTGCGTATATAATTTTCTCGCGATCCTTAAACTGGTATCAAAGCCAAAGTTAAATCTGGGAGCTTGCTTACGGTTAATAACCTGAAAAGGTTGTTCCTTTACTAATAAAAATTATGGTCTTTGCAATTGTATGGATCCATCATGATTTTTTATATGAATAGATTTTGTGTATGCCTCGTGCGTGGAGATATAGGCACCTGTAATTTAATTTTAATCGTTTTCATAGAAATTATATATACCTCATTTTGAAAGGCATAGGCATTTAAAATTGTATTTTAATTTATTTACGTATTCTATAATTAAATGGTTCTTGGAGAATTGCCTGAGGAAAAACCCTTGAAGTGAAAAAATTAAAAAGAAAAAAAAAATGGAGCCAGAATTAAAAGGGACAGCTGCGAGTGGCTTCTAGCAGGCCGCACGCGGCTTGGGAATTTTTTCCATCCCAAGCTGCGGGAGGCCTACAAGCATCCTTGGGTGGATGAAGGCTTTTATGCCTTGATCCTTGGGAGACTTATACAAAGCCTCCCAAGATTGTGTATCGGACCAAAGCATGGTTGAACAGTCATGGGTAGCAGTTCGATGGTTGGGGCAATCAAGACGCGAGTTTTCTCCTGAAGCTATTTTTTTATGTTCTTTTCTTTTGGGGCCTATACCATACGAGGTTATTTTTTTGTAATGGTTTATTTATTATGATAAATAATTTTACATGAAAATGGTAAGTAAAGGGGAACCACTTTAAGATTAAATAAGATCATTTTAATTTTATTATTATTATGATGTTTAATCCATTATTTGCTCGATAAGAATTAAAGTATAGAAAATAGCATGTAACATGTTTACTTTTTGAAGCATTTCTATTTATTTAATTTTGTGATCAAATGGGCAAAGGTTTTTGAGAAATTAATTTTTCTCTAGATAAAATAATTAAGGAAAACGTTTTTAAATTGGAACGAAGTAATTTAGAATAAATCATGGTTTATTCTTCCAAAGGTTTTTATCCATGACATGAGGAATAATTTTGAATAAAAGTATTTTAAATTTAGTTCCTAGAAAAAAGTTTTAAGTTAAGTTGTGAAATAAAAAAAATTCATAATTTATTTTCTTAAAGGGTTTTGTCATTGACATAGAAAATAATAATTGGATTTTTGGATTTTCTCTATAGTTAATAAAAACCAATTAATCTTTAAAGAAATTTTTTTTTTCTAAAAACTTATTTTTCTCAAAAGACTAAGTGGGAAAGGGGTTCCAACGGCCCCACTGCTTCCATCACGGGTTCCTATTAGAGATTTGGTTATCCTCGTGTCATTCTGAGCATGACCCCCTATAGGATGAATTTTCATGAGAATCTAGAACTAACGGATGAATTATAATTAAATCCTAGGATAAGTGTTAGTGTCGGCTAGCCTATCGTTTGAGGCATTGATGCTGGATTATCCGTAAGTGGTAAAAGTAGTGGCCATCCTATTGATGGACTATTTCTGGATTATTATCTATTACAAAAATTTAATTTGTGATGGTTATACGCCTTATTTAGAAAATTGTTAATCTTCTAACGAAGATCTATTCATTATTCTAAGAGCCAAAATTTTCATATTTTTTATAATGGTTCTAATAGGTTAACCATATCATGGAAATAATAATATGTTTTAAATGTGCGTTTTATATATGTTTTTTTAAAAATAAACATTGTTCTGAATGATTTTTTTTTTAAATAGAAATCTCTGGTTTTAGTCCTTTGTCCATTAATCTCAAGGAGAATAAATTAATTGGACCAAATTATGTGGATTGAAAAATGAATTTGAACATAGTACTCACGGCTGAGGAGTACAAGTATGTTCTAAACAACCGCTATCCTGAAATTGGGGAAAATTCCACGGACCAAGATCGTAGGGAGGAGAAGGCATGGAGAAAAGCTGATGAAATGGCTCAATGCTATATGTTGACTTCCATATCTAATGTTTTCCAATCTAAGCACAAGAACATACCTACTGCGTAGGACATTGATGTTTCGTTGCCCACCATGTTTGCTAACAAGAGTCGCCCACAAAGTAGGAAACTCTTAGAGCAATCATGAACACTAGGATGGTTGAGAAGGCATCAGTTCGCAAGTATATGCTCAAGATGAATGCTTACTTCAAGGAAGCCAAGGTCCTGGGGGCAACAATTGATGCTAAGAGCAAAATTGACATGGTTCTTGAGACTTTTCCAGATTCATATTCTTAGTTCAAGCTAAATTATAGCATGAACAAGTTAAATATATTTTTGACTGAGTTGATGAAAGAACTCCAGGCTGTTGAAAAAATCATGAAGCCAGTGTCAAAAGTTTTGGTTACTCACTCTAGACCATCTTCTTGGACTAAGGCCCAACCCAAGAAGTTCTAGAAGAATAAGGCCCAAAATCATGTAGGGGGCTAACCTAAGGCATCCAAACCTGGTCCATCTAAGCCCAACGCTAAGCCCAAGGACAAGTGTTTCAAGTGTGGTAAGAATGGGCATTTCAAAAAAGATTTTTCGAACTTCTTGGACAAGTCCTCATAAGGTATTGCTCTTTACTTAAAGTCTATTTTGATGGTTGGATCATCATCTACTTGGATTGTTGACTCCAGAGGTATTGACCATATTTGTAACTCCTTACAGGGATTCAGAAAGATAAAACGATTTAGTAGGGGAGAGCACGAACTTAGAGTGGGCAATGGAGCACAAGTGTGGGCCGAAGCAGTGGGAGACTTGGAACTTTTATTTGATTGTAATAGGATTATAATTTTTAAGGATATTTTACATGTTTTTAGTTTTAAACAAAATTTGATTTCAGTTTTAAGATTAATGAATCAAGGATATTCTATTTCTTTCTATTATGGTATTTCAATCAGTAGAAATAGAAATATTATTTGTTTTTTAAACATGTATGTGAATCTTTTCTAAATTAATCTAATTAATTGTCAAATAAATAATACTCAGATGGGACTAAATAATAAGAAGAGAAAAGGCACATCAAATAACTCTTATTTATGGCGCTTGAGATTAGGATATATAAATCCTAATCAGATTTTGAGGTTAATCCAAAATGGGTCTTTGGACTCATTGGAATTGGAGGAACGACCTCAGTCTAAATCTTGCCTTAAGGGTAAAATAACCAAAAGGTCTTTTACTCAAAAGGCAGAAAGGGCCAAGGAAATATTAGCGTTAGTTCATACTGATGCTTGTGGTCCTATGTCTTCACCAGTTAGAGGAGGTTATAATTACTTTATTAGTTCATAGATGATCACTCACGTTTTGGTTATGTTTACTTGATAAGGTACAAGTTTGATTCTTTTGATATATTCAAGGAGTTTAAGGTTGAGATGGAGCATCAAACAGGTAAACTAATCAAAAAGCTAATATCGGATGGTGGTGAAGAGTATCTTCTTAGTGAATTCAAGGACTACTTGACATATCAGGGTATATGATCTCAGCTAACTGCATCTAGGACTCCCCTGCAGAAAGGAGTAGTTGAGAGAAGAAATAGAACATTGATGGAAATGGTCATAAGTATGATGAGTCATGCAACTCTTTCTATTTTTTTTTTTTTTTTTTGGGATATACTTTGGAAACAGCAGCATATATTTTGAACTTGGTACCTTCCAAGTCAGTGCCTAGGACACCTTATGAGATGTGGACTGGACGAAAGCCTAGTATGAATCATTTCAAAGTATGGGGTTGTCCAACTTATGTACTAACTAAAGGAAGTAAGGTAGAACCAAGATAAGAATTGTGCTACTGTGCAAGATATTCAAAATGAACAAGGGGTGGATACTTTTATCATCCCCAATAGCAGAAGGTACTTATTAATATTCGTGCTAGTTACTGGAAGATGAATAAAGTATATCCACTAAGGTTTTGAGTAATGTAGAATTAGAAGAGAAGTTGATTGATGTCTTAACTTCTCGCACCCCGATTGAGGAACCAAATGAGAAATAACCAGATGTTCCCATACAAACTAAGCCACATCGTAGTGGGAAGATATGTAGGGTTCCTGAGAGATGGACTAGAGAGGCCTTTGAGGTAGAGGCTGTTGTTGATTTTTATGTGGACAAATGGCAGACTACAATGGATGCTAAGATTGAGTCTATGTACCTCAATCAAGTCTGGGATCTTGTCACTATACTTGAAGGGATTTAACCCATAAGGTGCAAGTGGGTATACAAAAGAAAGAGATGTGTGGATGGAAAGGTGGAAACCTTTAAAGCAAAATTAGTTGCAAAAGAAGGGATTGATTATGAGGATACCTTTTCACCTGTTGCCATGCTTAAGTCCATACACATTCTTTTGGCTATCACATGTCATTATAACTATGAGATATATTAAATGGATGTTAAGACAAACTTTCTTAATGACTATCTTAGCAAAGATATCTATATATCCCAGTCTAAAGGCTTTATTGCGAAAGACCAAAATCATATGGTCTTCAAGCTTAAGAAGTCCATTTATGGACTTAAGCAAGCATTATGAGCATGGAATATATATTTTGATGATACTGTAAAGTCTTATGGTTTCATACAAAATATGGATGAACTATGTGTATATAGGAAGTCAGACAGGAACAATATGTCCTTTATGGTACTTTATGTAGATGACATTCTACTTATTGGAAATGATGTAAGGACATTGTCATATATAAAGGTTTGGCTATCAAGTCAATTTAGTATGAAGGATATAGGATAAGCTAGCTACATTCTTAGTATTAAGCTTCTTTGATATAGGAAGCAAAGAATGTTAGACTTGTCCCAATCAATTTATATTGACAAGATATTAGTTACGTTTTGCATGAATCAATGCAAAGGGGCAATCATACCCTTTAAGCATAGATTAACCTTATATTCTAAGCAGCGTTCTAAGACACAGGAAGAAAATGAGAGAATGAGTAAGATTCTCTATGCCTCAACGGTGGGATGTCGCACGTATGCCATGCTTTGTACTAGGCCGAATACCTGCTTTGTAGTAGACATAGTTAGTAGGTATCAGTCAAACCCTAGGAAAGAACATTGGCAAGCTATAAAACATATACTCAAGTACCTAAAAGGAACGAGGGATTATATGCTAGTTTATAGAGCTGATGATTTAGCTTCTACCGGTTACATTGACTCAGATTTTTAGATGGATAAACATGAAAGAAAATCCATTAGTGAATATGTCTTCTCCTTGTCTGCAGGAGCGATTTCATGGAGGAGTGTCAAACAATCTTGTATTGTTGATTTTACCATAGAAGTTGAGTATGTGGTAGCTTCAAAAGCTTTTAAAGAAGAGGTTTGGCTTCAGAAGTTCCTCAAGAACTTGGACCTGTGCCATATATAGAGAGGCCTACAATGATATATTGTGAAATTTCTGGAGTTGTGTCACAATATAAGGAGCCAAGAAATTATAGAAAGGGCAAGCATATTGAAAGGAAGTATCACTTGATCCAAGAGTTTATCCAGAAAAAAGAGATAGTGGTTGATCAAATTTTCTCAGCAAACAATTTGGCGAACCTATTTACCAAGCTTTTGATGGAGAAGTGTACAAAAGACACTTGGATGCCATAGGGGTAGACACATATGGACTATCATAGCTCATTTAGTGCAAGTGGGAGATTGTTGGAAGATATGCCCAAAATGTACTATGTATTTATGTATTTTAGAAATTAATAACAATTTTATTCATTAATGGTTGTTTGTTTACATATATTCACACATTAAAGGTCTAAGTGTGTTAGGAAGTAATCTACGTGATTGGTTATGCTTTCACAGTAAGGTGTAGATTATAGGCTACTAACATATAAGCAAAAAATTATTCTTGATTGATTGATGAAGTTGGGCACTTTATCAAAATTTAGATCATTACACTATGATTTCTAAATATGAAATAGTTTACCTTTAACTAATAAGTAGTCCACTCACGCCATTAGTGTAAGCATATTTGAAATATATAGAACTGGACTGGGCGATAGGAATCTTTATCAAAGTACTAAAATAAATAAAGATTGTTTTAGCGCAGCTATTGCATAGCCGAGTACCCTAAGACTTAAGTGTAAGCTGGTGGTTTGGTGAAGCTGGACTTATACACGTCGATGTATGTTGGGCGAGTTCTTATTGCAAGGCCAATAACATTGTACGTTGAATGTATGACTCTAGTTAATTAAGACAGACTTATACAATAGAGTTTCTATGCTTCATTATGTGAAGAAATCACCCCCCTTATCATTGTTCGGGATAATATAATAATCTAGAGTCCTAGGAAACATGACTAAATATGTACACTTTTGGGTAGCTCCCTGTGATAAGTGGATACATACTAGAAGTCTTGGATAATCAGACTAGCTATCAAAGGATAGTAGGTGTCATTGTGAAAGGTTTTAGTGCATTTTCCTATCTCAATTACGAGTATTACATAGAAGGGTATTTTCATCATTACCCCTGTAGGTCAGAGACACTGCACTTGCAATATTATTTTTTATGTCAATATTTCTATATGGTGATAAATGAAATATTTAAAATGATTAAAATACAGCTATTTGTTAGCAGGGGTATTTTGGTTATTTTAGTAGCCAAGAATAATATGCCTTTTGGTCCTCAAAGTAGCTCAAATAACCTTAGTAAATGTATTTATAATGTGGGCTTGTGGAATGAATTTATTATTAGAAGAATTATTCTAGAAGTCCAATTAATTATTTATTTGGACAAAAATAATTAATTGGGCCAATTTAATTAATTGGTTTATTAAGTAATTATCCCGAGTAATTTTATATTGGGCCCAAGTAGTTTAAATAACTAATAAAAGAACTAGTTCAACTAATTAATTGATTTATTAATTAATTACTTGGGTAATTTTATATTGAGCCTAAGTGGATTAATTAATTAATAAGAGAGCTATTTAATTAGTCATTAGAATAATTAATATTACATGGCCTATTAGGGTTTGATGTAGCGGCAATGTGCAAAGGAAAAAAAACGGAAATAGGAAATAAAAGGAAAAAGGAAATTCAGTGGCTTTTTTGGAAAAAGAAAAGAAATGTTGTTGTTGATGAAAAAATAGGAATTGCGTTAGTTTTTCCATGGTTGACCAAAAATTAGAAAACCAACACAACTTTTAGTTTTCTTTGGGAAAAAAAAACCACTGTTCTTTTCTTGTTTTTGTTTCCCTTCGTTTTTCTTAACATTTAGCTCTTCCATTTTTGTTTCAATTTTCTTCACCCTAATTCTACTTTCTTAGATAGAGGTGTATATTAGTTTGAGAATACTCTAAAAGGTCAAGAGTGAGCAAACGTGACAAGTGTTTAATGTGAAGGAGCCGATAGTTAGCTAGTGTTCTCGTGGAACAAACGACATTCCTATTCAACAAGCGCCATCGAACCCGAATCTAACTCCGGTTATTAAATTTAATCACCGTAGAAGTAAATATTCCTAAACTTTGGCTCGAAAAAAATTTTAATTTGCTGTCTTCCACTATGTATTTAATTTTCCCGCGATCCTTAATGTCTATCCATAACCATTTGTTAAAAGATGCATTAACTTTGCAAGTCAATATATTAAAACCTTCCAATTACTGTTTTGAAAGCTAAATATGGTAAACTCACATTTTGGGCACTAAATGTCATTCTAAACAAATCATCTTTTTTCTTTGAAACCAATATGAGTTTTTGGATCTTTTGTTTAAATACACATTACCATGTTTGAGTGATCTAACAGTTTGAGAATTTTGTTGAGAACATCTGAAATCGGGTAAATGATTGGTTGAGTACTCAATTATAGTAGGCTTCTAGTACTAGTCTCTGAGAGTTAGGACTAGTCTCTTGGTAGGCAGCCATCTCCGAAAGATGAACTCTTCCAGGATGAGATGCCATACTACTAAGTCAGGCTAGTCCTCACTAGCATTATGGTCCAGATAGAACTATAGATGGGAAATAGACAACCAGTAGGTTAGAATAGAGGATGGAGGAGTATTCCTCCTAGTGGGACGATCATCCACTTTGCTGTGATATAGGATTTCACATTAACTAGTCAGGATGCAGGGTTTCATAACTTCTTGATTATGAATTTATGTTGTTATGATATTATGAGCGGTATGGTTTACTGAGAAATTCTTGCTTTAATTATCTGAGTTCAAATTGTGTGTCTTGGGATTTAATGCAACTAAGAACCACTCTGTGTTTACTTGTTTGATGACTTGCAAATGTTTTCTGAAAACTATTTATGAAATTTCATCATAAAAGGATTTGAAAGCTGTTCTATCTACATGCACTGGACTTACTAAGAATTTCTTTCTCATACTATGTTTTCTATCATATTTCAAGAAGTACTAGACCTGAAGTAGGAAACTATTAGAGACAATTGTTGTTCAAGACTGCTTTACTTATTTATTTAATTGTGATTGAGGAGATATTTGTACCCTAGGCGTTGTTTTATTTAAGTCATAGATTTCAATTTTGAATGATTTAAGTTATTTTTGAGACCTTGTAATAAGTTTTGATATGATGTATTTGAGTTAAGTTTAATGCTTTCTCTGTTTGCCTTGTTATAAAGACCCTTGGTCCTAAGAAAGGGGCAACATCCCTGACCCTATAGGGTCTTGTATTTGAAGGACCATGGAAAAATAAATATTCAGTGGAAATTGTAATTTTAAAAATTTTTTCGAGCTAAAGTCTAAGAATACTTACTTTTTGGGCATTTTACTTGAATAACGGGAATTGGATTCGGGTTTAACGACACTTCTTGAATTGGAACGTCTACTTGTTTTGCAAGAATGCCAGCTAACCATATGCTCATTCGCATCAAACACTTACCATATTTGCTAGCTCTTGACCATCTAGAGTATACTCAAACCTGCTATGGACTTCTGCTGGTGAAAGTAGAACTAGGGTAAAGTAGATTGGAAAAAAAAAAAATGAAAGAGCTAAACATTAAAAAAAAAAAAAACGAAAGAAAAATGACAAGAAAGCGATGGCCTCATTTTGTCTTAAGAAAAACAAAAAAATTGTCTACCTTTTCCTTAGAAATTCGGTCAACCATGTATTGTACACAAACCATATATATATATATATATATATATATATATATATATATAGTTTTCCTTTTCCTTTTCTAACAAAACAACCGTCCTTCCTTTTTTCTTTTATTTCCATTTCCTATTTTTCCTCATTTCTTATTAAGTGGCGACTAACCTAGGTTTCTAAAACCTATTAGCCGCTACACACAAACCCTGGTGGGCCAGAACTTTTCTTAATTACTCCAAGACTAATTAATTAGCTCTCCTATTAATTAATTAATCTACTTGAGTCCAACATAAAATTACCCATGACAATTAATTAATAAACCAATTAATTAAATCAACTCTTTTATTAATTAATTAATCCACTTGGACCCAATATAAAACTATCCAAGATTATTAATTAATAAATAAATAAATTAAATTGGCCCAATTAGTTATTCCAGCATAAATAAATAATTAATTGGACTCTTAAAATAATTCTTCCAATAATAAATTTACCCAGTAAGCCCATATAGTAAAATAAATTGACTAAGGTTATTTGAGATATTATGGGGACCAAAACATATATTATTCTTGACTACTAAAATAACCAAAATATCCCTACTAACAAATAGCGGTATTTTTATTATTTTAAATATTTTATTTATCACCATATGAGAATATTAACTCCGAGAATAATATTGCAAGTACAGTGTCTTCGACCTACAGGTGTAATGATGAAAATACCCCTTTAAGCAACACCTATCATTGAAATAGCAAAAATGCATTAACGTCATTCTCAATGATATCTACCATCCTTTAGTCCAATAATTTATGACTTCCAGTGTGTATTCACTTATCACAGGGAGTTACCTAAAAGTGTATATACTTAATCACGTTTCCAAAGGCCTTGGATTATTTAGATTATCCCAGACAATCATAAGGGGGTGATTTCTTAATGTAATAAAATATAGAAATTGTATTGTATAAGTCCATCTTAATTAACTAGAGTCATACACCTAACATACAAACAAAATTGTTGGCCTTGCGATAAGACCTTATCTAACATATATCAAAGTGTACAAGTCATGGTTCACCAGACCATCAATTTATACTCAAGTCTTAGGGTACTAACCGTGCAGTAACTGCGATAAATCAATCTTTATTTATTTTAGTATTTTTATAAATATTATTATCGTGTTGTCTAGTTCTACGTATTCCAAATGTGCTTATACTATTGGTGTGAGTGGACTACTCACTGGTTACAAATAAACCATTCCTTATTTAGAAACTATAATGTAATGATTTAAACCATGATGAAGTGCCAACAAACTCCTCAAGCGATCAAGAATAATTTTTTTGTTTATGTGTTCGTAGCCAAAATCTACATGATACATAAATTTTGGGTATATAAAAATCATTAAATGTAAATCCATCCCTTAGGTAAGTTTTAATTAAAATATTAATTCCAAAATACGCACACGAACAAGTATACTCATCGCAAGCATAGTATAGGGAATTAACGAGCATCAACCCTCAAAGGAATAAGTACACACTAATTACTTTTCATTCATTGTTTAACCGACTCAAATAAAGTGATAAGATAATAAAAAGAAATAAAAAGAAAAATACATACAACTCAAAAATATAAAAATATGCAATTTAGACAAATACTTTGAAAACATGACAATGAATCATTTAGCAAAAATATCACAATCAATTATTATTTTAGTCTCATGAAGGATTAAATTAGAACCACTTCGTTTGCAATCCTTGATTCCTTATCTTCTAAGTAACTTAATGGATATATTCTATCTCACCAGTCTTACTCAAAAGATGGATTAAAATCAATTCTCACATAAATCCCTATATTCTAGGTGATTTAAAATGTGAAATTAGTCAATGAATCCATATTCTAGCAATCATTAACTAACCTTTGATTACTTAAGTTCTTGACAATTAACTCTTTTTTCAAGCAAGTTAAGAGATGACAAATATAAAATTAATTAATTGAAGTCATTATCAACCCCTTTTTCAACCAAGTTAATAACAAAAATCAACCAATCAACTTTATAAGAAAAACAATTAATCAAATCCCAAGATAAATAATCAATTGATCAAAAGACAAAATTAACTCAAGAAATTATGAATTCTCAAAACAATGTCAAATTACAATAAAAACATTAATTATATCATTATTTTAGAAAAAGAAAACAAAGGTAAAAGAAAAAACTCATAGACATGCCCTCTTTCTTCTCTTTGAAAACCTTCTTAAATAATCCTCCTTGAATGATGAATCTCTCATTCTTTAAGTGATTAGAAGTTTTGATCTTTGGATTCACTACTTTCTCTTGTATTTTTCTTGTCTAAATAGGCTCTCTTGATACCAAAATTCATAGCTTGAGATGTCTTGGCCTATTAAAATTTGAAAAATACTAAAATCTTTTTGGAAGATACCAAATTTGTGGACAAAATCGTCACTGTATAGAACGTACTTGGCGCCGGGTCACTTCCACCCACATAGCGGCAGGTATATTCTATCTTTCTCCTAGATTTTGTTCTATTTGTGCTCTATTTCTCCAAAGTGGACCTAGCGCCTGGTGTAGTAGCCAGACATGGCACCAGGTACATGCTGGAATTTTCCACCATTTTCTCAAAATCCACTCAATTCTGCACAAATTCATCCAAAACACTTTCTACAAGCAAAATATCAAATATGAAGTAATATGCCGAGTTATTAAATCAAAAGTTTAGCCTCAAATAATTGGGAAAATAGTGATAAATTTAGCTACTATCGTATTTCCCCACACGTGTACCTTTACTTGTCCTTAAGCAAAACATGTAAGTCAAGAAAATAATCAAGAAAACACAAGCTTTTTATCATCCCAAAACTTAAATCATAACAGGATTATAACTTCCCTTCAAGCTCCAGATAGAATTTGCCATTCATTCAACCCTTTAAAAACAATCACAATTTGAAACTCTTGATAAGACATCACAAAACTCTTGAAGTCAAATTAACTAAGTTTATACCTTAGTCTAAGAAAATTATTTCACCCTTCAAGTTAAAAACATAGATAACGTGAATCATACATGTCAAGCTATCTACCAACTCAAGCATTATAAATCCAAAAATTGCGCAACTCAGGTAGTGATTTAAGGAAAATGCTCTATTTTTTTCCCGTTATTTTTTTCCATGACTTAAGGAATTGATAGTCTCAAGTAAATGGATTTCTCTTCACACACCATATTGGCTCCATTTTGGTCATCACACATCATTTTTTTCCAACATTTTTTCCAGCTTTTACTTTTGGGAATTAATAGCTTCAAGAAAGTTGATTTCTCTTTACTATCCGTATTGGCCTCCTTAATCAAGCAAAAGCATGTTTCTCATCAACAACAATCAACTCATTCTTTTTCACTTTTCAACTTCACAATCAACGTGTTTGTTTTTTCTGCACAATTTGTTTTCACTCAAAGATTTTTTCCTCACATTGCTTATCACAACTCAAAGTTAAGTAAAGTTTAAACCCATAATACAAGAGTTAGCCAACAACTTTCCCAACATTTATCATATTCTCTATATTCAAACTAGATGAGTCAAATAATATTTAAATACTAATGTATAAACAAGATTAATGTAAGTTCTCAAGTCTTAAAAATATTCTATCTAATAAACCAATTTCATAAAAATCCACCAAATGAATAACAAAACTTACATCTAAGTAAGAAAGATAATTATAGCCTTGATAATCAATGAAAGCCACAAAAATTTGGAAAAATTTTTCAAAAAATGAGCCACATAAATAAGAAAAATTTTAACAAAATGTACATAATGTATATGGAAAATATCTTCAATGCTAAACTCCCTGTATACTTAAACTGGACATTGTCCTTAATAGCAAAAAATATAACAATGAAAGCAAAGCCAAAGGACCAAAATAAGTAAAAGGGAAAGAATAGAGAAAAGAAAATACTTCCATTGCGAATTAGTTCTACTATGTGTGAATCCACCACAAGGAGTCATAAGAGAAGGGTACTTACTCAAAAGAAACAGAAAACAGAAAACATAAATCTAGAAAAAGAAAAAGAAAAGTAAAGGCAACGAAAAATTAAGCAAGGTTAGTAAAATTCAAAGGAAAAGAAGTAACAGGAAAATGACAGAAAAGACAATAAAAGATAAGTGAGCAAGGAGTAAATCAAGGGTCCTCAGACTCATCATCATCATGATCTCTGGTGGTGCTACTAGTGGATGCACCAGTGGACCGCTGGAGCAAAGTAGCCAATTGCTGCTCTTGGATATCTTGACAGCGATAGAGGTCAGCAATGGAGTCTCGTAGCTGGAGGAGGATGGTCATTTGGTTCTCCAACTGGGCCTTACTCGTGCCTCGAAATCAGTACTAAAATAAGAACAACTTCACGGCTGTGAAGTTGAGTAGGCTGCTCCTTTGGCTCATCCTCATTCGGGGGAAGTTCCACCATCCCCGAATACTGGACCTTATAAGGCTTCTTCCACCTCCTATCTCTCTTATCATAATGATAGCCACACTAAACTAAAGTATGCTCAGTCACTAAGTTCCGGTTAGTAGTCGGCTCACTGAGCTTTCCATCCAAACTCACTCCAAAGTCTTGTAGAATATGCATAATGACCAAAGGAAATTTGAGGGCTTTGGTTGAGATGCGAGAGGAAACAACCTCTTGCATGGACCGAATAATAATAGGAATAAGGGGGATAGGCTCACTCTTCACCATCTTATAAAAAATGTAAACATTAAGGATCCTAGACTTATTAAAGTCACTAACCTTAGGATAAACATTAAAAGAGAAAATGTAAATTAGGGCACGCAACTGAGCCTCAAGATCATTATTGAAATAGTAGCGATATTGGCCTATCTGCCCCTTCCTCCACATATGCAAGCTAGTTCTCAAAGCACTCACATCCTAATAAGATCAGAAAGAATCTTTTGATTATTATCGTCTACAGCTATCCATGGACCATCATCAGGTACACCCAAGATCCTTGCTAGTCTAGCCCTATCAAACTCAATTGGTTCTCCCTTGACCATAACAGAAGTGAATTGGAGGTTGGGTTTCTTTTTATCTTGCATGTTAGTATAAAACTCTCTTACCCTTACAGGATAAAAAATTCCCCTAAGTCTGATGATAGGCTCCCAAGCCAGTCGCCTATACATAGTAGAAGGCTGTAATGAATTATCAAAAGAAGGCTAATACATCTTCTCTACTATGATTTTGTTATGTTGGTGACTTTGGTACCAGATTTGACTTGCAGGATCACAGAATAGTGTAGGCTGGGTAGGTAGAGACTCAAAAGATAGTGTAGATAAAGATGAAATTCTAGCTCTTTTAGCCCTAAGTGTCATTCTCTTAGGTCTCCTAGACATGATGAAGATGTAATGATGGACAAAGGTAGGATAAAGGAAGAAAGATAGAACACCCTCAAGATCACTCCTCATTATACAAGCAAATGCAACCCTTAAAGTTTTCACAAATACAACACCCACTCAACAGAACTAGCACCTCAATATACCACAAAACAAAACACAAGCTCCCCCAACAACACTTGCAAAAGGATAGCCAATGTTCAATCCCAAACACAATATCAATACCCATAATCAAATTAGCAATGCCATTCATATCATAATGTAAAGCTCATAGTCACAATGTCAAGTTAAACATAAATAAGTTTCTCTCAATCTATGAATAACATGTCTTAGTAGTCTCAAAATTACTCATATTAGAGGCATGCTCAATAGCCACAAAAAATATGTCAGACTTGCATTGCATCAATCAAATATTATTATCAATCATATATCCATGCTAACGAAGCCTTAAAGAAAGCAACATTTTCATCCAATCCATCAAACGAAGCAAAAACCAGAATTTTTGGACCATCATTCATATGAGAATATCCAATAGTCAATATGAAAAAATTAAACCGTAGAAAATGTAGAAAAATCATACTACAATGATCTCCAATGTGTAGGCAATGATCCAATGCAAAAAGATTGAAGAAATTGTGCACCAAGTGGATGGATTGAAAATGGGTTTTATGAAGAAAGATTGGATTTTTCTTGTTTTTAATCCAAAACTTCAAGAACAAAACAATGATTTTGTGTTTGGAAGGTGTTTTTTTTTTTTGGGGGGGGGGTAGAAAGTAACCCAGCGATGTTTTGAAGTTGAATCTGGCAATAGATTGAGAGAAAAAAAATGAGGAAGATGAAGGATTGTTTGGAAAATGGCCAAGAATAGCCGAAGGGACCTGGTGCCAGGTCCAAGTACTGGGCCTAGGCAGTTTGGCGCATTGTTTTAACTATGCTGGCCCAGTGCCAGGTCAGCTCTGGTCGGCCAAAAACATATTTTTTTAATTAATTAATTAATGAAAACTAAATAGATGTCCCAAAAACCAAAGTAATAAAAATAATATTTTTCTACGATCCTGATCACGTGGATTGTCTCAGTATTTCCCAGAAGAGCTCTCGCTTGACAGTCTCCAAGGAGTTTGGCCAGTTGTCCAATTTGATTTTCGAGATTGTACATAGATGCCTCCAAATTCCTCGTGGTTGTATCCACTTCTTGAAATCTTATTTCTGTGCTACTTATCATCTGGTTAACTAAGTCCTCCAATGCTGGCTTAGGTGGTGGTTCATTATAAGGCAAAGAGGGTTGAGGCCTTTGATTTCCTCCAAAGTTAGAAGAAGTCTACCTCAGTTGGTTTTGATTGTTCCATGAAAAATTGGGATGGTTCCTTTAAGTAGGATTGTAAGTGGCACTATAAGGATTGTTACCTTGTCTTCTATTACCCACAAATGTAGCTTGTTCTAATGCCTCTTGTGATGACCCTATACTTTGGCACATATGATTTGGATACCCTTTCCCATAAAAATCACAACTTAAATTCATTACCTATCATTGGAAAGGAGACATCACCATTTGGTCTATCTTTTGCGTTAGTGTGAAACTCTAGTCGAAACCAACCTTAGAGTAAGGGGGTTGTGATGCATATTATATTTTATTTCATGGTTAAATATATTCTCATATGAATTTTTATGTGTTCTGGATTCGAGTTTTATTGCCTTGAAGTCTTGTTGGTGAGTATTGTGTGAGAAGGGCAAAATGGTAATTTTTGCCCGAGGTGAAAATAAGGAGATAGCTTGTGGATTGAATAGGAAATAATTTTTCTAGTAGAAATAGCAACAAGAGTTGTTGTGGTTTAGTAGTTAGAGCTTTGGAATTAATTCTTGAAGTCTTGGGTTCAAAGTCCATCATAGAAGTTTTAGCTTGAGTAAATTTTATTTTGCTTGGGAAAGGATGGTTTCGGCCTTAAGGGCCTAGATTAATGTGGTGATGATGTTCTAGGAGAGACATGTTAGGAGAATTCTCATTTCACTCTTTACTCTACTCAAAATTCTTGAAGGGAAATTCATTCTTCCTTGTTCTTTAATTTTTCTCAATGCTCAACTCATTAGTTTGATCAAGGTGTTCTAGCCTTTTTCTTTCCAGAAAATTTAGTAAAGTACTAAGGTCTTTTAGGATCAAAATGTCTTGGTAAAAGACTCCTTATGGTCTGAAAAATATGGAAGAGTTGTGAGGAATTTCAAGAGGAAAAATCCCTCTAGTGAGCTTGCTGAAATTTTCCTCTAGCTTAGTTCATCTTTCTTCGTAGAATGAGCTGGAATTTTCCAGCTTGTTGTACCTTCAAAGGGTCGAAATTTTTAGCTAACATTCCCTCCCAAATGCTACCAGAAAAATGGTCTTTAGGATCAGTTTGAAACCTGAAAGTTTTTTTCCAATTTCGGACTGCACAAGCTGGAGCAAAACAGAAAAAAATCCTGTACGAAAATCAATTTTGAGAGCTCCAAACCAAGCTGTTTTCTCCCAAATTTTGTGCAGCACCTTAGCCATGTTTTTCCTCCATAAAGAAGCCTGGAAACCAGCCTTGAATACCCCTGAAATCCCCTTCAAAACTCACTGCAAAATGGCTTTGAACAGCAGATGAAAATCTGCCAGAAAAATCACTGTGCAGCGAAATTTCTATGCAGATTTTTGTCCAGCTTGTTTCCTATCTCTCTTCGAGCCAAAACACCAACCTTAATCTGTCAAAACCTTCCTTAAACCTCCATCAATAAAGCTCCATTTATCCCCTTGAAATTCTGCACGAATTTCCATTAATGGCTGTCCAAAAATCTCTCAAACAAATCCCCGCAATTTAGCTTGATTGGTTTCCAAAATTTCAGCCATCTTATTTAGCAACCTTCATAATATTTTGCTCAATGGACCAGACTTCTTCTTCATCATTGTACACCCTACTTTCGGCCACCATAAGCCTCCATAAGCCAGCTTTAATCCCACTGAAATTCTGCTCAAACAATCAGCCATGGCAGATTTCCAAAAGCTGTCCAACAATCAAGATATTCTTGGAATATTTAGTTTCCAAATTCACTTCCTAAAAATATTCTTCAAAGATTGTAACAACTAACCTTTCCTTTTCCCTTCCAAATAAGAGAATCAACCTCCTAAACCCTACAGAAATTCGTCCACCCATATCTCTCACAAAAATTCAGCAGCTACGCATTACCATCTCTCGATTTTCTTCAACCTTCAAGAACACACACTACACCAAGAACACCTACTACTTCCTTTCACCTAATACCTCTCCAAATCACTTCAAACTACCTCTAAAAATTCCAGATTTCATCTATTCATTGCTGTGAGTCCATTCGTACCATTTTTAACATCAAACTCAAAAATCCAACTAGCACTTTTGGATCAAAAACCAGAAATTTCTGTTAAGGTCAAGAACACCTTCAAGGTAAATTTATTCTAACAACTTCATCTTTTCCAATCTTGATCTCTAATGAGAACCTATGCGAATAAACATACTAATGATTTCTTTTTCTCTTTTTTTTTATCTCTCTCTCTCTCTCTCTCTCATGGCCGAAAATTCCCCTCTCTTGGCCGAATGACTTTTTCTCCCATGAACATGCTTTCGCCATCTCCCATGGACAAAGTTAGACATCTAGGAGTTGAGATCTACTCTAAACTCCTTCAAAGCATTCATCAACCAAGTAAGTGCCTTCAACCTTTCTTTTAAACTCTAGATTCATGTCTCTAGGATGATGATGATGGTAGGTGGATGGAGATAGGATTTAAGTATATATATATATATATATATATATATATATATATATATTATTGAGATTGAAGCATGAATGTATGTATGAATATGAAGGAGATGGGATTTATGCATGGATGGATTATCTTGGTCGATTGTATGATGATTTGAGATTTAATGCATGTCTCCATGTCATAGGTAGTATTTGTGATGAAGTATGCTAGAGATTATGTCACCTTTGGTGAATAGGATTTATATTCATGTTGGATTATTGAAGCCATGATCTTATTTATGCTAGTAGGGGTTAGATCATGTTTTGATAAATTGAGATCTATACTTGTATGCATGATTTGGATGATTTGAAGAAAAAAAGGGTTGTATATGTTCATGATTGTGGTTAGCTATAGGAATATGATCATGATCTAGTTGTCCCTAAGCTAAATTTTATTTCATTAATAAAATATTTAATAATATGATTTTTCTAGTAAAATTTTGAAAACCATGGGAAAATGTGGATTTGGTCTTTTATATAAAATAGTGATATTTTAGTAAAATAAATAATAGTTTTGCTAGAAAAAAAAAATAAAATCAATTAAAGCCTTTTATGGAAATAATTATAATTAATAAAATATTTATTACTAAAAATTTAATTATTATCTTTTAATCAAAACCCATTAAGGATTTGCTAATTATTTTTCAAGCAAGACTCATTAAATTTATTTTCAACAAATTTTAGCTATCAATTATTTTCTAACAACTAAATTATTAATAAATCATTATTTTATCTAATACTACCTTGGACCCTTTTTCAAATAAACCGTAATTTATTTTTAGTAAGATTTAAACTTTCAACTTTTTGTACCTATTTCCCAAACTCTAGTTATTTTAATATCAAATTGGATTTATTTTATAAACCCCTTTTATTTATTATCGAGCCTTAAAGCTTGAGACACTAGGATCATGGTAGTAGTGAATTGAGTTGATTTAAAATTAAGGAAGTGGATTGTGGCTTGAATCTGATTAAGATTTGTATTTATCCATGTGGAGTTAGGTCAGCTGTTCGAGACCTTGTTGTTGTGAGCAAGAATCAGGTAAGCTCCTGCATAAAACCTGTTTGATGAAAAATGATTTTTTTTTTTTTTTGGCAAGCCAAATGTAGAGTGCATGGTCACTCATTTCTGTAAAGGAAATTGAGGATTATTTCCATTCTCATTTCAGATAAATAAATTATTTGCAAATCAAGGGGCGGTTTTACTCAAAACCTAAAACTCTTTCTAAAACCAGTTTTGCCCCAAACCTTGGAAAACCTTAATTGCCATTTTCAAGTGGAAATGTGTTTTGTTCATTTTCTCCCCAAGTGGGATATGTTACGTTGAGTACTCAACGGGGGTAGGCTAGTAGTACTAGCTTTGAAGAGCAAGAGCGAGTCTTCTGGCAGGAGGCCACCTCCAGAAGATAAGCTCAACTTAGAGAAATGTCAGTCTTCTAGCAGTTTATTTTGTTTCAGTCAAGTGACTGTGTTTTGCCGAAATGGACACCCGGTTGTTGTTTGGGTATAGAGAAGGTGGAGTATCTTGCTCGATAGGCCGATCACCTACCTTTTGTCAGTCTGCACAAAGTGTTAGGCATTCTGACTGGTTATGGGGCCCAACGTGTGGTAACCCATAATCCTTTTTTTCGAGTAGTTGATCTTATAAATTATGTATGGCTAGATAAGCCAAAACGCCACTCTTATTTTTGAACATTATTCATTGTTTGCCTGTATTTCTTTTGTCAGTCTGCACAAAGTGTGGCATTCTGACCATTATATGGTTATGGGACCCAACGTGTGGTAACCCATGACCACCTTTATGAGTGGTTGATTTTATTATGCACTTGTACGGTTTCAAAAAGAGGAAAACACCACTCTTGCTTTTAACTAATATTTATTGCTTGCCAATATTTCTCTTATAAAGATTTCACACTTTGCATCCACGAACTGTTTTCACTGAACACCCAAAGTACACACGGACTTACTGAGATTTCTGTCTCATCACCTTTTTACCATGATTTCAGGCCGATCCTGTTGTGGGGATGAGTAGCTAGTGTTATCTGCCTTGGAAGAGAATGTGTCTTTTGATTTTATGTATTGCTTTGGGGAGACGAGAGTGGATAATTTTATTTATGGATTTGTTTCCTTTTGGGAATTCGTGGATTTATTCTTGGGTTGTAATAAATCTTAAGTTGAAGTATTATTTTTATTATTTTTATTTCGTTATTTTATTTGTGTGACCTCGTTATAAAGACCTATTGTCCTTTGGATGGGGCAACATCCCCGGCCCCGGCGGGCCTAGGTAGCGGGGAGTTACAGTTAGTGCCTCCACGTTTGCCTCCAAAGCTTCCACCTTGTGTACTCGATGAACACGAGCTCTTGACCTTAAACAACTCCATGAATAGTTATTTGTCACAAGATTTTCAATCAAATCAAACACCTCCTCTGGGGTCTTAGAGTTAATGGAACCTCCTGTAGATGCATCAACCAATTGCCGTGTAGCAAAGTTCAAACCACTATGAAAGATTTGTATACATACCTAGCTCGAACCCATGATGAGGACACTGTCTAAGCATCTTCTTAAACCTACCTAGGTCTCGTAATACTTGAGCCTATATTTGAGATTGCTGGTTTCACAAAATCATCTATAGTCCTCATGTTATTTCCATTATTACCTCCATTGTTTGGTTGGTTAACCTATATATCTTCTCTTACACTTTGCCTAACCACCCTTCGAATCTTTGTTAATTTCTTCTCGATCTCAAGATCAAGATCTACTATGTCGTCCTTAGATCATTGGGTCATACACTAAGGGCAAGATCTATAGAAAATAGAAGATAGTGAGATTATAGAATTTACAAGTCAATCAATTATTACACATTCATGAATTGGGTTAGTCGAATTACAATATATAGTGAAATTAGGGAATTACAATTATACAAACAACAAAATATGGTACCTATTCATATAAGGAACATATATACATATTCACATATTTACATATAAATATGTTTAAATTAACAAAATTCAAACTTTCATGATATTGTTCCCTGGCAACGATGCAAAAAACTTAATGCGTAAATTTTGGGTGTATAAAAGTCATTGAATTTAAATCCATCACTTAGCCATGTTTTTATTAAAATAATAATTCCAAAATACATATGAGCAAATATACTAATCGCAATCATAGTATAAGGAATTAACGATCGATTCTCAAAGGAATAAGTACACACTGATCACTTTTCATTCATTATTTAATCGACCCAAATAAAATGATAAGAAAATAAAAAGAAAAATAAAGAAAAATATGTACAACTTAAGGATGTAGAAATATGCAATTTAGACAAATACTTTTGAAAACATAACAATGAATCATTTAGCAAATATCACAAATAATTATCATCTTGGTCTCATGATGGATTAAATTAGAACCATTTCGTTTGCAATCTATGATTCCCTATCTTCTAAATAACTTAAGGGATATATTCTACCTTACCAATCTTATGTAAAAGATGCATTAAAATCAATCCTCATATAAATCCCTATATTCTAGGTGATTTAAAACATGAAATTAGTCAATAAATCCATATTCTACCAATCATCAACTAACTTTTGATTACCGAAGTTCTTGATAGTTAACCCATTGTTCAAGCAAATTAAGAGATAACAAATATGAAATTAATTAATTGAAGTAATTATCAACCCCTTTTTCAACCGAGTTAATAACAAAAATTGACCAATCTACTTTGTAAGTAAAATAAGTAATCAAATCCCAAGACAAATAATAAATTGATCAAAAGACTAAATTAACTCAAGAAATCATGAATCTAGAAAATAATGTCAAATTACAATGAAAATATTAATTACATCATTATTCTAGAAAAAGAAAACAAAGGTAAAAGAAAGAACTCATGGACAAGTCCTCCTTCTTTTCTTTGAAAACCTTCTTGAATAATCCTCCTTGAATGATGAATCTCTCATTCTTTGAGTAATTAAAACTTTTGATAGTTGGATTCACTACTTTTTGTTGTGTTTTTCTTGTCTAAACAGGCTCTCTTGACACCAAAATTTGTAGCTTGAGAAGTCTTGACCAATTAGAATTTGGAAAATACCAAAATCTTTTAGATGATACCAAATTCGTGCATAGAATCATCATTCTACAGAACGTACCTGGTGCTGGGTCACTTCGACCCACCTTGCGCCCGATGCATTTTGTTTTTCTCTTGGAATTTGCTATGTTTGTGATCTATTTCTTCAAAGTGGATTTGGCGTCTAGTGCAGTACCCAGACCTGGCGCCAGGTACATACTGGAATTTTCCACCTTTTGCTCGAAATCCACTAACTCTGTACAAATTCATCCAAAACACTTTCCACAAACAAAATATCAAATAGGAAGTAATATGCATAGTTATTACATCAAAAATATCTCAAATTAGTCTTAAATAACTAGAAAAATAGTGATGAATTTAATCTCTATCACTGCACCTTACTATGAAAGCTTGACTCAATCATGTAGATTACTTACTAATATATTTAGACCTTAATGTGTAATATATGTAAATAAATAACCATTATTAAATAAAATTTTATTAATTTTCAAAATACAGAAATATATAGGTCATTTTGGGCATACATTCCAACAATCTCCCACCTGCACTAAATGGACTATGATAGTCAGATGTGCCGACCCCTATGATATCTAAATGTTCAAAACACCTTCTCTATCAAATACTTGGTAAATAGGTTTGCTAGATTATTTGTAGAGGAAATCTGGTCAACCACTATCTCCCGTTTCTGTATGAACTCCCGGATCAAGTGATATTTCCTTTTAATGTGCTTGCTCTTATGTAGTTTCTTGGCTCCTTACATTGTGATACAGCTTTAGAATTGTCACAATATATAGTTATAGGCCTATCTAGGTGTGGCACAACTATATGTTTTGTGAGGAACTTTTAGAGCCAAACCTCTTCTTTAGAAGCTTCTGAAGCTGCCATATATTCAGTTTCTATCGTAGAATTAGCAATACAAGATTGTTTTACACTCCTTCATAAAATAGTCCCTTTAGGCAAAGTGAAAATATATCCACTAGTAGATTTTCTTTCATCTTTATCCACCTAGAAGTCTAAGTCCGTATAACCGGTAAGTCATCAACCCTGTAAACAAACATATAATCCCTTGTTCCTTTTAGGTACTTGAGAATATACTTTACAATTTGTCAATGTTCTTCCCTTAGGTTTGATTGATGCCAGCTAATTATGGCTACTACAAAGCAGATATCTGGCCTTATACATAGCATGGCATACATGAGACTTTCCACTACTGAGGCATAAGGAATCTTGGTCATCATTTCCTTTTCTCCCTATGTCTTAGGACACTGCCTGGAAGATAAGGTTATTATATGTCTACAGGGCGTGAATGCCCTTTTACACAGATCCATACCATACTTAGCCAATAACTTGTTCATCTAATTAAGCATATTAGGATAGGCTACCATTTTCTACTTCCTATCCCTAAGAAGCTTTATTCCAAGAATGTAGTTAGCATCTCCCATATCTTTCATGCTAAATTAACTTAATAGCCAAATGATTATGGATGACAATGTCCCTGTATCATTTCTAATTAATAAAAGGTCGTCTATATAAAGTACCATAAAAGACACGTTTTTGCCATTTGTTTTCCTATACAAGTATGGTTCATCCATGTTTTGCATGAAACTATAAGACTTTATAGTCTAATCAAAATGTATGTTCTCTACTCGTGATGTAAGACCCCTTATTCAAGTACGAATATTGCAATAATATTGGGCATGTATTATAATGTTTTCCTATTATGTTATTTTGTGTCCTAGTCTTTCGTGTCAAGTAATTGTTTATTTGTATGATATTTTCTACTTAGTTGTTTTGATGTTACTATACAAAATGTTAGAATATAATTTTTATTGCCTAGATTATTAAGTAGAGAAAATTTTGACATATATTATTTTTATGTAAGAAACTAAAATAAAAAATATATATATATCTATATTTTACATATATAAAATAATATCGGTGGCCAGAACAAAGATGATCAGTGTAATGTGAAGAATACTTTGGTGCAATAAAAATATGTAGGGACCTGGATGTAATTTTGAATTTGTTCTATCCGTGCCCTAAATATTTAGATTGCAACTACTTTGAATATAGTGAGAGTTTAAGGGCACATTAAGAATAAAAATTGATCAATATGATAAGATGAGTATTCTGGTATAAATTAAGCTATCTAATGCATTAGGGGTATTTTTGTAATTTTAACCTCAACTTAGAAAAAAATTGAGAAATACCTAAGGATTTTGGTTCCTACCAATAAATCCAGTAAAATTTATAGATTTCATTGGTGGAATAAAATGTTTTTCCAATACGAACCGGAATTATAGTTATTTTCTGAGAAATATTGAAAAAGCGGTCAAAATTGGACACATGGCATTATGTGAATGATGGACAAGGACAGGTGTCACTCTATCAGAGGTTGTATGGTATATTCTTGCAAGAAAAGCTTATCAAATAAGCTTTATCAAACAAAATGAAAAGTAGGTGGAATTTTGATATCGCGACATGCGGCGATAGCCCACAATGCATTAAATGCATTGTGCACTTATTGGTCATTAACTTGACCATGGAATGGTGGTGGACTAAGGGGAGAATGGGCCAAGAGCATAAAAGAAGGAAAAAGGAAGAAAAAAGTAAGAGAAATTGAGAGAAAATTGGAGAAAAATAGCAAAGGAGAGAGAAAATTTGTTCTTGGAGGAAATCAAGAATGTAGAAGCTCCAAAACAAGGTAAAAGGCTATACTTCATGAATTAAAGTTATAGATTCGATCGCGATGATCATTTTGGTATGAATTTTAACATGAAAATATGAAAATCGTGATTATGATTATGATTATTCTTGTACTATATGAAGTTTTGTGTGTGTAAGTATGTGTGCCTGTTAGTTAAAGGATTCATATGCTATGTTTTATATGGTGAATAGAATTATTTGAATGGTGATTTAAAGGGTTGTTTGTAGTTGTGAAGAAAGATGGTAGAATTGGAAAGAAAAGGAAGATATAGTGAAAGTAAACTATGGTTATTTTACCTTATGTTAATGATTATATTGTTCAAGGATGGAATTGGTGGTTTGCTTGATCTAAAAGTATGAAGAATTGAAGGTGTTTTGAAGGAAAACTTAATTGATTAAGTGCCCTAAAGGTGTTATGGATAAAAGAGAACAAGATATAAATGTTAATTGTGAAAAAAATGAATTAAAGAAAAAGAAAATACTAGGACCATTTTGTCCTAGTAATTTCTGGACGAAGTTGAGGATGTGGAAATAGAACCCATAACAGTGTAGTTGAACGTCTAAGAGCATTTTTATATAAAATGGAACCTAATTAGAGCTGTGGATCAAAGGTTATGATTAAAATAATATAGTGTGGCGAAAGAAAGCAAAGCTGGAATTTTATTCATAAAAATGAATTCGTATATGAATATAATTATGTCGAACCATATCCATCATGATTGAATTAATGATTATATGACTATGTTGACTATGTGTGCATATAAATAAATATATAAATATAAATATATATATATATATATATATGCATGTGTATATATATTGGTTAAATATACATGAACATGTTATGTGATAATAATTGTTGTGTTGTTGATTGATGATCATGAAGAGAGATGATTGACGAGTATGATGTGACATATGAGATTGGGGAGAGCTTGTGAAATAGTATAAGTACATAAATAGTATTTATGGAGAGGAAGTATGTGATAAAGTTGATATATATTTGGCCATGTGATAGATCTCTAGAAGGTCAAGGAGCAGAATACTGTGCATAGGATTAAACGCTTTTCCCTTTTGGCTAGTACTTAAGGTAAGTCCCCAAATCAATGCAACATTTTCAATAAAGCTCTTTTATGAAAAAAAAAAATTATAAAGCATGCTAGTTTATTTTATTGAAATATTATGGATCATTTGGAAGCATAAATTACTATTCACTAGTTAAGAATGCTTTATTTTGATAACTCATATCCATATGATGAAATGACTATATGGATTGCATTAAACAACTTATGATTGCATTTCATGCATAAAGTTTGCGAAAGCCATAGCATGAGAATATAATTTTATGGAATATCGGAACAGATCCAAATTATATGTGTTCATATTCAAAGTCATTTCGAGAAAGAAAATATCTTCAGAATGGAAATGTTTAGAATTGATTGGGCTGTGGAAATGTTGGGATATTGCGATAATCTCTAATGTGAAGTGATCCTTGAGTACTCAGGAAGATTTTACACCTATACTAACTTCCGTGGGTTTGAGAATGCCATTCGGTTGGTGGCCACCTCCGGACTATGGTCTCTTATTTCATGGGGTGCCAATATTTGATGTTTAGCCATCCTTAGCTAGCACACGATATCCAAAGTGGAAATGAAGCGACGAACATAGGACACCTGGGCCAGTGTGGCATACCATGACAATAGTTACCATATGTTTAATCGTAGTGTATGCACTGGGTTATTCATATTAATTAATGACGTGGGATTATAAATCCTATACAGGCTAGTGTGGCAATATTGTTTGGAATAATATTCCTTCCAAATGAGATAGCAATGCAAAATTTTATATAATTAAATGTATGTTAAAAATATGGAATGACTGTATATTATTCACCATGTTATGATGTTGAGATTCTATTTTTTCGTAGAAAAGAGCTAAACTTCAACGATTTTATTATAAATTTTTCTCAACAAGAAATAATGATTTTTGTTTACCGTTTCAATAATTTTTAATCATGCATCACAACCGCAATGTTATTAAAACTTCTCACCGCACATTATAGGACTTATTGAGATGTATTATATCTCACACAAGTTTTATCCATATTTTTTCAGGCAGACTTTTGTGAATACCTGGATTTGTATAAAAGCAAGACCCAAAAAAGTTAGTTGATGTATTTTGAACACTTTTGCTTTACTATGATCCGAGTTTAAATCCATGAGACTTTGTAGGCACAACTTGTATAAACAAATGTTCAGATGTTATAATATAATTTCTTTTGGAGCTATTAAGCCTCTAAATTTATTTATTTATTAAATTGTACCATTATAAAGACCCCTTGTCATTACAACGGGATGACATCTGCAATTATTCGGGCTTTGTAGTTCTGGGGTGTTTCACGTGATGCTTGCTTAAGTCTATAAATGGACTTTTTAAGCTTACAGACTGTATGCTCTTGGCCTTTCGCAATAAAGCGTTCAGGCTGGGACATATAGATATCTTCGCTAAGATAGTCATTAAGAAAGGCTGTTTTGACATCCATATACCATATCTTGTAACCATAATGACGTGCGATGGCCAAAAAAATGCGTATGGACTTAAACATGGCAATAGATGAAAAGGTATCCTCATAATCATTCCATTCTTTTTGAGTATAACCTTTTACAACCAATTTTGCTTAAAATGTTTCCACCTTTCTATCTGCACCTCTTTTTCTCTTGTATACCTATTTACACCCTATAGGCTTAATCCCTTAAGATATAATGACAAGATTCCAGACTGGATTGAGATATATAAACTCAATCTCGACATCCATTGTTACTTGCCATTTGTCTACATCAACATCAGTAATGACCTTATTATATCTAGTATAATCTTGTTCCTGATGGTCGGAGACTATTTCAAAGGCTTCTCCAATCCATCTTTCTGGAACCCTAGATATCCTTCCACTACAACGTGGTTTATTTTGTATAGAAACATCTGTTTGTACCTATTTAGTTTCCTTAATTGTGGTACTTAAAGTTGAAGTGTCAATCAGCTTCTCTTCTAATTCCATCTTACTCAAAACTTTAGTGGATACACTTTGTTCATTCTCCAAGTACCTAGCATGAGTACTAATAAGTACTTTTTGCTCTTGGGAATGATAAAAATATCTACCCCTTGTTCCTTTTAGATACCTTGTGAAGTAGCATAATTCTGATCTTTGGTCTAGCTTACTTTCTTTAGTCAGTACATAAGTTGGACAACCTCATATCTTGAGATGATTCATATTGGGATTTCGTCTGGTCCATATCTCATAGGGTGTCTTAGGCACTGACTTGGAAGGTACTAAGTTCAAAATATATGATGTTGTTTCCAGAGCATACCCCCAAAAAGAAATAGGAATAGTTGTGTAACTCATAATGCTTTTGATCATTTCCATAAATATTCTATTTCTTCTCTTAACTATTCCATTTTTTTTGTTAGTCCCAAGCGTAGTTAGTTGAGATACTATACCCTAATGTGCCAAGAAGTCCTTGAATTCACCAAAGAGATACTCTCCACTACAATATGATCTTAGCTTTTTGATTATTTTACCCTTTTGACATTCCATCTCAGCCTTAAACTCCTTAAATTTATCAAATGAGATAGACTTGCACCTTATCTAGTAAACATAACCAAAACACGTATGATCATCTGTGAACGTAAGAAAGTACTCATGACCTCCGCTAGCTAGTAGGTGTAATAATAGGGCCACAAACATTAATATAAACAAACTCTAATATTTCTTTGGCCCTTTCCACCTTTTGAGTACAGGACCTTTTAGTTATTTTACTCATAAGATAAGATTCATACTGAGGCCATTCCTCTAATTTCAATAAGTCTAAAGATCTAGTTTGGATTAACTTCTGAATTTAATTTAGATTTATAAGTCATAATCTCAAGTGCCATAAGTAAGAGTTATTTGATGTGGTCTTTCTCTTCTTACTATTAAGTTATGTCTGGGTATTATTTATTTGATAATTAATATGATTAATATAGATAAGATTCTCATACATTTTTCCAGAAAAAAAATAATATTTCCATTTATACTTATTAAAATACCAGAATTGAAAGAAACAAAATATCCTTGATTAATCAATCTCAAAACAGAAATAAAATTCCGTTTAAAATTAGAAATATATAAAATATCTTTTGAAACTAAAATTCTATTATATTCAAATAAAATCTCGAAGTCTCCTACTGCTTCGACCTACACTTGTGCTCCGTTACCCATTTTGAGTCTATGCTCTCATCTACTAAGTAGCCTTATCTTGCTGAACCCTTGTAAGGAGTTACAGATATGGTCAATGGCTCCGGAATCAACAATCCAAGTGGATGATTACCTAACCATCAATATAGATTTTAAGTATAGAGCAATACCTAAGCAAGACTTGGCCAAGAAGTCCAAATAATTCTTTCTGAAATGCCGCTTCTTGCCACACTTAAAACACTTGCCCTTAGGCTTAGCATTGGGCTCAGATGGACTAGGCTTGGATCTTTTAGGCTGGGCCCTACATTGTTCTAAGCCTTCTTCTTCTTGAACTTCTTGGGTTGGGCTCTAGTTATAAAAGATGAACTAGAACGAGTAACCAAAATCTTTGACATAGGCTTCACAATTTTCTTAGCAGCCTGGAGTTCTTTTATCAACTTAGTTAAAGACATACTTAACTTGTTCAAGTTATAATTTCACTTGAACTAAGAATATGAATTTGTTAAAGTCTCAAGAACCATATCAATTTTGCTCTCAACATTAATTGTTGCCCTTAGAAACCTCGGCCTCCTTAAAGTGAGCAATCATCTTAAACATATTCTCACGAATCGATGCACTCTTAGCCATCCTAGTGTTCATAATTGCTCTAATAGCTTTTTACCTTGCAGGCCTGCTCTTATCAGCAAACATAGTGCGCAACGATACATCGATATCGTATGTAGTATGCATGTTTTCGTGCTTCGACTAGAGAACATTAGATATGGAAGCTAACTATAGCATCAAGCTATTTCATTAGCTTTCCTCCATGCCTTTTTAGCCTCACGATCCTGGTCCATAGAATCTTTGCCAATTTCAGGATAGGGGTCAATTAAAACATATTTGCACTTCTCCATAGTAAGTACAATGTTCAGATTCCTTTTCTAGTCCATTTGTTAGATCCAGTTAACTTATTCTCTTTGTGAATAATGGATAAAGGATTGAAACCAAACATTTATGTTGATTGGGAAAAAAACTTTATTCAGAAAATTATTTGTTTTGGAAAAACATATAAAAAATACACATTAAAACATCATATTATTTTCATGATATGGTTAACCTATTAAAACCATTATAAAAAATATGAAAAAATTGGCTCTTAGAAAAATTGACAGAGCTCCGTAGGAAGGTTAACAATTTTCTAAGTTAAGTGTACAACTATCACAAATTAAACTTCCTTAATAGGTAATGATCCAAAAATAGTTCTATTGAAAGAATTGTTACTACTCTCTCCACCTATAGATAATCCAGCATTAATGCCTCTAACGATAGGCTAGCCAACACTGCCACTTATCTTAGGCTTTAATTATAATTCATCCTTCAGTTCTAGATTCTTGTAGAAATCCATCCTATAGGGAGTCATGCTTAGAATTATGTGAGAATAACCACAATCTCTAACAAGAATATCTGATAGAGGCCATGGAGCCATTAGAACCCTCTTCTACTTAATCTTTTTGAGAAAAATAGGTTTTTGAAAAAAAAAAACATTTCTTTAAAATTAGTTACTTTTAATTAACTTTAGTGAAAACCTAAAAATTTAACCATTATTCTCTATGTCAAGGATAAAACACTTTAAGAGAATAAACTATGAATTTTTATTTTACTACTTAAGTTAAAATCATTTTCTAGGAATTGAATTTAAAATACTCAAATTCAAAATTATTTTCTATGTCAAGGATAAAACTCTTTAGAAGAATAAACCATGAATTTATTTTTAAATTACGTAGTTCCATTATAAAACATTTTCCTTAATTATTTTGTCTAGAGAAAAATTAACTTCTCAAAACCATTGTGTATTTGATCACAAAATCAAATAAAATAGGCATGCTCCAAAAATAAACTTATTACATGCCATTTCTATCCTTTGATTCTTATTTGACCAAGTAATAGATTAAACATCATAATAATAATAAAATTAAAATGATCTTGTTTAGTCCTAAGTTAGTTCCTTTTTTACTAACTATTTTCATGAAAAATTATTTAACACCATAAATAAACCATAGCAAGAAAATAACCTCGTGTGATATTGAACCCCAAAAGGAAAAAAATTACAAGGAAAATAAAAAAGGAAAAATCTTTAGAAGACTTGAATTGGAAGCCCAAATCGCAACCGACATGTTAAGCTGTCAAAACCGATCAACTAATGCTTCAAGCCAGCCGTGGCTTCACTTGAAATAGCTATGACTTCGTCTTAAATCAAGAGAGAACCCACCATGGCTAGATATAAGTCAGGCGTGGATTCTGGGAGGCCTTTCCTTCGAGCCAACTGTAGTTTGTGGGAGAAGAATCTTCCAAGTCAGCTAGCTCTTCAGCTGGCCAATTCGTCTTCTTCCATTTTTCTTCTTTTCCTTTAGGGTTTTTTCGGTAATGATCTAGGCACTAATTTTTCTATACAATAATTCGTAAATTAAATTGAAATACAATATCAAACGCCTATTTTTTTAAAACGAGGCGTACACAAATTTTACAGAAGGCGATAAACATTAAATTACAGGTGCTTATACCTCCACGTGTGAGGCGTACACAAAATCTACCCATATAAAAAACTAAGAGAGATCCACACAACCAAAAAGATCATATTTTTATTAGTAAAGGAACTACCTTTTTCTAGTTATGTTAGCATGCTCCTAGACTTTAACTATGGCTCTGATACCACTTGAAGGACTGCGAGAAAATAAATACGTAGTGAAAACTACAATTTTAAAAATTTTTCCAAGCCAAAATCTAGAAATACTTACTTATAGGGTATTTTACTTCAGTAACCGGAGTTGGATTCAGGTTTGACGGATAGGGGCTAAATTAGTCATGTTTTTCCTAGTTATTTGAGGTTTATTTGTAATACATTTTATTCAATAACTAGTCATATTCCTTCATATTTGAGATTTTACCCTTGGAAAGGTATTTTATTCTTTATTTTAGATTTTTTGGGTAAAATGAAACAAAAACGTCACAAAATAGAGGAAAGGTGCCGCTGGCTAGGGCCCTAGAACCGGCGCCGGCCATGCATTGTTGAAATGAACTTCGAAGCGACGGAAAAATTGTTGAAACAGAGCAGAACAGAACCAAGGTGGCGCCGGTTGTGAAGCTGGAACCGGCGCCGGCTGCATTCTGGAACACATTGTGCAAATTTTGAAGAAAAATCGGCGAACTAGTGGAGAAGCAGAACACAACCGGCGCCAGCTCCAAGAGCCAAGGCGGCGCCGGCTGTGCCCTGAAGCTAAGGCGGTGCTTGATTTGTTTTATGCGGTTTTTTTGTAATCTGAGGAGTTTTAGTATCTTCCAACTTCTACTCGGCCAAGAACATTTTACCTACGAGTTTAGGCACTTTCTAAGCCTATAAATAGATGAAAAACACAAGGGAAAATGGGAGAATTCATTGATCATCATAGCAAATCACTCAATCAAATGAGGAATTCTTCAATTCAAGGAGGGTTGTACAAGAAAGTCTTCAAAGGAAGAAGAAGGAAGCTTGTCTATGAGTGCTTTCTTTTAATTTGTTTTCTTTTTCTTGACAATGATGTATTAATTGTTTTATTGTAATTTGACATTGTTTTAGATATTCATGATTTTTAGAGTTCTTTGATCTTTTGATTAATTAATTGTTATTCTTGGTATTGATTACTTGTGTTTATTACGAGATTGATTAGTTGGGTCTTTCTATTAACTTGCTTGGACAAAGGGGTTGATGGCGGTTTTAATTCATTAGTTTCATATTTGTTAGCTTTTAACTTGCTTGGACAAAGGGGTTAAGAGTAGGGACAAAGTAACTCAAGGTTAATTGATGTCTGCCAGGATATGAATTCATTAGTTAATTTCATGCATAATTTACCAGGAAAGGGAATTAAATCAAGGACTATGGTTAATGCATCTTTTGGGTAAGACTGGTTGAGACAGGATATGTGATACTAAGTTACCTAGAAGATAGGGATTCATGGACTAAACAAAGAAGTGAATCTATATTATTCTTCATGATGCCAAGAGAATAATTAGTCATGATAAAGATTGGGTACTTTAAGATCATGTTTGTCTAAACAATGGTTTGAATTACATACTTCTCCATCCTTGACATGTATATATTTTTATTTTAAATTTTTTTATTTTGTTTTTCTTTATTTTTCACTTTATTTAGTCAGTTAAACAATGAAAGAAAGGTAATTAATGTCCACTTGTTCCTTGAGAATCGACACCCGTCTAAACCCTATGCTTAGTTAATGATGAGTACGCTTGCTCATATGTGTGATTTGGATTGAACGTTTTAATTTAAACTTGTTTGGTAATGTGTTTAGTTTTTGTATGATTTTTATACCCAAGTCCGAACACATCATGCTTCCTGAACTGGAATGTCTACTTGTTCCACGGGAATACCAACTAACTGTCAACTCTTTCGCATCAAACACTTATCATATTTGTTAGATCTTGATCTTCCAGAGTATTCTCGAACCTCTTATGGACTTCAAATGGTGAAAATAGAACTTAGGTAAAGAATATTGAAAGAAAAATGAAACAGCTAAATGTTAAAGGAAAAACGAAGGACAAATGACAAGTAAATTTTTGTCTAAGGAAAATCAAAAGGCTATTTATCTTTTCCTTAGAAATTTGGTCAACCATGTACAGTACACATATCATACATATATATAAATAGCTTACCTTTTCCTTTTCTAACAAAACAACCGGCCTTCCTTTTTTTCCTTTTCCTCCTTTTCCTTATTTCTTATTAAGTGGCAGCTAACCTAGGTTTCTAAAACCTATTAGCGGCACACACAAACCTTGGTGGGCCAGGGTTTTTTTTAATTAGTTCAAGACTAATTAATTAGCTCTCTTATTAATTAATTAATCCACTTAGACTCAATATAAAATTACCCAAGACAATTAATTAATCCACTTGGTCTCAATACAAAATTACCCAAGTTTATTAATTAATAAACTAATTAATTAAAGTGGCCCAATTAATTATTCTAATTAATTATTCTAGTGCAAATAAATAAATAATTGGACTCTTAGAATAATTCTTCCAAAAATAAATTCACTCAATAAGCCCATGTAGTAAAATAAATTTACTAAGGTTATTTGAGTTACTCTAGGAACCAAAAGATATATTATTCTTGATATTAAAATGACCAAAATACCCATACTAACAAATAGCGGTACTTTTATCGTTTTAAATATTTTATTTATCACCATATAGGGATATTGTTCCCGAGAATAATATTGCAAGAGTAGTGTCTTTGACCTACATATGTACTGATGAAAATACCCTTCTACATAACACCTATCTTTGAGATAGGAAAAGTGCACTAACACCTTTCTCAGTGACGTCTACTATCCTTTGATAGCTAGTCCGATAATCTATGACCGCCAATGTATCCACTTTTCACAAGGAGCTACCTAAAAATGTACATACTTAGTCATGTTTCCTAGGGCCCTAGATTATTAGATTGTCTTGAATAATCACAAGGGGGTAATTTCTTCACATAATGAAGTATTGAAACTCTATTGTATAAGTCCGTCTTAATTAACTACTGTCATACACCCACGTACATACAAGATTATTGGTTTTCCGATGAGACCTCACCTAACATACATCAAATTCTACAAGTCTAGCTTTACTAGACCACTAATTTATACTCAAGTCTTAGAGTTCTCGTCTATCTAATAACTACGATAAACCAATCTTTATTTATTTTAGTACTTTTATAAAGATTATTATCGTATGGTCCAGTTCTACGTATTCCAAATACACTTATATTATTAGTGTGAGTGGACTATTTACTAGTTAAAGGTAAATTATTCTTTATTCAGAAACTATAGTGTAATGATCTAAACCTTAATGAAATGCCCAACTCCATCAATTGATTAAGAATAATTTTTGTATGAGTAGCCCATAATCTACATCTTACTTTGATAATACGACCCAATCACGTAGATTACTTACTAATATATTTAGACTTAGTATGCAATATATGTAAACAAACAACTATTAATGAATGAAACTTTTATTATTTTCTAAAATACAGAAATACACAGGCCATTTTGGGTATGCATTCCAACAGTATTAGTAGGGTGTTACAAGTGGTATTAGATCCTAAATTTAGGCTTTATCTTTCGTCTATTAGGATTTGTTGCTTTAAACTTTTTTGATATGGTACTGACAATTGTGCTTTTTGTGTAGAAAATGGTTAGAAAATATGTGCCAGTAGTGAGATTATTGCCTCCAATGTGTGGACCTCATGCACCATCACCACCACCTCCACCCATTCCCTTTTTTCCACTCTCTGAATCGAAATCAGAGTCCATCCCAGACATACCCGAGCCGGAGAGTGATGATGAGGAAGTAGAAGTGATAGAGCCTGTACTAGCCCAACCTGAGTAGGAGGTTGAATTGATGGCTGATTGTGACAACTTGGGAGAGCTAGACTTTGAGCAACCTAAGAGTAACTGAGAGGAGTACATGGCTAGAGGCATTGAGCGGGCCAGATAGACAGAGCTCAAAGGGAAACATAATGTAGAGGAGAGTTTGAACTGATATAAGTAGGAAAATTCCCGAAGGGCCTAATAGGGAGGATGAGTATTTGAGATTTGTAGATGAGAAGAATATAGACTTCTCAAAAAATACTGGGGGTTTGCTATTTGAACCTTACAATGAGGAGTCGGAAAATAAGTGACCTAGGAGAGATCGCCCTGAGTGCTAGGACAGAAGGACCCTTAGTAGTTATCCTTTAATTACGTTTCAATAAGTCTAGAATGTGAACTATCTCAATTTCTTTATTTGATTACCTTCATATATTATGTTATTTCAAAAAGTATGACTTGAACATTTGATTCTTTCTTGGTAAAAGCATGCTTTATATGAATTTATGCATAAGTGAACTTGCTTATTGTATCTCTTACTACATGTTGGTTGATATCTTCTGCAAATTCCATTACTTGAGGCAAGATGCCTAACTACCCTTTATGTAACCCTTCTAATGAGTTGTTTGTGTCTCTAATGTGAAGATGGCAACAAGACGTGGAATGATCAATCGCGGTAAAAGAGCACGTATAGTTGAGCTAATGGTACCAAGGCATAGAATGACTACCCATAAAAGGGGAAAGTGCACAACAGGGCCAATCGTATCAGTATACGAAACTACACTACCTCTTATGCCTGAAGATGATGTAGAAGGCAACCAAGGGTAAGGAGTAGGGTCAGAAGGACCAGAAAAAGTCTCTATAGGACAAGCATTCAATAAAATCACAAAGTTGCAGCACACTTTATTAGAACAGAGGACATCTCGTAGAGAATATGAAGCGTTAGAACGGTTCCAGAAATTCCAACCTGCCACATTTTTTGGAGAGGCTATATCGGATCAGAAGGTAGAATAATGGACAGAAAAGATAGAGGACATCTTCTCCACCCTACAGTACATGGAATAAAGGATAATAAGGTTTGTGGCCTTCAAATTGAAAGGCCTCGCACGTGATTGGTGGTAGCGAATTTAGGAAGCCTGGGAGAGAACGGGTTAAAACTAGTTTTGGGAAAGATTTGTTGAGGCATTCCGGGTAGAATACGTTCCACAATGGATTATAAAGAAATGAGAAGATGAGAAGATGAGAAAAAATTCCTAATCTCAATAATGTTCTCTGATTAGGAATTTTTTAGGATTGGCTAGAAATTACTGAAGGTTCATTAAGGGATTCTTTACCTTAGCTTCGCCAACGACCCGCTTGTTAAGGAAAGATATTTCCTTTGTGTGGAATAAAAAGTGAAAGAAAAGTTTGCAAGAGCTTAAGAAGAGGTTGATGACAGCCCCAATACTAAGCTTACTGGCGAAGAGCAAACCTATGCTTTGTATACAAATGCTTCAAAGGAAGGGTTAGGAGCAATCTTGATGCAAGATAATGAGATAATCGCTTTCGCCTCCCACAAGTTGAAGCCTTATAAAGGGAACAAACCCACCTACGACTTGGTGTTGCGAGCAATTGTGTTTGTGCTTAAGCAATGGTGCCATTATCTGTATAGGGCTGAGTAAGAGATATTCTCGGACTACAAAAATCTTAAGTACGTATTCACCTAGAAGGATCTAAATCTCTGACAATGAAGATGGATGGAGTTACTAAAAGAATACTAGTGTCTGATAAACTATTACTAAGAAAAAGCAAATATAGTAGCTGATGCATTAAGCAGAAAAGTGAGGCTTGCCAGATTGAGGGTGTAAGAGGCAAAGGCTATGCAAAAAGTTGTCCTGATGCGAGTAGAGGTGCGTGAAGGATGGATTTTCATAAGTAACCTAAGGCTTGAATTGGATTTGAGACAAGAAATTGTTAAAAAGCATTGAAGCATTAAGGAGTTTCAATCCTTCAAAGCTAAGAAAATTACGAGAGGTGGGGGTGAATTTCAAGGAGATAAGTCGGGGATGTTTTGTATTCAAAAACAATTGTGTGTACCAGAGGACAAGGATCTAAGAAGAAAAATTTTAAGAAAAGCCCATAAGAGTAAGCACGCCATTCATCTCAGGGAGGTGAAAATGTACCAAGATTTGAAGAAAGAATACTGGTGGCTAGGCATGAAAAAGGAAGTTCTGTAGTGTGTGTTCTCGTGTTTGACATGTCAAAAGGTTAAAGCAGAATATAAGATGTCAGCTGGACTACTGCAACCTCTACTGATCCCTGAATGGAAATAGCAAGAAGTGACTATGAATTTGTTAGGGGACTTCCAATGTCAAAGGCTTAATAGGAGGTTGTCTAGGTGGTGGTTGATAGACTAACTAAATCAGCACATTTTATCCTAATAAATATGGGGAACTCTAGAGAAATTGACTCATATTTATACTTAGGAGAGAGTACAGTTACATGGAGATTTGATAAGTATCGTATATGATAGAAACCCGAGGTTTACATCTAGATTGTGGGTCAAGTTCCAAGAGTTAATGAGGACTACATTGAAGTTCAGTATCACAGTGCACCCTCAGACAAATGGACAATTAAAAAGGCTTATTCAGGTTCTGAAAAATATGTTGCGAGCGTGTGTCCTAGACTTCAGGAACGCTTGGATTGCCTTGATATCGAATGCCGAGCTAGCCTATAATAACAGTTATCAGTCTTCGATCGGAATGGCACCTTATGAAGCATTGTATGGTCAGAAATCCCAATCTTAATTTTATAAGAGCTGGTCAGAGGATGGACAATTTAACAGTGCTAGAGGGATCTGCATTCAAGAAATAATCCATAAAGTGAAGTTGATCAAAAAAAAGATTGAAAGCAGCATAGAGTAGGAAAAAGAGTTATGTGGATGATCGCAGAAGATATCTTGAGTTTCAAGTGGAGAATTACACATTCTTAAAGTAGACTTCAAGCTGAGGGATATTGAAATATCCGAAAAGTGGAAAGTTTAGTCTGAGGTATTTAGGACCTTTCTGAGTGATCGAGAGGATTGGACCAGTAGTGTATAGGTTGGACTTACCGGAAGGCCTGACTAGGATACACAATGTATACCACATACCTCAGCTTAAGAAGTATATACCAAACCCAAAACATGTACTCAATGATGAGCCGCTACAGCTACGTCTAGATCTGAGTTAAGTGGAAAAACCGATTAGGGTTGTAGATCGCAGTGTCAAAAAGATTAGGAACAATTGAATACTGATGGTGAAAGTGTTGTGGGAATATCATAGAGCTCAGGATGCAACATGAGAGATTGAGGAGTGGGTGAAAAAGAAATACCCTGAACTACTCTAGAGGTAATACATGGAAATTTTGGGGTGAAATTCGTTTAAGAAGAGGAGGATGTAAAACCCCACCCTAAATTACCTTGGGAAGTAAGAAGGCTTGTATTGTATTATTTACATGCATGCATGATTATATTTGATCTTATGACTTTATTTGTCTTGTGTGTATAGTTACTGATCTAAGTTGCCTTAATTAGGTAGAATATTATATTTGGGTATATGTTGAATTATCGGATTACTTAATTTTACTTTAGAGAGAACTTGAGGAAAGGGTTTTAAAGCATAGAGGCTTTTGATGTTAGGTTAAGCCACAAAAGTAATGTGGTCTAATGGTGGAGTATTGCAGATTTAATGGATTAATTGAGGGCTCAAATCATAATTCTTGTTTAGACATCCTTTTATTTCTTTTTCCCTTTTCCCTTTGGCTGGCACCTGAAAGAATCCAAGCAGCCATTTCCATCGTTGGGATGGGAAAATATTCCATAAAAATTCTATGTTAAAATCCCTCCATTTATTATACTCTTACCTTATTAAAATTTTAGCTTTTATTTTATTCATTTTACATATGGTGACCGACCAAATCCCTTATAATTCCCATCTGTTAGCTCTGAAATGGCAACAAGAATGTGTAAAAATTAGTCACTTTCCATGGCTGGGCTACTTCTTTCATACTTTATATTTATGTGAATTTTAAATCCTCAAATTTATGGCTTTCCAATTATCAATTCCGTTATATTCTTATAACTAATGATCAGCACTAGGATTGCGGCCAGCCATAACTCATGAGCTGCCTCCCTATCCTTTAATTGAAATGATCGAATTTGGGAAGTGGATCAAGAAAGGAAATTTTCCTTAGTTTAGCAGAACTAATAAACCACCTATTTTTTTTTGTGGCAGCTACTATGTACGCTATTGCCTAGAATACAACCTAATTCCGATGTTGGTTTTCCTTCTTTTTGGTCGAAACATCCTTAACCTTCTTGATTGACCATAATTCTAATAATAAAAAACTATGGAGTTATTTTCTTACCATGACTAGTTAATTCTTTCTTCAACCCATCTATATTTAAATTTTAAATCTCCAAAATTTACTCCTCCCAATTATCAATTCAACTAGCAAAAAATAAGAGCTGGTTGTTCTTCAATTTTGGCCAGTTGTAACTCTTGTACAGTAAATGACTAACCTTCCCTTCACAGCCCAACCGAATTAAAAGAAAGAAGGAAATTTTCCAAGATAACAAATCTTAATTGAATGCATTGCTTTTTAGTTATGGTAAGCTGCCACACTTTTCCCTCAATCAAAATTCTACAGACTGCTGCACTATCCTCCTACTCAATTGCACAAAACACACCACAAGCTAGTCGACTATATTGAACATCATCAACCTAAGGCCAACTTACCACAGCCAAATCAGTTTCCTATCCCTTCCCTTTTTGAGGACCAAAACAGTAGCGACACTACCGCTCTTATTTTTCCTAATAAGACAACGACACTACCACTTTCTTCTTTCCCTATTTTTTGCTACAACCTACAATTCTTTTCCACTCATCTCATGACATTTTCTTCTTGAACGTGCACAATAAGAAGACTTCTCTCATTCATAAGACCCATGTCTCCTCTATTGGAATGTATGCTTTCTTAAACTAGGTTTCTGATGTAATTTTGGTTTATATTAATAAAACTTTTATTCTCAGATATTATTTGTGAAATTTTCATTTCTTTTATGCATAATTTCGCTAGAAAAGACTCATTGTGTTTAAGTAAATGGTTCATATGAATGCAGGTCTTTCATAGCAAGCTATGGACCAAAGGTTACATAACATATAAACTATTATTCTTAACTGAATGATGAGAATGGGAATCTCATCATTCTAAGGTTATTGTGTTACGAATTCTAAATGGAGAATGGCCAGTAAGTAGTCTTCTCACTTCATAACACAAGCGTATTTCGAATATGTAGAATTGGACTTGTAGTAGTGGTTTCTAGAAGTACTATACGGAAAAAACATAGACTGCTACTACTATAGTGTGGACTTATACTCTATGGCTTAAGTATGAGTTAGCGGTCTGACGAAGCTAGGAGCATGTGTTTTGATATACTATAGTTAAGGTTCTATTGTAGGACTAATATACTCGGATGTTGGCTATATGTGATTAGTTAGTGAAGACAAATTTGTACAAGATAGCTTATATGATATGTCGCCCCCTGTGACTATCTGAATGATCTAAATATCTAAGGCCCTAGGGAACATGACTTGGATGTATACTTTAGGGTAGCTCAATTGAAAAGCAGAAACATTCCAAGAAGTCGTGGAGCATTGGACTGGAGGTCTAAGGATGGTAGATGTCTTTTAGAGAGGTGTTAATACACTTCTTCCTTTCTAAATGAACGACAATGTGTAGAGGAGCATTTTAATTATTACACCTATAGGTCAAAGACATTACTAATGTAGCATTGTCCTTAGGGTCAATATTTCCTTATGTTGATATTAGAAAATATTTAAAATGCAAAATATAGCTATTTCTATAGTAGGGGTATTTTGGTCATTTTAGTTGCCACGGCAATGTGTCTTTTGGTCCTCATAATAGCCCATAAGTCCAGATAGTTTTGTGTTAGGGAATTGGTCTTTGATAAAATGGATTTTATTTTATTTAGGTAGCCTAGTTTATTTATTGGGTTAGAATAAAAAAAAAATGTTTGAAGAGAGAAATTTTTAAAGAACTATTTTAGAGGGTTAGCTAATTGTTTAGGGCTATAGTCTGAGTTGAATAATTAAGAATTGACTTAGTCTAAATTAGTAAAATGCTTGAGAATTATTCTACTCCATATTGGTTATTTCAATAATTTAGTTATTGGGTTCTTGTAGGCCCAAGAATAATTAAGTTTATTAAAAGGCTTAATCTAAATTGAATGGACCATAGGCCCATGGGTTAAGTCTTGGTTCGTTCAAGGCTTTACCAGGCATGGACTGTAGATACTATGCTATTATTTTGTATGAGTTCTAATTTCGAATCCCTGAGGATAGTGAGGAGATATCGGGTGATATCTTCTGAGAAGTCTTCTAATTTGATTTGGGAACTCCTGTTAGCTATTGCGTGTTATCAAAGGATTAGAGGACATACTAAAATAATAGCAGAAAAGTTTTTAACAAGATTCTTGATTTTTTCTCTAGGGTTGTTTTCTTTCTCTCTAGGTGTTTTGTTATCTTGATATAGCTTCTGGGAAACACAAGAACAAAACTATCATCTCCTATGAGTACATTTTAGTAGAATGCAAAGAGATTGATCAGAGCCCTTTTCTTTTCCTACCCAATTGCCTCTCACTGGGGTTTCAGGCACTGGTAGTATTCTGGAATATCAAAGGCTCGCACATTCATGCCAAGAAAAAGTAGATGACTAGCCGATTTTGATCCAGAAGTTCCAACGAATCAAAGAGTAGACATTCTTGTTGTTCAGCCGTCTTTCTTAGTGCCTAAGAAAATTTTAAAGTGCAAAGGTATTAACATAGCTTCGGTTGTTCATATTTTCCTGCATTTTTGTTGTTTCAGTATGCGTGTTTTGCCATTTTATACTTTAATTGGTATCAGTGCATGATGTTTTAATGGCTTCGGAAGCATGCTAGTCTAATAAAAATGGCCAGATGATTGTTTGAAATTATGCCTGTGATCCTTTATTTTTACTGGTATGGGATAGATCATTTGTGAGGCTCACGGTTGAGGTTTAGGACTCTCTGTAATTTTTTGTTTTTCATAGCGAATCGTGTAAACCTGGGTATTAAGGGTATAGGCAGATGTTAGTTTTGTTTTGATTCATTTTGGTTGAAATCTATAATCAAAATGTTGCCTATAGAGTCACGCAAGAAAATTGCAGAAGGAGTCTGTAAGAATAAATCGCAAAAAAGAAGCGAAGAAGAAAAACAGTGGAGCTAAGTCACCATTGTAGGAACCGAGCCGCGAAGCCAGGCAGCGGCTTGGTGGGTCTCAAGCAGCGGAGGAGCCCAGGCCAAGCCGCGGCGTGGCCCAAGCCTTCTACGGCTGGGTGCATTTTGCACCAAATCCGTGGGAGGCTCACATGCATTCTTCTACGGCTTTGGTCACAATTGTGATCGGGTTCCGGGTGGGCATTTGGGCAGTCGGGTGTGGGCAGATAGGTCCATGGACTATGGGTTCATGGGCCATAATCTAGTGTGTTGGGTGTGTGAAGACTAAAGGTTTTTTTTTTTCCTTGTAAGTTTTGCTCAATTTCTTTTTCATTTATGGAATATTTTTGCATGAAAAATAATAATAAATAAATTAGGATTAAACAAGACCATTAATTAATTTAATTAATGTGTTTAATTCTATTCTTTGGGCACTTAGGTTTAAAAAATAAAAAAGCATGAAAACGCATGCTATTTATTTTAGTACCTATGTGCACGTTTTCTCAAAGACCAAAGTCTTTGGGAATTTTTGACAAGAAATAATATTTTTTTAATTAAATGGTTAATTTTAACTTAAACAAAAATTAATCATTGGTTATTTTCTTAAAGGATTTTATCTTTGACATAGAAAATATTTTGGACTTAGAAATTTTTGTAAGTTAAAATGAAAAACCATTTTAATTTATTTTTACAAGAAAAATTATTTTTGTCAAATAAAAACTTGAGACCAAAGTCTCTAGAATGTTGTATTGGAAAATTTTGAAATCATCAAGTTTTAACTTAAATAAAATTAATCCATGAAAAAAAAATTCTCAAAGAATATAACCTTGACATAGAAATTTTTTATTGGTTTAGATATTTTATTTTTAAGTTAAAAGAAAATTTAATGGAAATTTTCAAAAGATATTTTTCCAAGAAAATCCTTGTTTTAAAAACTAAGTAGGAGAGAGGTTCCAACGGCTCCATGGCTTCTATCACGATCCTCATTAGAGATCGTGGGTCTCTTTGTGTCACCTTGAGAGTGAACCCATATAGGATGGAGATACCACAAGGATCTAGAACTAATAGAATAATGTAATTAATTATCCGGGGCACGTACTATGATCGGCCAGCCAATGTTGGAGGTTATAGTGTGGGGTATGTCCATAGGAAATGAAAAGAAACAGTCATCCCACCCGAGACTCTTTCATAGAATTCCAACAATTTCTCTTGCTCCTCAAAAGCCCACAGGAACGGAGTTGATGCTCCCACATCCATAGCATGAGTAGTTAAAGCAAGTGAATGATTTGAAATTCGAGTTATTTCACGGAATAACACTCGTATATATTGAGCTCATAATGGTACCTCGCAATTCAAAAGTCTCTCTACGGCTGAAGAATAAGCGTGTTCTTGGGCCATCATAGAAACATAGATAGGGTCAACGACGGAACGAAGAACGAAACTTTACAACAACTTTTTCGTACACGTTCACTTGAGAGTTATTTTCTAGATCATTACCTAGAAAGGAAATTAATTTGTAGTGGTTAACACACTTAGTTTAGAAAACTGTTAATCTTCCCAAGAAGCTATATTAGTTTTTTTAAGAGACAAATTAATTATGTTAAAGATAATAGTGATAGGGTCAATTCTAATCAGATTTAATATGAGGATAAAGTGTACAAAATTATTTTATTTTTCACAAAACTGAGAATTTTTTTTTATTTTCATTTTTCAGAAATGGTTGGTAGAGGTTCTTTTAGTCCTTTTGCCGTTATTCTTTGGGAGAATAAGCTAATGGGTTCTAACTATGTGGACTGGAAAAGGAACCTCGACATAATACTTATAGTTGATGAGTATAAGTATGTCCTCTTCGAATCCTGCCGGTTATCGAGGAAGGTTCCACCGATGAGGAGCAAGAGGTTGAAAAGGCATGGAAGAAGGCTAATGAAATGTCACGCTGCTATATATTGGCCTCCATGTCTAATGTGCTTCAATTTTGGCCTCCATGTCTAATGTGCTTCAATTTCAGCACAGCACATAGTGACTGTTTACGATATAAGCACATTTTTAGCCATGATGTTCACTGATAAGAGCCGGCCCACAAGGCAGGAAGCTCTTCGAACGATCATCAATAACAAGATGGCTGAGGGAACATCAGTCGGCGAGCATATGCTCAAAATGATTACTATTTACGAAGAAGCAGAGGCCCTGGGGGCTGTGATTAACTCCAAGAGCCAAGTGGACATGATTCTCGAATCTCTGTCGGGCTCTTTTACTCAGTTCCATTTGAACTACAACATGAACAAGTTAAATTTGAGTTTAATTGAGTTAATAAAAGAGCTCCAGGTGGCAAAAAAATATCATGAAGCTACAATCAAAGGATATGATTGCTTCTTCTTCAATAACTAGGCCCAAGCCTAGAAAGTTCAAGAAGAAGAAGGGTAATGCAGCAGCTCAGCTCAAGTCCTAGCCTAAAAACAAACCCAAGGACAAATACTTCAAGTGTCAAAAGAAGGAATACTAAAAAAAGAAATGTCTAGATCTTCAAGCCAAGAAAACTCCCACAGATAATATTTTCTATCTAGAGTGTATATCAATAGTTGGATCAACTTCCACTTGGATTGTTGATTTAGAAACCTCTGATCACATCTATAACTCCTTGCAGGGGTTTAGAAAGATAATAAGACTCTAGAAGAGCGAATATGGCCTATGCGTGGGTAATAGAGCACAAGTATGGGTCCTTGCAGTGGGAGAACTAGAACTTATTTTTCATTCTAATAGAATAGTTGTTTTGAAGGATATTTTATTTGTATCTGGTTTTAGATAGAATTTAGTTTCAGTTGCAGAACTAATAAATAGAGGATATTCTATTTCTTTCCATTCTGGTATAACTCTCTGTAGAAATGGAGAAGTTTTATACACTGGGTATATGTATGAAAACCTATTCTTTATTATTCCTATTAATAATCAATTAAGCAATGCTTAATCTGAGCATTTAAAGAGAAAGAGAAAGACTAATGTCAATGACTCATATATTTTGCATATAAGGTTAAGGCATATTAAGTTAACCAGGATTCAGAGGTTAATCTACGATGGGCCTTTGGGCTCATTGAGAATGGAAAGTAGGTCTCAGTGTAAATCCTGCTTTATGGGAAAAATAACCAAAGGTCATTTACCCAAAAAGCAGATAGGGCTAAGGAGATATTGAGTCTTGTTCACACAAATGTGTGTGGTTCTCTATCTATACCAGCTAGTGGAGTGTTTGAGTACTTCATCACCTTCACGGATGATTGTATTAGGTATGGTTATGTTTACCTAATGAGATGCAAGCCTGACTCATTTGACAAGTTCAAAGAGTTTAAGGCTGAAGTGAAGTTTCAAACAGGTAAATTAATCAAGGCTTTACGATTGGATCGTGTGGAGAGTATCTCCTTAGTGAATTCAAAGAGTACATGTTATATCATGGGATAGTATTACAACTCTCTACGTCAGGGACACTCCAACAGAACAGAGTAGCTGAGAGAAAAAATAGGATATTGATGGAAATGGTCCGAAGCACGATATCTCATGCTACTCTTTCAGTGTCTTTTTGGGTGAAACTAGGCCAGATAAGTGCTTTTTCGTAGGCTTAGTTAGCAGATATTAGTCAAACTCTGGAGAGATTCATTGGTAAGCTGTAAAGCATATTATCAAGTATCTCAAGGGAATGAGATATTATATGCTGGTTTACAGGGCTGATGACATGGTTCCTATAGGATATACAAACTCAGACTTCTAAGTGGATAAGGATGAGAGAAAATCCACTAGTAGATATGTCTTCATATTGTCTGGAGAGGCTATTTCATGGAGGAGTATTGAGCAATCTAGCATTGCTGACTCAATCATGGAAGCTGAGTATGCGGCAGCTTTGAAGGCATCCAAGGAAGCAATCTGGCTCCTGATGTTTCTTTAAGAACTTGTTGTCGTGCAACAGATGGACAAGCTTGTTATGATGTATTACGACAACACTGTCATGGTCTCGCAATCCAAAGAACCTAGGAACCATAAGAAGGTGAAGCACATTAAGAGGAATTGCCACCTGATCTGGAATTTCATCTAAAAACGGGAAATCATGATAGAATAGATTGTCTCGAAAAATAATATAGTAGATCCCTTCACTGAGTCTTTGGCTAAAAGAGTCTTAAGAAGACACTTAGACACTATAGGGGTGGGCACCCCACTACCTACGCCCCATTAGGGCTGGGGATGTCACCCCATCCACAGGACAAAGGGTCTTCATAACGAGGATACACAAAATAAAATAAAAGAAATACTTCAAGATTAAACTTATTACAACCCAGCAATACATGAACAAATCAAATATAAATGTCTGCTATTGTCTCTCAAAAGAAATACATAAGAAAATAACAAAGAGTCTTCAAAATCATAGGCAAAATTCTAGCTAATGACCTTCAGAGCAGGATCGACCTGAAACATGGTATAAAAGGTGGTGATATAAAAATCTCAGTAAGCCCGTATGTGCTTAGGGTGTTTCGGGTAAAACAGTTCATGTATGCAAGTTGTAAAAATTTCATAAAAGGAAGTGCTGACAAGCATTAAATAAATGTCTTAAATGAAGAGTGGTGTTTTGCTTTCCAAACATACGTTTGCACAATAAATACAACCACTCAAAAGAGGCAGCCATGGCACCACACGTGGGCACCATGACAATATAACGATCAGGATGCCATACGTTGAGCATACTGACACAAGGTAGATGTACGGCGGCCTACCGGGTGAGATACTCCTCCATCTCTACATCCAAACTTACTGGTTGTCTACTCCGGAAACACACAGTCTACTTAACTGAACTTGCTAGCTTAGACCGGTATGACCTACAGGATTGACATCCTATCCGGGAAGGACTCACCCTTCAGTGATGGCCACCTACTGAGAGACTTACCCTAACCCTTCAAAGACTAGTCCTAGTAGTCTACCCTTATTGAGTATTTAACATTGTTTGTTCCTCTTGGGAGGAAAAATGATCATACAAGGGTTTACTTGAAAATAGCAATTAAGGTTTCTAAAATTCTTGTCAAAGTTGGGTTTTAGAAAGAATTAAGCGTCTTGTATAAAATTGCTTGTTTAAGCTCAAATGGTTTGCTTGACTAAAATAAAATGGAAAACTATCCTTAATTGCCTTTACAGAACAAATATTCATATACATTGAGTTTAGCTTGCCACATTAACTTTGGTTTTCAAATGATTCAATGCAGGAATTTACCTGATCTTTTGCTTTTCTTGAACTCAAAAATCCTCCAAGGTCAACCTAACCCCGCCGGGGGTAAACACAAAGCATAAGATAACCTTCAAACCATATCTGCCTTACATAAATAATTTCTAGTTCAATTAGTCACAACCATAACTCACCTTAACCATAATGTCTTAGGCTTTACTACTAGTTGATAAAGTATTTTATAAAATAAATATAGTGTGATAAGTTAAAATAACTAGGGGTTCTAAAATAAATACTAATAAGTTATAGTTTCAAATAATAAATTGTGAGTATTATTGCTAATAAATAAACTAGTGTTAAATATTGAATAATACTAAGTCCTAAATAATATTTGTAAATGGTAATATTTAAATAGTATTATTATAAATAAATAAATAATAAATTACACTTAATTTTTAATTAATAATTAGTAGATAATAAATAACCAATAAAATTAATAATAAATGAATTTTTAATTAATAAATAATAAATAAATTTTAATATAAATAATGTTTATGGACATAGTTAAAAGTTTTAGCTATAGCCTACAATATCATTTGATATTAATTAATTCTAATATTTTATTTATTTATTATTTATATCTTTATATATATATATTAAATAAAATATTTTATTTATTATATATATATTATTTTTAATAAAAGATATTATTTATTTGACTAATAAAATATTAATATTTTAATTAATATTCTAATCCAAACATTCCTAGTAATTTCGAATTTCATAGAGAAAATATAATAGTAATTCTAATTAAAGTAATAAAATTTGTTAATAAAAATAATCTTAGAATTAACAAAGAGAATAATCTTTTACCATGATTTCCTATTGCAAGAAAAAAAAAAATAAAAATTCATGAATACATTCCCTAACATCAAATAATAAACTAATCCATTCATGAACATACACTTGAATTAACACATATTATCACATGGTCAATCTCCTACTAGGTATAATCATCATCCATGGCTTTACTGAAACTAAGAACATAAAAGCCTAGTCACCATAGGTGTCATAACATCTATCATGCATCAAAACATCCATAAATCTCATTAAACATGATGCCCATATATTCATTCAAAAGAAGAATCCAAAAGACCTACTTATACATTTCCACTCTCATGTCCTAACTCCATCCCCTTCATACATATACTTAACACCCATTTATATTCAATCTTCTTATCAACATCTAAGAGACATGAATTCAGAAATTAAAAGGAGGATTTAAGAAGAAATACTTGATAGACGATCAGTTGGTGAAGATTTCTTGATTAGTGAAGGTCCACGTGTTTGAGAGCCTTTAGTGGTCCAAAAAAAACAGCCATGGTTGATCATTCCATTTTGGCTGAGAGAGAGAGAGAGAGAGAGAGAGAGAGAGGAGAGAGAGAGAGGGCATTAGAATGGAACATTAAAAATTGAATAGAAGAGGAAGAACAAGAAGGTTGTTCTTGTTTTACCTTTTGATGTTCTTGGGACCTTCAACAAAAAAACTGATTTTGATCCGTTCGAAAATTCTAGTTTGTGTGATTTTGTATTATAAAGGCCAGAAATGAAGACTAGGGATTAAGTATGAGTGATCTGGAGTATTTGAGAGTGATTGGAGATGTTTAGGATAGGTTTAGGCTTGAAGAGGTTAAGTGTGTGTTCTTGGTGTTTTGAGAGAGTTTGAGAGAAAATGGCTTGCGAATTTCTGGAATTGTTGCTGGCTGAATGGTCTTGTGCAATTAGGTGTTTCGATATTAGCAAGGAGAGAGAGTGTTCAGTTTTTTTGAAATTCAAATGGAGGAAAATGAGGAGTTATTTGAGGTAGAAGATTAGTTAGTGGTGGTTGTTCATGGAAGGTCTCTTTGCTCTTCAATGGTGTAAGGTTGAACAAGCTAGTCTTAGTGCATTGAATGGAGGTTGTTCTGGTTATTAAGCTAGCCAAAACTTAGTCTATAATGGCAGAGAAATTTAGGTTTAATCACTTGCTACAAGAGTGTTTTAATGGAGCAAAATTCTGGAATTAGTTTGAATGGAACATAAGTGTTGGATAGCTTTTTGCGGTGTGATCATGGAGTCCAAACACTCAAGGTTAGTATGGAGGTTAATGGTGTTTAGTCCATGGCTGAACAAGGTCTGATTTTTAGAGGTTTGGGTGGTGATTTTCGGCCTTGGCCTTGAGAACCCAAGCTGGAAATTTTTCTGTTTTTCAATGATCAAGAGTGCTTCAAATGATGATGGTTTTTGGTGCAGAATTTTCTGCATTCTTTGGCTGGGGTGTTTGAGGGTCTTTTAATGGTGGTTTTCTAGCCTTCTTTCTAGAGAAAAACAGAGAAAGTTCCAGCTGATTTGATGACCAAAAGATGGCTTCAATTCCCGCTTCAAAAGCAGCGAATTGCTGCAGGAAATTTTCTGGTTTTGCAAAGGTTATGCAGTCCAAAAATGCTCAGAATTTTCAGCCTTCAACCTCACATGAAATGACCATTTTTTTGGCAGCAAATGGGGTAAGAATGTTGGCTGAAATTTTCAAAAACCATCCTGCAAAAATTCTAGAAAATTTCCAGATTTTTTCTTTACTAAATTATGAACAAAATGAAGGTAGGATTGAATGTATAACTGTGGTGATTTATTTCTCTTAGGAACCCATCCTAATTCTTCTCCCTATTTTTGGCAATCCCTTATACCTCAAGGCTGATTTTTGAATTTCAAGGCTAGCGAATTATCACAGATTTTTTTTTTTTTTGAAATTAAAAGTAGAGATTAATGGATTATGGATAATTTAAATTATGAAGATGTTAGGACAAGGCTAGAGAAATTAGAATTCTTTTTAGGACATGATTACATGATCAAGACATTCTCTTCATGTCTCCCTTAAGACAACATTTCTATCCTTAAGGAATGTAAGAAAACTAAAAATTCAAACACAGCTAAGATAATCATGAATAAAACTTCAGTGATGGGATTTGAACTGATGACCTTAGAGATTAATTCACAAAGCCCTAACCACTTAACGACACTAACTCTTGTTCTTATTTTCTCATCCAAATATTCTTCTTATCTAAATCTGAAGTCATCTTCCTATTTTGACCTCAAGCAAAATTACCTTTTTACCCTTCCTACCCAACAAGCATAAATAAGCAATTTACCCTGTAAACCATAATTCTAAACCACATAAAATCATTCAAAAAATATATTTTTATGCAGAATGACATAATATGCATCCCAATCCCCTTACTCTAAGGTTGGCTTTAGGTGGGGTTTCACACTTACTTAGTCTTAGAGTGCAAGTGGGAGATTGTTGGAATGTATGCTCTCTTAGACTAGGTTTCTGATGTAATTTTGGTTTATATTATTAAAAATTTTATTCTCAAAAATTGTTTGTGAATTTTTCATTACTTTTGTACACAATTTTACTGGAAAATGCCCATTGTATTTAGTAAATGTTTCATGTGAATAGAGGTATTTCACAGTAAGGTATGGTCCATAGGTTACATAACACATAAACTATTGTTTTTAACTAAATAATGAGAATGAGAATCTCATCATGCTAAGGTTATTGTGTTACGAATTCTAAATTGGGAATGGCTTGCTTTTAGCCAGTGAGTAGTCTTCTCACTTCATAACATAAGCGTATTTTGAATACGTAGAATAGGACCTATAATACTAGTTTCTAAAAGTATTATAGGGAAGAAACCTAGACTAGTACTGCTACAGTGTAGACTTATACTCTACGGCTTGAATATGAGTTGGTGGTCTGACGAAACTAGGAGCATATGTTATGATATACTATAGTTAAGGTTCTATTATAAGACCAATATGTTTGTATGTTGGGTATATATGACTAGTTAGTTAAGACAGACATATACAAGATAGCTTTTATACTATGTCGCCCTTTGTGACTATCTGAATGATCTAACTATCTAGGGTCCTAGGGAATATGACTTGGATGTTTACTTTAGGGTAGCTCCCTTAATAGCAGAAACATTCTAAGAAGGTGTGGATCATTGGATTAGGAGTTTAAGGATGGTAGATGTCTTTTAGAGATGTGTTAGTACACTTCTTCCTCTCTAAATGAACAACAATATGTAGAGAGGCATTTTAGTCATTACACATATAGGTTGGAGACATTGCTAATGCAGTATTGTCCTCGGGGTCAATATTTTTTTATAGTGATATAATGAAATATTTAAAATGCAAAATACAACTATTTTTATACTAGGGATATTTTGGTCATTTTAGTAGTCACGGTAATGTGTCTTTTGGTCCTTGGAAAAGCACATAAGTCTTGATGGTTTTGGCTTAGGGAATTGGTCCTGGATAAAATGGATTTTATTTTATTCAGTAACATAGTTTATTTATTAGACTAGAATAAAATAAAATGTCCGAAGAGAGAATTATTTAAAAAACTATTCCAACTAGTTAGATAATTTTTCAGGGATGTAGCCCAAGTTGAATTATTAAGAATTGACCTAGTCTAAATTAGTAAAATGCTTGAGAATTACTCTAGTCCATTTAGGTTATTCAATTAACTTAGTTATTAGGTTCTGGTAGGTCCAGGAATAATTAAGTTAATTAAAAGGCTTAACCTAAATTGAATAGACTATAGGCCCATAGGTTAAGTCTTGGTTCATTTAAGGCTTAACCGGGCATGGACAATAGAGATATGCTATTATTTTATGTGAGTTCTAATTTTGAATCCCTGAGGATAGTGAGGAGATATCGGGTGATAGTTTCTAAGATGTCTTCTAATTTGATTAAGGAACTCCTGTTAGCTATCGTATGTTATCAAAGGATTAGAGGATATACCAAATAATAGCAGAAAAATTTTAAACAAGCTTCTTGATTTTTGCTCTCAGGTTGTTTTTCTTTCTCTCTGGGTGTTTTGTTGTGTTGACAGAGTGCTTTTGGGAAACACAAGTACAAAACTATCATCTCCTGTAACTACTCTTTAGTAGATTGCTAAGAGATTGATCAGAGACATTTTCTTTTTCTACCCAGTTGCCTCTCACCAAGGTTTTAGGCACTAGCAGTATTCTGGAAGATCAAAGGCTCGTGCGTTCATGCCAAGAAGAAGTAGACGGCTAGCGAATTTTAATCCAGAAGTTCCAACAAATTAGAGAGAAGACATTCCTGTTGTTCTGTCATCTTCCTCAGTGCCTAATAAATTTTTAAAGCATAGAGGTAATAACATATCTTCCATTGTTCATATTTTCTTGCTTTTTTATTTGTTTCAGTGTGTATGTTTTGCCATTTTTATGTTTCATCCACAAGGTCTGGATGATTACAAGTGGAACCAAAGTCAAAGCAACCTCTTTTCTGCAAGTAATTCAAATCTAATCTCTTCTTTTTCCCCTTTTCTTCTCCTTTTGTTTTATTTTGTCAAGCTTATATAATTTGGTTGATTAGTTGAGCACGAAGACTACTTTAGCTCGATCTTTAAAACAAATTGATTACTGTAGTTACCTTTTTTGCTAAATGGGGATTAGTATGGTGGGGTGATGGTTTGTATTACTATAAATATACTATATTTTCTAACTTTAATTTTGTGATTGTGTCCACCCATTGCACTCTCTATTAATTACTAATCTATAATTTATTTACTTAGTTACTTGCTTATTTAATTACCTATTTATTTAGTTTTAATATTACTAAAATAATATTTATTTATATTTATTATTATTACTACTATTATTATCCTTATTTTTATTTTTTCTTACGTTGTGCTAAAACTGTTAGTCAATACTTATTATTACCATTTTCTACGCTAATCAGTAGTTGTCGTTCTTGGAAATATGTACTCATAATTTATGATTACCTACTTCTATTGTTATTTATCCCTTACTAGAACTATTTGTTAGTACTTTTAATACTATATACAATTATTAGCTAAGGTCCAATGCAGTTTTATTATCTTACATTATTACAACTTATTACTATGATTTTATTTATCAGTAAAATAATTTATTAATAACTGTTGTTGTACAAAAGGGGAGCCAATAAAAGTAGGGATCAGCTTCTTTTCTTATGAACATAAACAATCCGATAGGGTAAGCAATGTGGGAATCGAATCTTTTGGAAGGTGTAGGTTCCTTGGACTTACTATAGAAATGGTCCAACATGGCAAATAAATTGCACACAAAGTAAAATTAACTCAAAAAAGGATATGTATTGACTGTAAAGAAGATTAACTTACGGATAATTAGATTTTAAACGAAAAGGAAATAGAATTGAAAATAACAAGTATCCAAAAAATATAAAGCAGTAAATAAAGCACGTAAATGTTGAATGGAAAATTGGACTTTTGAGTGATGTTGTTGGATCCCTTAAGCTAAAACGCTCTTCCCATTTTATACATGCTCTCCTGATAAAATCCACTATCTGATCATGGGGCAAACTTTGGTTAGTGGTTAGGCCTCCGCGGTCGTGGATCGTGGTCAGTTGTCTACGCCGAGACATAAGGAAAACATGTCTAACGATCCAACAACTTTTTGGTTCCAATATTGATTAGGTATATCAGCTACGAAATAATTAACGTCTTTGTTGGCCTAACGAAACTTGCCTATCGGCATAAGCTCCTTGTTATCGTTGCATCGGTTTGACAAAAAATGACGCCAATACATGCCTCCCAGAGTCCTGTTGCTTAATGAATGCAAACAGGTGAAGTGACGGGAATTGTACCTCATTGATTCATAGCCGTTCTTTTTCTAACAAACCAAAGCTTCCTGAACATTGTGGAAGGTTTGCGACGGTTCAGCTTTGAAGCCCGCAAACAGCTAAGCGTCAAATATTCCTTTTAAATAGAGGTGGTCCCCATAGAAACTTCTTCACTCCAACGAGCTTTGTTTCAATTAGACTTCTAATCCCCCTATGATTTAGGAATCTTTCTGTACTCTTTTCTCTTCTTTGAAACCTGATTGGCCATGGCAGCCTCCGTTGATGGAACTATTCTGGCCCCAATCCGTGCTGAAACAAACTTGTATACCCTAGGCCCTCGATTGTTGCCGCCAGACATTACCACAGAACATCTAAAATTTGTCCAACTAGATGATTTGATTCTCCCCCTTAACCAAAAAATATTTTCTTCGGCCAATCTTTTGACATTTTTTCGCCATTGGCTGAGCAAATTAAAGAACTATAAAGAATGGAGAGATCATTGTCATGCCACATTTGGGACCATTTGGGACCAGTGGCGCATTCGTGACGCAATAATAATGATGGACTTTGATATGGCCTTTGATCGCGACATTTTTGCCGCCGTTCTCCCATTCTAGTCTTTCGTAGTAAACGACATCATTTTTCCCCATAGGTTGTTCTCTCCTACCATCTTGGATATCTATACCATCCTTGGCTTCTGATGCGATGGGGAAGAGGTCCCAAAACTTCATGATAAGGAGAACATACCTGCCGTCGAAGCACACCTAGATAAGGCCACCTCCTCCTACGGTAACTTTATAACTACTCAGAGGGGTCTAGAAGGAATTCCGATCGAGCAGGAACAAGCTATTTTTCTATGATTGTGGCTCTGCAAGTACACCATGTGCTCTCATTCGGCCGGGATTAGCAACAAGTACCGATACTATGTATCAGTCTTACTGAGGAGGAAGAGATGCTATGACTTAGCCTTTCTGGTTTTAGCCTTGGTCTATTAGATCATGAATCAGTTAGTTTTGTTCTTGTCAGCAGGGGATAATCTTATCAACCTTGGGGGACCTCTCTGGATTATGTAATTATGGCTTTACCAGTACCTTCCTCAATTTTGCGTTAGTCACATCTCTAGAGAACCTACTGACCCTTCTACGCTAGCTATTGGTTGTCGGCTGTTAAAAGTTTTGTTGAATATCTCCCCAACCGATACCATTATTTCATATCTCTACTAAAGCCGTGTGTACAACATGACCAATTTTTCCCCATATTCTGTCCGGGAAGAAGGTCTGCTCTAGTTAAAAACTTTTTCCAACAGCTTGGAGGTAACTCAATAAGCCTTCTAGGTACGGGCAATGTGTCCTCGAGAACTTTACTTGGGGGCCAAACCAGGGGCCAGGAATGCAAAATCCTCCTACAAATAATACAACCCTTATTACTTTTCTTGGAAATTTAGGCTAATTCAAGACATACCTACTGATCCTGGGCACGCTATATCTCATACTGTTAAACTCATCCTACCGGGTGAGGATGTGCAGACTTTAGTCGAGGGCTTTCTTGCCATCTTGTGCTCTTTGGAGTTCTATCCTTTGTCCTGGAGACTTTGCCCAACTTTAACTTGTGGTGGCGGCTGCTAAATGAGATCTCCTTTTCTGATCCTGTGGATACTTGGCTTCTTCGAATAACTAGGCCAACAACAAAAACAATGGAAACGTTAGCCTCCAAGAATGGAAAATAAAGCAAAGTACTCACTAGCCCCATTATTTTGTCGACTTTTCAATCGCCTTTGGCCTGAAGAACCCCAGTCATTACAAGCACTCCCAGAGAAGAAGATGAAGAAAAAGTCCCCTCCCTACTGCGGCGATCTAAGAGAAAATAGGAAACAACTACTCCCTTGATCTCTAAGGTTGGAATTCCACCAAACTTCAAACCACCCATTGTTATTATTTGGTTTCTTAATTGACTTGTCTCAATTCCTTCTTTTGTAGAAATAGAAGCAAAAAGGTAGTCAACTAGTCATTATTGAGGTCTTCTCTGACTTGAAAGAAGATGTACCTCCCTTGGCTCTAGCAAAGATATTGGTTGAAGAAGATCCTCCCATGGCTACTCTTCTAGCAACAACACTTCTACTGACCCCCTATTGGTTCCAGTGAACCCAGTAACCCTCATACAGAGTCCACTCTTCCAGAGCTTCAAAAGGAGCCTGCAGACTCTGCAGTAGAAATAACTCCTGCATCTTTTGAGGTAGAGCCATTAATAAGAATAATTTTGCCCCAACCGATGACATCAGTTACTGCAGCACTTGAGCTTCTAAGTAACCTTGTTAGGTCTGCCCTTCCTACAACAAAAGCTTCTCAAGAGACCAATAGTCGGGCCCTCTTGCTTGTCCTACAGTCAGTCAATCCGGACATCCCTCTCGCACTTAAATGATTATCGGCCGATTATCTAGGGCAGATGAGTTTTACCTGGAGCTTCGAATACCCAGAACAGGAGGGATGAGGTGTTCCACCAACTCGAAGCTTTAAAACAGCTTTGGGAGCATGAGGCATTTTTGCAGAACTGCTGCCTTGAAACTTCCGCCCGTTTAGGTGTCCTCTGAGTAGAAATCGCAAAAATGGTGGAAAAGGTCAAAAGGCTCGGACAGTGGCCACGGGAACTTCAGGCAAAACTAAACTCTGAGAAAAAAGCCTTGGAGGAAAGGCTCCAAGAAGACAACATCTGTCAGCAAACTGCCTCCTCCATCGAAGAATCTGCTGCCAAATTTTAAGATGATCAGCTAATGCTGGAAGCAGAGGAGGAGCTCCTACAGATGGAGCTGTAATACTCGGATGGGCTGCTGAAGGGCATGCGGTCTTCTTGGGATGTATAGCAGACTGACCTAGCCACAATTCTTCATCGTAGCCATGGCACAGCTGAGGCCAGTCCTTTTGGAACACAAACTAAAGAGCCCAATACTGAGGATGCTGGGGCTAAAGACGTTGGAAATGAACCTCCTTCATTGGAAACAGTAGACCCGGCACAAGAGGCAACCTAAGATAATGGGAATAACATTCTGTCAAGGGATTTGCAGTTGTCGGAAAGCAAGGCAGATAAAAAAAAAAAGTAGTACCTCCCATAGGAAGCCTAAAAAGAAGCCAAGATGAGATAGCACCCCCTGTTGAGGATCCGAATTGGCTACCATCGTTCCGTACACCTAGCCGATCGAGATGCCCCGTTCTTCTTCTAAGGGCATTCGACCCTTATTAGCATTTCAGAAACATGTATCACAGCTATCTGATCAACCCTTTGTTATTAGTTCATTAACCTTCCAGAGCTTTTCGAAAAAATTTCTTCCCACTCTCTCTTTTTTCTCTTTTTTTTTTTTTTTTATGACATAGTTCCTTCACAAAATGTCAAGTAAAGTTGTTTCAAATACTTACCATTTATAGCCTTACTTGCTTCTTTCCCTTCTGGTGTCATCAAGTAATAAGCTCCTCCCTCATAAACTTTTTTTATTTTTTTATTTTATTTTTTTTTACCAAAAACGGACCTTCCTAGGAAGTAGACTACTTACCATATTTGGGATCCTTTGGTGTGACGAGCAAGATGGTTTTCCAGACCATATCTCTTTCTTGGAAATTCTTTTCACGCACTTTCCGATTGTATGCTCTTGCTACCTTCTCCTTGTGCCGCTTAATATTTTCAAAGGCTACCCACGGACCCTCCTTAGCTTGATCCAGACTCAAAACTAGAGCTAGTTAATATTCCTCAATTGATGGATAGTGTTAGTAGGCTACTTGACCTGATTGTAACAACAACTCCACAGGAAGCATTGCATTCTGTCTATATGTCAACCTAAATAGTGTAAATCCTATAGCGGTTTTGACAACATTTCAGTGTGCCCACAGAACTTCTTGAAGCATCTCATACCTCTTTCTAGGATAATCTTCTACTGATTTTTGAATCATGCCAATCAATGTATTATTTATTACTTCAGCTTGACCATTGCCTGTGCATAATATGGGGGATGAATGAAGTAATTTGATATTGAATTAGGCTAGAAATTGCGTGCCTTATCCCCTGTGAATATGGTTCCTTAATCTGCCATTACCATTTCAGGGATGCCAAAACAAAACAAGATGCTCTGCCAAAGGAAACTGATGACAGCTAATTGGGGTTACCTTAACCAAAGACTGAGCCTCTACCCACTTGGTGAAGTAATCCATTGCTACCAGAATAAAAGTATGCCATTTAGCTGAAAGTGGATGAATCTTATCGATGACGTCTAAAGCCCAACCTTAGAAATGTTAAGGCTTAATGATATGGTGTAATTTTATGGACGGTGCATGTAAAAGAGGATCATGCGTCTGGCAAGCCTCACAACCGGTTGCATAAGTGATGCAATCCATGGTCATAGAAGGCCAATAAAACCCATGAGTGTCTATTTTCCTACTTGGTGAGCTTCGTATATGCCCTCATTCACTTCAACCAATGTCCGCAATGCTTTCTATTTTGAAAGACACTTTAATAGAACTCTGGTATGGCTTCATCGAAATAGGTCATTTTCGATAAGAACAAAATTTAGCGCCTTACGCTTTAACTCTCGCAAAGCATGATGATGCATATAGATTTGGGTATAAAATATCATATAAAAATAAGTACATTTTCAATCAAGTTTAAATTAAAACGTTAACCCCAAATTACACATATGAGTAAGCATACTCATCATTAACATAGCATAGGGTTCAAATGAATGTCGATCCTCGAGGAACAAGTATGCATTAATCACTCTCCTTTCATTGTTTAACCGACTCAATAAAGTATAAAAGAAATAAAAATAAAAATAAAAATAAAATAAAATAAAAGAATATATACATGTCAAGGATGGAGAATTATGTAACTTAAACCATTATTTTGACAAATATGATCTTAAAGTACTCAATCATTATCATAACTAATTATTCTCTTGGCATCATGAAGGATTAAGATATATTCACTTCTTTTCCAATCCATGAAATCACTATCTTCTAGATAAATTAGCATCGCATATCCTGTCTCAACTAATTCACCTAAAAGATGCATTACACACAATCCTTGATTAAATTTCCATATCCTGGCAAACTTAAAACATGAAATTAACCAATGAATCCATATCCTGGTAGATATCAATTAACCTTTAATTACCTAGTTCGTAGCAATTAACCCCTTTGTGCAAGCAAGTTAAGAGACAACAAATATGAAATTAATGAATTGAGACTACCATCAATCCCTTTGTCCAAGCAAGTTAATAGAAAGAAACAACCAACTAATTTCATAATAAGCTCAAGTAATTAAATACTAAGAATAATAAATAATTAATCAAAAGATCAAAGTAACTCTAAAAATCATGAATACCTAAAACAATGTCAAATTACAATAAAATAATTAATACATCATTGTTCAAGAAAAAGAAAATAAAGTAAAAGAAAACACTCATAGACAAGTCTCATTCTTCTTCCTTTGTAGACCCTCTTGCACAATCCTCCTTCAACTATTTATCTCGAGAAAATTCTGGTGTTGCACTCTAAAATAATTCTAAGTCTCTACATTGTGCACCTCCCTTTTCTAAGGTATATTGGTCTTTATTTATAGGATTACAAAGTTCCTAAAAGAGTCTTAAGTAAAGAAGAAGTAATTACTAAAATTCAAAACTAACAAGGAGTTGTAAAATCTAAAATAAAAACCTAAAGAATATAAAGAAATTCCACCACCTTTGACTTTGATCAATTGAGAATTTTAATTGGACTTATGTCGTTTTTTGCTTTGTCGTGTTTTGCTGAAGCCTTCAATTGATGTTTGTAATTGTATAATTTGGCTTCCAGACGTGCGGACAACTGAAATTTGCTGAAGCTGACTTCCCATTGCTGTCGACTCATCCGAGCCACTGAGTTTCTGTTTTCTTTTTCATGCTGCTATGTTGGTGTTAGGGGTTAAATTAGTCATATTTTTCCTAATTATTTGAAGTTCATTTGTAATACATTTTGTTCAATAACTAGTCATATTCCTTCATATTTGAGATTTTACCCTTGGAAAGGTATTTTGTTCTTTATTTCAGATTCTTTGGTTAAAACGAAACAAAAACGTCGCAAAACAGAGGAGAGGTGGTGCCGGCTAGGGCCCTAGAACTGGTGCCGGCCATGCACTATTGAAACGAACTTCCAAGCGATGGAAAAAATGTTGAAATAGAGCAGAACAGAACCAAGGTGGCACCGGTTGTGAAGCTAGAATCGGTGCCGCTTGAATTTTGGGACACATTGTGCAAAATTAGAAGAAAAATCGACGAATGAGTGGAGGAACAAAACACAACTAGCACCGGCTCCAAGAGTCAAGGTGGCACCGGCTGTGCCCTGAAGCTAAGGCGGTGCTGTGATTTTTCTACGCGATTTTTGGTAATCTGAGGAGTTTTAGTATTTCCAACTTCTACTCGGCCAATAACTTTGTACTTACGAGTTAAGGCACTTCCTAAGCCTATAAATAGATGAAAAACACAAGGGAAAATGGGAGAATTCATTGATCATCACAGAAAATCACTCAATCAAAGGAGGAATTCTTCAAGTTCAATGAGGGTTGTTCAAGAAAGTCTTCAAAGGAAGAAGAAGGAGGCGTGTCTATGAGTGCTTTCTTTTACTTTGTTTTCTTTTTCTTGAAAATGATATGTTAATTGTTTTATTGTAATTCAACGTTATTTAGATATTCATGATATTTAAAGTTGTTTGATCTTTTCATTAATTTGTTATTATTCTTGGTATTCAATTACTTGTGCTTATTACGAGATTAGTTGGTTGGTTCTATCCATTGACTTGCTGGACCAAAAGGGGTTGATGGTAATTTCAATTTACTAATTTCATATTCTGTTGGCTATTGACTTGCTGGACCAAAGGGGGTTGATTGTTTAGAACTAGTAATTGAAGGTTAATTGATGTATTCTGAGACCAAGGGTTCATTGATTAATTTCATGCTTTGAATTTTTTGAGACCAAGGGAATTTAATTAAGGATTGTGTTTAATGCATCTTTTAGATGAATTAGTTGAGACGGACCAAGTGATTCTAATTTATCTAGAAGATAGTGATTTCATGGATTGACCATCGAAGTGAGTCTACTTTATTCCTTCATGATGCCAAGGGAATAATTAGTTATGATAATGGTTGAGTTCTTTAAGGTCATGCTTGTCTAAACAATGGTTTAGATTACATACTTCTCCATCCTTGACATGTACATATTTTTATTTTATTTTCCTTTTTATTTGTTTTTCAATTTATTAAGTCGGTTAAACAATGGAAGAAAGGTAATTAATGTCTATTTGTTCCTTAAGGATCGACACTCGTTTAAACACTATGCTCGGTTAATGATGAGTACACTTGCTCATATGTGTGGTTTGGGTTGAACTTTTTAATTTAAACTTGATTGGGAATGTGCTTAGTTTTTGTATGATTTTTATGCCCAAGTCTGAACACATCAAGTTTTTGACACCGTTGCCGGGGACAATAGCATGAAAGCTTGGATTTTGTTGATTTAACCATGTAAATATGTACAATTGTTCTTTTTGCAAAAAGGTGCTATCCTTTGTATCTTATGTATCTTTGTATACTTTTGTAATCTAATTTACTAACTTTGACTAACTTTGTATTTTGTTGTAATCATGAATTCTGTTATCTAACTTTTGTCTTGTTTTGCTAGGTGTTAGCCTTGGTATATGATCCAATGACCTAAAGGTGATATAGTAGATTTCATTTTGTTTCATTTTTATTTCTTTCTTCATGCATTAAATTGCATTAGTCATCATTATTGCATGTTCATCATTTTTCTTGCATTAAAAAAAAAATTAGTATATTGATTGGCAAAATTACAAGCTCACATTAATGTTTTTAGTGAGACGTTGTTAGAAGCATTAGTGAATTCTTTTGTTGCCAATATAAATTTATCTATTTAGTGGCATGAAGAAGCTTCCCAATGATTGTGCGATCAAAGGAAACAATTAGTTAAGATTGTTGAGGAGACTCATGAGTTCATGCTAGCCCATACACTTGAACAAGAGAATCTCCAAGGAAAGGAGAGAGGATATGAGGACCAATTGTCCAATGTGGAAAGGGAGGTATTCAATTCTATTCTACATGCTAATAATGCTAATCTCTCTTTGTCACATAATTTTTTTAAGTTCCTCTCAAATCTTGGGGAACAAGGGTCCAAATAATGATGTGTTGAAAAGTAAGGATTTCTTGATCCCATCTTTAAGAACACAATTGCTAAGTTTAAGGGGAAAAATTCTTTTGATGGGTTAATCGAGAATTTTAATTGGAAAAATTCTTTTGCAATTGGTTCTTGTTTAGGAAAGAACTTTTCTAGACTTTTGAAGCTCAAGAAAAACAAGAAGAATATCCAATGTAGATAGCAAAAGTACAATGTCAACCAATCTTCAATCATCACAGCAAAATATCACAACTATCTAAGATGTCCAGATTGGCAAAAATTCAGAAAAAATACATAGCTCACCATTAAAAACAATCACAAGACTTAAAATCCATTCTATGCATTTTTGTCCCACAAATAAACTCAACAAAGATTTTTCCATGTCTATTAAATTTTCCTACAAAACACATATACTCAATGCTAAGAAATTCAAGAGGATAAAATCGAGAAAGTCTTGCACCACGATGTTCCCCAACATGTGAGCTTTAGAAATAATTTTTAATTCATGGGGGATAATGTAAAGAAGAAGAAAAGTAATGTGAAGAAGAAGAAGAAGGGGGAAAATGGAGATGAAGGGAAGAAATAAAAGTATCATTCTAGGGGAATAGAAAAAAAAATGAAAGATGATAGAAAAATAGAAGAACAAGACAAATAAGAGAAACAAACAAGAAACTCAAAGAAAAAGGAAACAAGAAGAAAAAGACAAAATAAGAAAAATTTTGGATGAAAAGAAAAAAAGTAAGGGAACAAACGAAAAAGGACAAAAAGAAAAAGAGAAGATTTTTTTTTTTAGACTTCCCGACAGGAGTCAGCCGGCGCTGGTCCGGGCCTAATTTTTTTTTTTTTTTTTGAATCACTAAAAACTATCCTAATTGCATGCATGACTACAAATTCCTAAATCAAACATTAAACTAAAATTAAAAATTGTAAACAAAGAAACAAATCATAAAATAAAAAAACTTCAATCCGTCTCCAATATCGTGTTAGCAAAAGTCCAAACCTGAAAATAAGTAGAGTTAGTATTGACTCAAAATTATAGACGTTCATCCAATTCAAAATACAAATATTACACATATTCCACATTAACATTAGGGTAGTAAAATTAAATAACTAAATATACAATATATACAAACATACAAAGATAAATTAGTTATTATGAACATGTATCTACCTATTTACATATTTATAACATATACTGAAATTAAAATGCAATTATATAAACAAAAAAATGGGGTACTTACCCATACAAGGAACATATATACATATTTACATGGTTAAATCAACAAAATCCAAGCTTTTAAGATATTGTTCCCTGGTAAAGGCGTAAAAAACTTGATGTGTATAGATTTGGGTATAAAATATCATATAAAAATAAGCACATTCCCAACCAAGTTTAAATTAAAATGTTAATCCCAAATTACACATACGAGTAATCATACTCATCATTAACATAGCATAAGGTTCAAACGAATGTCTATCCTCAAGGAACAAGTATGCATTAATCACTTTTCTTTCACTGTTTAACCAACTTAATAAAGTAAAAAAGAAATAAAAAGGAAAATAAAATAAAATAATATAATATATACATGTCAAGGATGGAGAATTTTGTAACTTAAACCATTATTTTGACAAACATGATCTTAAAGTACTCAATCATTATCATAACTAATTATTCTCTTAGCATCATAAAGGATTAAGATAGATTCACTTCTTTTCCAATCCATGAAATCACTATCTTCTAGCTAAATTAGCATCACATATCCCGTCTCAACTAATTCATCCAAAAGATGCATTACACATAATCCTTGATTAAATTTTCATATCCTGGCAAACTTAAAACATGAAATTAACCAATGAATCTATATCCTGGCAGATATCAATTAACTTTTAATTACCTAGTTCTTAGAAATTAACCCCTTTGTCCAAGCAAGTTAAGAGACAACAAATATGAAATTAATGAATTGAGACTACCATCAATCCCTTTGTCCAAGCAAGTTAATAGAAAGAAACAACCAACTAATTTCATAATAAGCTCAAGTAATTAAATACCAAGAATAATGATCAATTAATCAAAAGATCAAAGTAACTCTAAATACCATGAATACCTAAAATAATGTTAAATTACAATAAAACAATTAATACATCATTGTTCATGAAAAAGAAAACAAAGTAAAAGAAAGCACTCATAGACACGCCTCATTCTTCTTCCTTTGTAGACCCTCTTGCACAATCCTCCTTGAACTATTTATATCGAGAAAATATTGGTGATGCATTCTAAAATAAATCTAAGTCTCTACATTGTGCACCTCTCTTTTTCTAAGGTAAATTGATCTTTATTTATAGGCTTACAAAGTTTCTAAAAGAGTCCTAAGTGAAGAAGTAATTACTAAAATTCAAAACCAACAAGGAGTTGTAAAATCTAAAATAAAAACCTAAAGAATATAAAGAAATTCCACCGCCTTTGACTTTGATCAATTGAGAATTTGAATTGGACTTTTGTCATTTTTTGCTTTGTCGTGTTTTTCTAAAGCCTTCAATTGATGTTTGTAATTGTATAATTCGGCTTCCAAACGTTCGGACAACTAAAATTTGCTGAAGCTGACTTACCATTGCTGTCGGCTCATCCGAGCCATTGAGTTTCTATTTTATTTTTCATGCTGCTGCATCGGCTCAGTCGAGCCATCGAATTGCTGCAGTTAATTTCCTCTTCTTTCTTTTTCTTTGCTGTCAGCTCGATTGGGCCATCGCCTGACATTATTGACTTTTCCCTTTTTCCTTGGCCCACTGAATTTCTTTAGCTTTGTTGTAATTGTCTTCTTCTTGTTGTCGGCTTGCTTAGCCTTACCAAGCCACCGCCGCTCTCTCTTTTTCTGTTGTTGCGTTTTCTTCTTTTGCTTAACAGCTTTTGTTTTGTAATTGAGCCGTGACCAAGCCATGAAGCCAATTACTCCCTTTTCATTTCCAATCAAATTTCAAGTTCAATTGCTCTGTTTCTTCAATTTCTCTACTTTGCCTTTGTTCTGCCAGTAGATGATTGGCACTGGCTCTACTCTTATGGCCTAGTGCTGGTCCTGCACTGGAAAATTACACAATTATCTCTAAATTTCCCCTATTTTTGTATAAAATTACAAAAAAGTATTTTTTATAAGGGAAATATCAAATAGGAAGGAATATGACTAGTTATTGTATTAAAAGTATCACAAAATAGCTTCAAATAACTAGGAAATATATGACTAATTTAGGCCCTATCATATCACCGGTTAGCTTCCTTAAATAGGTGATAATATCAGATCACCAATCCTCCTTATGTTCTATTTTTTACATCTGTTAGCACATCACAACCCGTCTCCTAAATCCAAATGTCGTCTGAGTTCAACCATTCACAATTTATTTCTCAGCCTGCGGGATGTGGGCCAAAATGACCTTGCAAAAATGTTACAGCAACTCTTTTACTTCATGCAACCTCCCTAGTAGGATAGGATTAGTGCATTTACATTCACCAGAAACTTGTCGAATGACAACCTGAGAATCTCCCACTATCTTAACCACTTGCACATCCAAAGCTTTTAAAATTCAAAATTCCAAAATGAGAGTGCCATACTTTGCCTAGTTATTTGAAGTTCCTTTTTCTAATTTGAAATGGACCTTCCTTTGTCACCTACCAAGGGCTTTAATAACTAGGCCGTCGCCAGTTTTTGACTAAATGTTAAAACCGTCAAATTGTAATAGCTACAGTTTATAGATGATGTACTTCTGTGCCTCATCTCCTAGATCTTACATCTTAAGGTAGGGGTGTTCGGCCAAAAAACTACTATGGCCTGACCTTTGGTTGTCTTCAATGACACATGAGTCAAACAGAAAGCATACAACTTAATTGCCCACTTCATTAGCCATCCTTGTAGTAGGGGGCAGTTCAATAGATATTTTGCTAAATTTATTTTGCACAAGACTTACACCTCCCTTATTTTGGTGTCCGACGAATTTCGACTGAGATAGTAAACCACTCTTTCAAATCCCTGTATATCATCTTGAGCTGGCAAACTCCCGATGGATTCTTAGGCTATTGAAATGTTTAATTTTAGTGGAGCCTGATTGTGTGGAGGCACCAAGATAGGTGGTCGCGATAAAGCCAGATTGATCTTATCAAAAGCTTTTTAATGTACTGGCTGCCACACGAACTCCTATGATGATTTTGTTAGCCCTAAGGGCTTTCTTTTATGTTTTGATTTATGACAAACGTTGATATGGACTAACTTATTAATTTCTTGAGATAGGATATGGTTAATCTTTATTCTTCTAAAATTTTTAGATAAGAATTGTTGACAACCTCTTCATCACTGATTTCAAGATTAGAAGATCAAATGAGAAAATCAGAGTATGGGAAGTTATATATCATGGAAGCTCTTTATAAAGAATGATAGACTAGGAAGTGTTATTAAGGTATATTTATTAATTCCTATGTTCTCTTATCTTTTGATTCATTTAACTTTACCTTAACGCTTCAAAGGAGATGATTTTCAAAGTTTTTAAAATTCATAGAATTTTGGATGGAACAGTTTGAATCTAAAAGGTTCATCTAAAATCCTATAAACCGGGTTGAAAAATTTCTGTCAGGAATGTGCCATTTTTGGACTTACCTTTTGGATGCATTTTCGTCCAAAACCTGAGTCCAAAACTCGGATGAGTTTAAACAGAAAAATTTGTAACCATTTTTTTATGACCGTTGGCACTCCCTTTTTGGCTCTATAAATAGCCCTTAAAGCAAGATTAGAAGAAGGATTTTTGAAACATTCATCTTAGAAAAATTATTGCTCAATACTTTCAAAAATCTCCTTTTATCTAGCTTCAATGTGAGTTCATTGTGTATCAAAGATAAAAGTAATTTGTGGCTTGTATCCGAGAAAACATCTACTCAAGTAAGTGAGCTTATCTCTGTTCTATTGATTTTCAATTCTCTGTTGTTGTGTAAGGTTGTGGTGTAAAACCTATAGGGGTGAGCCTTGTGTTTTGTGTATGTGCAAGGTTGTGGTGTAAAACCCATAGGGGTGATCCTTGTTTTTGTGTTTGTGTCAAGGTTGTGGAGTAAAACCTAGTAAGGTGATCCTTGATGTATTTGAGAGGTTGTGGAAAACCTAGTGTGGTGATCCTCTCTTATATGTGAATCGGTTTCATTAAGTGAGGTTAATGAAATAGAATTGAAAATCCTTAAATGTGAGGCTTAAGGTAGTGGACGTAGATCATTGTTGATCGAACCACTATACATCTTTTGTCTAATTTTATTCATTGGTTCATGTACTGTTTTTATGATATTTCATTGTCTAAATTTGAATATACATCTATGAGTACTTGGATAACTTTCTATGCATCTATAAAGTCCGTCCAAGTATCTTGGTGATCATTCTTGTTCAGCATTTTAGACAATTCAGAAAAATCGTTTTTGCTTACCAAAAACCTTATTCACCCCCTCTCTAAGGTTTTTCATTTGGTATCAGAGAGAGGTCTACATACTTTTGGTTTAACAACCTTATAGAAAAGTTCTTAATGGTAAGCTCATCATTTTTTCTATATGTTGAAGGATCTTTCACAAATCGTCCTCCTTTGTTTAATGGAAGCAAATATACTTTCTGAAAAAATAGGATGAAAATTTATGTGTGTTCTATTAACTTCGAGTTATGGAGTTTAATAGAGAAGGGTCCTTTTATTCCATCAAAGATGATTGATGGCATAAAAATACCTAAACAGAATGAAGAGTATAGTGTGGAAGACAATGCGAAAATGACTCTAAATTTTCAAGTTATGAACATTTTGTACTGTGCACTAGATGTGACTGAATACAACCGTGTTAGCGGTTGTGATTCAGCCCATGATATGTGGAGATTGCTAGAAGTCACTCATGATGGGACTAACCAAGTCAAAGAATCGAAACTAGGGCTTTTTATTCATGATTATGAATTATTTACTATGAGGCCAAATGAAAGCATCACATACATGTTCACAAGATTTACTAATATTTCAAATGGTCTGAAAGCTTACAAAAAGGTTTATTCCCTTTGGGAATAAAACCGAAAAATTCTTGACGCTTTACCAAAAAGCTGGCAGCCTAAAACTCTTGCTGTAGAAGAATCCAAGGATTTAAAATTCTAACCTACTGAAGAGTTGATCGGATCTCTTTTAGCTCATGAGATGAAGTTTAAAAGATTTCATGAATCTGATGATCATGATAGAGGCAGAAAAGGGATTGCTCTAAAGGCTGAAAATGAAGATGGAGAAAGAAGTCTTTCGGAAAGCAGTGAAGGCATGGAAATGGACAGTGATGACTTGGCAATGATAGCAAAGAAATTCAGAAGGATGTTCAACAAAGGAAACTACAAACGATGAAGAAAGCTTATAAGAAAGAAAGGACAAATCTCCGGTTTCAAACCTTAATGCTTTGAATGTAAAAGCATAGATCACTTCATTGCAGACTGTCCGGTTGCAAAAGGCAAGGAAGGAAAAACGTCTAAGAAAAAGAAAGACTTGAATGTCAAGAAAGGTAAAGGATTGATGGGAGCTTGGGACTTAAATGAAGATGAGTTTGAAGATGAGGAATCTGAGGAAGAACTGCCAACATTTACTTCATGGCCTTGGAAAATGAGGTAAACCTTTCAACATTAGATTGCATGTCTAATTCGCATATATCTATGACTGCAAAGCATGTTGATCCTAATGAGTTGTTATGTGATATGTTTTATGAATTAAAAAAACTGTCCAGAAAAAATAAAGAGTTAAAGTTGAAAGTTAATTGTCTAATGAAAGAAAATGAAGCCTTATTGAATGTCAACAAAATGCCTTTTGAAACACATATATGTGACAAAATTGAAAAAGATGTGATCATGACAACTTTGCATCATGCATCTCCGGAAAATAAAAATCTATGTGATAAAGTTCAAACTCTTGAATGCATGGTTAGCACCTTTGATGATATGAAAATAAGAGTAAATGATCTTACCAATTGCATTGGGAAATTTACAAATGGTAAAAGCAATTTGGAAAAGCTACTTGGAACTCAACATCATTTTGGTAATCGAAGTGGCTTAGGATATAAACATGAGGATAAAGACAAAATATGTATGCCCAGATTTGTTTATGCTGGAAGTCGAAATGGCCTAGGATATAAACATGAGGATAAAGACAAAATATGTATGCCCAAATTTGTTTATGCTGGAAATTGAAGTTGCTTAGGATATGAACATAAGAATAACTACAAAGAGAACAAGTTTCAACATATAGTTTCAAGATGTCTTGTTAAAAGAAAAGTGGAATCTGATGGAGTTACTTTCTAGAAAATCAAAGAAAATGTTACTAACCTTCATGGACCCAAGAAAGTGTGGGTACCAAAAATCATCTCTTCTTCTCATGTATAGGCACAGTCTTTAAGCTTCACCAAGTGGTTTTTGGACAGTGGTTGTTCAAGACACATGACTAGAAATGCAGCTTTGTTAGAAAATATTCAGACCACAAATGAAGGATTTGTTACGTTTTGAGATAAGAAAAAAGGGAAGATTCTTGGCATTTGTAATATTGGTAAAGGTTCCTTAACATTTATAAAGCATGTTTTACTTATTGATGATTTGAAATATAACCTGCTCAGCATTAGCCAACTTTGTGACAATAGTTGCAAAGTCATTTTTGAAAAAGATTCTTGCTCTATACTTGATAGTGGAAATCTCGAAATCATCTTTACTGCTAAACGCATGTGAAATGTATATGTGTTTTATCTTAATGACCTTGTAGCTAATAGAATTAGATGCCTATCCATTCATGACAATGATGGTTATCTTTGGCATAGAAGATTAGGTCATGTATCATTTTATTTGTTAAACAAATTGTCCTCAAAAGAACTTGTTAGGGGGCTTCCAAAAATGAAATTTGATAAACATAAAATCTATGATGCATGTCAATTTGGAAAGCAAATAAAAACCTCTTTTAAACCAAAGAAAATGATTTCTACTTCAAAACCTCTTGAATTAGTTCTTATGGATTTATTTAGACCCATGAGGACTGCTAGTCTAGGGGGTAAAAAATATGCATATGTAATTGTTGATGATTTCTCTAGATTTACCTGGACCTTATTTCTTGGTCAAAAGGATGAAGCCTTTACTGAATTTTCAAAACTAATTAAGCGCGTCCAAAACTCGATTAGATGTAAATTGATTTCTATTCGAAGTGACGATGGCAAAGAATTTTGTAATAGCGAATTTACTCATTTCTGTGATGAAAATGGAGTCTTTCATAATTTTTTAGCAGCTACTCCTCAACAAAATGGTGTTGTTGAAAGGAAAAATCAGACCTTGCAAGAAATGGCTATATCAATGCTTTGTGAAAATGCTCTTCCAAAATACTTTTGGGCGGAAGCTGTTAACACAACATGCTATACAATAAACCGAGTTATGTTAAGACTATTTTTAAAAAAAACTCCGTTTGAACTTATGTTTGACGAAACTCCTTCTATATCTTATTTTAAAGTTTTTGGATGAAAATGTTTTATTTTAAATACAAGAGATAATCTTGGAAAATTTGATAGTAAGTCCGATGAGGCCATATTTCTTGGATATCCTTCCAACAAGAAAGCTTAAAGAGCATACAATAAAAGAACACTTTATGCGGAAGAATCTGTGCATGTTGTATTTGATGAATCTAACATTTCTACTTCAAAAAGAGATGACGATGATGTAGGAAATTCAAATGAAATTAAGTTAAATAATGTTAAAACTCCAAAATTAGATACTCATGCAAAAGAAGAAGAGATTGAAGAATTGCAGATTGAACAAGAGAAAGAACAAACTGAAGATTTTGCAAATCATCAATTGCCGAAGGACTGGAAATACAAATCAAGCCATCCAAAGGAGAAAATTATTAGAGATCCAAACCAAGGAGTTAAAACTTGACGGTATTTTATCGACAACTTTGCTCTTCTTTCAAATAGTGAACCTAGCAATATTGATATTGCATTGCATGATGAATTTTGGATTATTGCTATGCAAGAAGAGTTAAATCAATTCGAAAGAAATCAGGTTTGGAAACTTGTTCCTAGACCGCATGATCTTCCTGTTATTGGGACAAAAAGGGTTTTTAGAAATAAACTTGATGAAAATGGAGTTGTAATTAGAAACAAAGCTAGATTGGTGGCTCAATGATTTAATCAAGAAGAAGACATTGACTATGATGAAACATTCACTCCTGTTGCTATACTAGAATCAATTCGAATGTTACTTGCCTTTGCATCCTTTAAAAATTTCATGCTCTATCAAATGGATGTCAAAAGTGCCTTTCTAAATGGCTTTATTGAAGAGGAAGTGTACGTTGAGCAGCCACCTGGTTTTACTCATAATCTTTTTCCAAATCATGTTTGCAAACTCTCTAAAGCTCTCTATGGATTAAAGCAAGCTCCAATGGTGAAACCCCAGTTGAAACCAACCTTAGAGTAAGGGGGTTGTGATGCATATCATATTTTATTGCATGCATAAATATATTTTTATATGATTTTATGTGCTTTAGATATGTGATTTATAGTCTAGAAGGCTTAATTGTGTTTATTGAGTAAGAAGGACAAAATGGTAATTTTTGCTTGAGGTGAAAATAGGGAGATAGCTTGAGGATTAAATAGGAGAAATATTTGGGAGAGAAAATAAGAACAAGAGTTGTTGTGGTTTGGTGGTTAGAGCTTTGGAATTAATTCTTGAGGTCTTGAGTTCAAATTCCATCATTGGAGTTTTAGCATCATTAAATTTTATTTTTGTTTGAGAAGGCTATATTTCGGCCTTTGCATGCTTTAGGGAAGAGTAGGAGAGTTGTCCTAGGGGAGACATGATAGGAATGCCCTAATCCTACTCTTGTGCCCTACAAAAATTTCCAAGGGATTCATACATTTCTTGATCTCTAGCTTTCCTTAATTCTTAATCAATTAGGTTGATTAATTTATCCAAGCCAATTTTATTCCAGAAAAATTCCAGCAAAGTTCTGTGATATGAAGGTTTCGAAAATGTCCATATGAGTTATCTTGTTGGTCGAAAATGGGGAGGAGTTTTGGAAGGTTCCCAAGAGAATTAATCTCCATGGTTGAACCTTCAAAACTCCAACCTAGCTGTGTTCATGTTCTTCATGTTGTAAACTGAAATTTTTTCAGCTTCTTGTTTAGTCCAAGTGTCGAAAATTTCAGCCATATTTTCCTCCTAAATGCTGCCAGAAAAATGGCCATTTCACTTAGCTTGAGGACTGAACATTCCAGCTAAACTGAGCTGCTAAAAAATCTATGCAAACCAGAAATTTTCTGGACATTTTTCGCAGCATTGGTGAGTCAAAACCAAGCTGGTTCTTCTAGTTTTTCACCCAGCAACTTAATCTCGTATTTCCTCCATAAAGAAGGCTGGAAAATAGCCTTGAAGGACCTCTAAATGTCCCTTCAAATCTTCTGCAAACTGACTGGAAAATGGCAGCAAAATCTGCTCAGAAATTTCCAGCAAACTTGCGAAAATCTGTTCAGGATTTTCCAGCCTTGTTCCTTCTTCAGCCTTGTCCGAAACTTCCACCATTTTTTTTGTACAAACTCCCCTTGAACAGCCATGAACTGAGCTTCATCATCTTCCCCAGCATTCTGCTCAGAAACTAGTCCCGTGGCTGTCCTAAAATATCTCCATCAATCACTCCAATCAAACCATTGATTGAAGTCTAAAATTTCAGCAATTTATTTTAGCAACCTTCCATGAATTAAACCTCAAACAACCAGAAAATTCCTTCACTCTTGTACATCATATTTTCGGCCACTCTAAAGCTCCTTCAACCATCATTCATCTTAGCAAAAATCACAGACAAACCATTGAAGCTTCCAAAAGCTCTCCATTGACCAAGATCTTCTTACCATATTTTGTTTCCAAAATTGATTCCCTAAAATATTCTTTTTGGATTTCAAACAACCAGCTTTCCTTTTCCTCTCAAACCAGAAAATTCAATTGCTAAAACCCTCTCAAACAATTCGGCCACCCTATTCCCATAGAATTTCGGCCAGCTTCAACCAAACTCTCTGCATTCTCTCCAAACTAAGAACACCTACTAGCATTCTCACGCCTAAGACCACTCCAAACCTTTCCAATCTTCTCCAAAAACTCCAGATCACACCTATTCAACCCCTTGAAACCACTTCTACAATTTTTAACATCAAATACCAAAATTAAAGTCTCTCTTTTAGATAAAAAACCAGAATTTTCTTGAAGGCTCAAGAACACCTTCAAGGTAAGCAAGATCAATCATCTCAATCTTCACTCATCTTCAACTCCTAATGGATATATGTATATATATATATATACTAATGAACTCTCTTTTTCTCTTTTCCTCTCTCTCTCTTGGCCGAATGGTTACTTCAACCATGGCCATATCTCCTTCTTCTCTCTTGGCGGATCAAGTCTCCTAAGAGTAAGGATTCCTTTCGAAACTACTCCAAGGTAGTCATCAATCAAGTAAGCCTCTTCAACCTTCTCTTTAAATTCTAGATTCATATCTCTAGGATGATATTGGAAGGGGATGGATTATGATTGAGATTCGAGCATGTGTTGTTGTGTTGAAGTTGAGATTGAAGCATGAATAAATGTGTGTATATGATGGAGATGGGATTGATGCATGAGATGATTTGTCTTAGTTGCTTGCATGGCGTTTTTAGGGTTTTGTTGCATGCTCTTCATGTCGTGAGTGGTATGGTTGAATAAACAAGTTAGAGATTATGTCACCTTTGGTGAATAGGGTTTATGTTCATGTATTCTTGTTAAGGCTGTGATTATGGTTATGTTAGTAGAGTTTGGATCATGTCTTGGTAAATTTAGATCTATGCCTTTATTCATGATTTGGATGTTTCGTTGATTGGTGTAGAGTGTATGTACATAATTATGATTAGCAATAGAAATTATGATCATGACCTTGTTGTCCCTAAGCTAATTTTATTCCATCAATAAAATGATTATTACTATAATTTCTTCTAGTGAATTTCGAAAACCCTAGGAAAATGTGGATTTGGTCTCTTATATAAAATAATGATATTTTAGTCAAATAAATGATAGTTTTTATTTAAGAAATAAAATATATAGATATTATATAAAATAAAATATATAGAAAATAATAATAAAGCCTTTTATTTAAATATTCATAATAGGTAAAATATTAATTTTGTAAGTCTTATATTCAAAACTACTATTAAAATTTATTTATTATCTTTCAATCGAAACCATTAAAATTTACTTACAACTAATTTTAGTTATCAATTATTTTCTAACAATTAATTATTAGTATATTATTATTTTAAATAATACCATCTAGGACTTAGGACCCTTCATCAAATAAACTCTCATTTATTTTTAACGAGAGGTTAACCTTCAACTTATTAGTACCTAATGCCCTAAACCCTAATTATTTTAATATCAAACTAGACTTATCTTATAAACCTTTTACTTATTATCTAGCCTTAAAGCTTGGGATTCTAGGATCATGATTGTAGTAAGTTGAGCTAGGATTATTTGTGAAAGTGAATTTTAGCTTGAATTTAATTATGTCTTATATTTACCCCAGGCAGGGTTAGGTAAGCTGTTGGAGACCTTTATTTTATCTCGAGCTAAGGATCATGTAAGCTCCTGTATAAAACCTGTTTGATGCAAAATGATTACTATGGCAAGCCAAATGTGGAGTGCGTGGACACTCACTTCTGTAAAGACAATTGAGGATTATCTCTTTTCTCATTTCAGGCAAACAAATTATTTGAAAATCAAGGGGCAGTTTTATTCAAACCCTAAAGCTCTTTCTAAAACCAGTTTTGCCCTAAACTTTGGAAATCCTTAATTGCCATTTTCAAGTGGAACTATGTTTTATTCATTTTCCCCCAAGTGGGATAAATTACGTTGAGTACTCAATAAGTGTGGACTGCTAGGACTAGTCTTTGAAGGGTTAGGGTAAGTCTCTCAATAGGTGGCCATCTCTAAGGGGTGAGTCCTTCTCGGATAAGATGTCAGTCCAGTAGGTCGTGCCGGTCCGAGCTAGCAGTTTTTAGTCAAGTGGACTGTGTGTTGCCAGAATGGACAATTGGTTTTGTTTGGGTATAGAGAAGGAGGAGTATCTTACTTGGTAAGCCGATCACCTACCTTTTGTCAGTCTGCATAAAGTGTGGCATTCTGACCTTTGTATGGTTATGGGGCCCAACATGTGGTTACCCATGACCGCCCTTTTGAGTGGTTAATTTTATTGTACCTGTATGGTTGGAAAAACCAAAACACCACTCTTGATTTTGACTATTGTTTATTGTTTGCCAATATTTCTCTTGTGAAGATTTTACACTTTGCATTCATGAACTGCTTTCACTGGACACTTAAAGCACACACAGACTTACTGAGATTTTTATCTCATCACCCTTTTTTTTACCATGATTTCAGGTCGATCTTGTTGTGGGGATGAGTAGCTAGTTGTTGCCTGCCTTGGGAGATTTTCTGATATTTATTTTGTGTAATGCTTTGAGAGTTGAGAGTGAACAATATCTATTTTGGATTTGTTTTTGAATTCTTGGATTGTAATAAGTTTTAATTTTAAATTATTATTTTATTTTTATTATTCTGATTGTGTGATCTAGTTATAAAGACCCCTTGTCCTTTGGACGGGGCGACATCCCCGACCCTGTTAAGCCTAGGTAGTGGGGTGTTATACCAATAGCTTGGTATGAAAGGCTTAGTAGTTTCCTAAGCTCAAACGGATTTTCTAGAGGCTTAATTGATAATACCTTGTTCATCAAATCTTATAGTTCTTGTGACTTACTAATTGTCCAAATCTATGTTGATTATATTATTTTTGGCACTACTAACGACTCTTTGTGCAAGATGTTTGCTAAAACTATGCAGCAAAAATTTGAAATGAGTATGATGGGAGAATTGAACTTCTTTCTTGGATTGCAAATTAAGCAAATCAAGGATGGAATCTTCATAAACCAAGCTAAGTATGCCAAAGAGTTGCTCAAAAGGTTTGGAATGAATGAAGCAAAAGAAATCAGTACACCTATGAGTACGTCCGTAAAACTTGATCAAGATGGTATCCACGTACTAATACTTTTGATCATATAGGATATACTGATGTAGATTATGCAGGATGTAAAGTTGAAAGAAAAAGTACTAGTGGCCATTGTTAATTTCTTGGACATTCCCTGGTATCATGGCTCAGTAAAAAACAAGCATGCGTATCATTATCCACCACTGAGGCTGAATATATTGCAGCAGGAAGTTGTTGTGCTCAAATCTTATGGATGAAGAATACTTTGCTAGATTTTAATATAACATTTAATTGTGTAACCATAATGTGTGATAATACAAGTGCTATCAATCTAACAAAAAATCCAGTGCAGCATTCAAGAACAAAGCTTATTGAAGTTAAAAACCACTTCATCTGAGACCATGTACTCAAAGGAGATGTGTGTGTTGAATATGTCTCAACGGATGAACAACTTGTAGATATCTTCACTAAACCTCTAGCTGATGATAGATTCAACAACTTAAAAAGAGGTTTGGGAATTACAAGAATTTGAAAACTAACCATGTGGTATAAGTCTTTCTTGTGTAGGATTTGTGAAGAAAAATGTTTTGGAAACAAAACACTACATCTGAAATACCTCGTCCTTGTTTTGGACACAGTGTTAGAATCCAATTCCTATATCCAAAAATGCATTTCGGGAAAACATTCTTTTGGATGTTGATTTTAGACCTGGTCTTGTTCCAAAATCAATCCTTAATATTCTCTTATTCCAAATTTCGAGTTTCAAAAACTTGGTTTGTGCATTTTTCAAAACTCCTCAGAAAACATATGTTTTCAAGATACTTTACTCTCACACTATCCTAGACATTCAAAGCTATCTGGTTCTCTGTCATTCAAATCCCTTGAAATCGTTCTTCGTCCAAAAATCCTTTGTACTCTTATACCTAAAAAAAAAAAAAAAAAAGCTTCAATCTTTCAATGGCCAAGACAAAATCCATTGTTCCAAAACCTAAGAAGGAGTAAAAATCTTCTCCAATGTTAAAGAAAAAAGTTTCAGGTTCAACTAAGGGCAAGGCTAAAGCGAAGGAAGCTTCTTCTCAACCTCACTTCTCGGCCTCTCATTATGATTCGTCTGAATCTTCTTCAGATCAAGTGAGTTTTGCAAATCAGGTACCCCGATTTCTTAACTCCAAATGTGAATCTGAATACAATGATTGGGTCTCCAGAAATCGAACTGTTATTTCTAGTTATTGAGTAAACCACTCTGCTTTTCTAAACTTGTTAAATATTCTAGATATGTTTGATCATGTCGGGTGGGGGAGTTTGTTATCCGTTGATGAGAAAATCTATACTCCTTTAGTCTGGGAATTTTATGCAAATTTGAGAAAGGGCAAACTGGAAGAAACTGAGGGAGGGTTTATGATTCGATGGTGTATGACAAGAGTAAAAGGAAAAGATTTTGAATTTGACCATAGAATGCTGAATAGAATCTGTGATGTTTGAGATGCCGATTTTCAATATTTTGAGTTGAACAAATATCCTGATGGAAATGAAATTTTTGTTCTCAAAAAATTTGCGAAGTTATTTACTGGTGGAAAACGTTTTGAGAACTCTGGAAATTGTAGTTCCAAATGGCTGAATGGATTAGGCAGTATTTTGCATCATATACTGTCTACCATTGTTGTTCCTAGTTCTGGCCATAAGACCTTTATCAGTATACATCAAATGGTAGTCATGTTAGCCTTAGCAGAGGGGACACAGATTAACTTTGGGTTCCTGGAAACTAAGTTAATGTTGCAATCTAGAAATACTTCTAACAAGGCTCTACCATTTGGAAATTTGTTAACCAAAGTTTTCAAATTTTTCAATGTTGATTTAAATTCTGTTACTTGTGATCCCTCAAGAACAAATGTCTACAGCTTTAACTCATTTGAAAAGATGGGGTATGTAAGGAAGGGAAATTCATGGATATTGTTAAGAGAATCTGATGTGTTTGAGAGGTTATGGAAAATCTAGTGTGGTGATTCTCTCTTGTATGTGAATCGGTTTCATTAAGTGAGGTTAATGAAATAGGATTGAAAATCCTTAAGGTAGTGGACGTAGATCATTGTTGATCGAACCACTATATATCTCTTGTCTCATTTTATTCGTTGGTTCATGTACTGTTTTTATGATCTTTCACTGTCTAAATCTGAATATACATCTACGAGTACTTGGATAGTTTTCTATGCATCTATAAAGTCCGTCCAAGTATCTTGGTGATCATTCTTGTTCAGCATTTTAGACAATTCAGAAAAATCATTTTTCATTACCAAAAACGTTATTCACCCCCCCCCCCTCTCTAAGGTTTTTCATATTTTAACCGAAGAAAAAAAGAGAAAACCTTTTGTTTCCTATGGAGTTAGCCAAGAATCAGCGCAAAAAATTAATCTTTCCAAGAAAACTTTGAAGTTCTTTTTTGGTCTGCGGTGGTCTCACTTATAAAATATCTCTTGCTTTATTTTGATCTGCCTCAATTCCACTTTCATACAATAGAAATCCAAGAAAGTTCCCAGTGGTCACCCCGAAGGTACATTTGGTAGGATTAATTTTGAGGTGAGGTTTGTGCATTCAGAGGAATGTCTATTCCAAATTCGTCAAGTGTTATTAAAAAGCGGGAGACTTTACAACCAGATCATTGATATATACCTTTATTATGTTACCAATAAGATCACGAAAATTGAGGTTCATGGTTCATTGGAAAGTGGCACTAGCATTCTTCAAACTGAAAGGCATAACCACCCATTTGAACAAGCCAATGGAGCCTGGACATTGAAAAGCCGTCTTATGCGTGTCTTCTTCGGCTATAAAGATCTGGTTATACTTGGAATATCCTTCCATAAAGCTCGAAAACTGATTTCTTGTGGCAGAATCAACCAACATATCTGCCATAGGTGTGATATACCCATCTTTTGGTGTAGCTAAATTTATATTCCTGAAATCAATACAAACACTTACCTGGCCGTTATTTTATTTTATTTTTTTACTGGAATGATGTTGGACACCTAATTCGCGCAATGGCATATGTGTATGAATCCACAATGGAGTAGCCTCTCAATTTCCTCCTTGATTCTGGGTAATAGTGTGGGGTTGAAGCGTCGAGCTAGTTATTTTTGGGCCCTGAAGCCCTTCTTTATTGGTAGGTGATGCTTGATGATGCTTCTATCCAAACTCGGTATTTCATGATAGTCCCAAGTAAAACAATATTTGTTTCTACAGATCAACTTTGTTAATGTCTCTCATTGGCTGCGAGTCAAATGTAAGCTCGCTTTTACTGTTCTATGCTCCTCAGGTCCTCCTATGTTCACTTCTGTTAGTGGGTCCTGGGCAATGAAGCCAGGTGCTCGCCGATCATCTAGACCTTCTACCCTTAAACTATTTCCATCCAAATCTTTAGTTGCAATCACATTGTGAGCCATGGTGAGTTTGGCATACCGTCTTCGGTTGAAAGTTGAATGGTAATATAAAGCTTCGCTTAAATGCACCTCTGCCGAAAATGGATTAGGATTGGTTGTGATCTGCTCTACCCATTCACCATCCCAAACCAACATTATTTGATGAAGTGTTGAAGGGACACAATGATTTGCATGGATCTAACCCTTAGTAAAACCGAATAGGTAGGTTTTGTATCAATTATAAAGAAAATGGTCTTACTAGTTTTTTGGACCTGACTATGACTTCGAGAGTGATGACACCTTTTGCATTAGCTGCATCTCCAGTGAAGTTGAGCATTTGAATATCTGTAGGGGACAAATAAGACCTGTCTTTCCCAAATGCTTCAACATTGCCAGAGGCATTACATTTAACACAGCCCCGCCATCGATAAAGACCCACGAGAACGGCTTCCCATTAATATGCACCTTGATATACAAAGGCTTGAGGTGATTAGTGTTTTTTGCCATTGGGATTGGGAAGAACATTTCTTCTGATGGGATTTTAAATTCAATCAGCTCAATGGCAGCTTCTTCTGTGGCATAGAAATCCTCATCCACCACTTGTTGTTGGGTGGTCGCCCGGAATTTTAATGGAAGGATGCTAAGCATGTTTTGGTGGTCATCAGGGTACATCTATTTAGCCACCTAAGCAGCACAAAACTACCTTTGCTGGGCCTTCTTTCTTTATTCCCAAGGCTTCTGAGGCCTTGGAGAATGAGAACATCGACCTGGAAAGAATCGCTTCTCATGGTGCCTACACTATGAACTTCTCATCTTTGCCATGAAAATGAGCTATAAGAGATGGGACTGTGAGACATGTAAAAACTGATGGTTGACCATCCAACCTTTGGAGCTTTTCTCGCTTCTTCTTTGAAAAATTAAGTTGTTCCTTTTCGTCTGGCTTATTTTCAGAAGGGCCTATCGGTTTCTTCATTCCTTCCTCCTTATCTTCTTGTAGCATGTGCGTACCTACTATTGGGAAAGGATTGGTGTCCACTAAGGCTTCTACTCTTCTATCGGAAAACCTTACCCTTCTGTCCTATATGGCCTTCTGAATTGTGTTCTTGAAAATAACACAATTATTTGTGTTATGTGACAATGAATTATACCACTTACAGTACTTCTTCCTTTTTCAATTCCTCTGGGCTTGGAATTTGTGTCCAAAAGGTAGACGGATTTGTTTATCCATGACTAATTGATCGAAAATCTGCTCAACCATTGACATATCGAACGTGTAGGTAGATAAATCCACTAAAGAAACCTTTTCCTTTTCTTTGCCAGACTTTAGAAGGGACAAGTATAGGAAGAACCCTTCACCAGCTCTGCTGCCATTACTTCCATCAATTGCTCCTCTTCGACTTTAGCAGTATCATCAACTACTGATATCATCGTCTGCCTATGAGAGTACTTACTAGAACGCCTTTTCTCTTTTTCCTTGATTATTTCTTCTCTTTTGACAACTTGCGAGAGTAAGCGGGATAAATCAAAAAAGTCTTGAAGAATGAGACATTCCTTAAGCTGCGAGTGCATCTTGCAGATGACAATCCTAGCACATTCTATTTTTGACAACTTTGTGGTGCACTTGGCTTTAACTTGACGAAAACGCTCAATAAATTCTGCTACATTTTTGGTTAATTTTTGCTTCACTGTCAGAAGATCTGCCATAGAAACCTCTGATGCTGGTTTGAAAACCATTGATGGAACAGTTGTTCTATGTCTGCCCAAGAATATATGGAATTGGGGGCCAAATTTACATACTATGTAAACACACTCCTGTTAAAGAGAACGAAAACTACTGTAACTTATGTCAATCGCTATTCCCAAGCTCTCCACACTGGGCTGGGAATCTCCCAATATGCTCTATAGTTGATTTATTGTTATTCTAGCGAACATGGTAAACTTAGGCAACTTAAACCCCCGAGCGAGCACTACCATGGTATCTACCCATTCGGGGTATGGCTTTTGATAAAATGGTCAGTCCCTAGCCTGCCGTCATAATGCTTCTGTCGTTGCGTTGACATCGGTTGATTGAATTGTTTGTTGGGGTTGCATAAATAGATTTAACATAACCGGCTGAGGACCTTGACTTGGACACAAAGCTGTCTCAGTGCATCCTATTACTCACGATGGATAAACCATCATTGTTGTTGGATACACTGGGGGAAAAATCGTGGGATAATTTTATTGTCCCCTGAAGAAAGGAAGAACACTTCTATTGAACACTACTACTGAATTAGATGGTGGTTGGACTCCAGTCACTGGGTAAGTAGCCTTTCCCTAAAAAGGTTCTACCGGAATAGCATTCTAAACAGCTATTCCTAGAACACCTTAATGCCCCCTTAGATGCTGGGAACAATGACTCTCTTCACAACAATTGAACCGACCCATAAGATGGTGCACTTTCCTTCATAGGATTAGGATATCCAGCAGCCTGGGATACCCTATAAGCACTCTGTCTTTGTGTAAAATGGTGAAGCTCATTCTGGAGTAAAGGTCAGAATCCTATAGCAAACTAGGGAATGTGACATTGCATAAGTTCCCCAGTACACTGCTCCATAGCATACTGTATAGTAGTTAAAGAAGTGGGGGTCAACTGGGACACTTGGGATGGTGAAGAAGACTGATATGCCAGCTTGGGGGGGGGGAGCCTAAGTAGTACTAGAAGTAGTGGCTACTAGGTTAAAACTCCCTAGAGAGCATGAATTGGAGGTCGCTCGAATAACTCTACCGTAGGGAGCTGTTGTGGATTATTTGACATCAGGCGACCTGAAGTAACTGCATGCAACAATGACCTTTAGTCCCACTAGGCTTGCCAATCTATGTTATTGTACAAAAGGGAAGCCGAAAAAATCAGGGATCAGCTTCTCTTCTGATGAACATAAACAATCCAATGGGAAAAGCAACATGGGAATCGGATCTTTTAGAAGGTGTAGGTTCCTTGGATTTACTATAGAAAGGGTCTATGAAGGTAAATAAATTACACACAGAGTAAAATAAACTCAAAAAAGGATGTGTATTGATTGTAAGGAAGATGAACTTACAGATAATTAGATTTTAAATGAAAAGGAAATAGAACTGGAAATAACAAGAATCTTAAACTAAACAAAGTAATAAAGAAAGCACGTAAACGGTGAAAGGAAAATTAGACTTTTGAGTGATGTTGTCAGATCGCTTCAACTGAAACGCTCTTCTTATTTTATACATGCTCTCCTAATAAAATCCACTATTCGATCGTGGGGCAAACTTCAGTTAGTGGTTTGGCGTTCGCGGTCGTGGATCATGGTCAATTGTCTACGCCTAGACGTAAGGAAAACATGTCTAATGATCTAATGGCTTTTTGGTTTTGATGTTTACTGGGTATATTAGCTGCGAAATAATTGACATCTTTGTCGGCCCAAAGAAACTTGCCTATCGGCATCGGCTCCATGTTATAGTTGCATTAGTTTGACAAAAATTGACGCCAACAATAACAAATTAGTTATTGATTACTTATGTTTTAGTATTTATCATTAAATAATATTTTGATTGTTATTTTATTATGTGCTAGTTATCATTGTTATAACTTATATAAAGAGATCTAGAGTCCTCATTATTCATAATTTAATACGTATTAACAATATTTATTCATTAAAATATTTATTATATATAGTGTACCAAGATAATAATCGCTATTTATTTATCTAACCATGATTTGATCAATAAATATCAATTGTTATTGATTAGTAAACTAATTGATTTAGTTAAGTCTACCTAACTAGGGCAAATTGGATGTTAAAATAAACATTATCTTATACTGTCAACTAATTGGACTAAATCATTCATTAAAATCCCTTATCTTCATTTGAACATTATTTGATGTATAATTTCTGTATATTTAATTACTATCAATTTTCCTATTGAATATTGGTTGCTAAATTAATGAAAGCGATTAATTTAGTAAATTCATGATAATATCCAAATATGTCTAAGAAATTAATATTATACTATTTCATGAGCTTATATTCACATACCAAACAAAATTAAATAAATTTATTTTCAAGCTTTATTTGATGATTAGACACTTATTTGTTTATTTGTAACTACATAATGTGTGTGTGTATGTGTGTATGTGTGTGTGTGTACACACACACACACACACATATGTATATATGTAGTGGATGTACATTGATATGCTTTAATTGGGGAATGAGTAGAAGTTAATAGATGAGGATTTTAATTATGATTTGTAATTTCATTTAGAAGTGGGATCTTGGACATTGTTGCACTGTGATTTAAGATTACTCGAAGACTCTAATTCGGTAAGTCTATGCATAACCATTTGTTAAAAATTGCATAAACTTTACAAGTGATTATGTTAAAACCTTCTAATTGCCATTTTGAAAGCCAAACATGGTAAACTCATATTTTGGACACTAAATGAGAAACTAATATGAGATTTTGGATCTTACGCTTAAATATACGTTACCATGTTTAAGTGATCTAACAGTTTGAGAATTTTGTTGTGAACATCCTAAATCAGTTAAATGATTCATTAAGCCCTCAATTATGGTATGCTTCTAGTACTAGTCTCTGAGAGTTAGGGCTAGTCTCTTGGTAGGCGGCCATCTCTAAGAGATGAACTCTTCCAAGATGAGATGCCAGTACTAGCAAGTTAGACTAGTCCGCACTAACACCACTGTCCTAGTAAGTTGGGGTGGAAGGTGGATGAGTATTCCCCCTCATGAGCCGATCACCTACTTTGTTGTGATACAAAGTTTCACAGTAACTAGTCACGATGCAAGGTTTCATGACTTCTTAATTATGGATTTATATTATTATGATATTATGAGTGGTTTTATTTATAGATAAATTCTTGCTTTAATTATCCAAGTTCAAATTGTGTGCCTTGATATTTAATACAACTGAGAACCATTCTGTATTTATTTATTTGATGACTTGCAAATGTTTTATGACAACTATTTATGAAATTGCATCATAAAAGCTTTTCAATGATATTCCATATGCACACACTGGACTTACTAAAAATTCCTTTCTCATACCATTTTCTCTATCATATTTTAGGAAGTATTAGACCTAAGGTGGGAAATTATTAGAGACAATTGCTGTTCAAGATTATTTTACTTATATTTAACTGTGATTGTGGAGATATTTGTCCTCTAGATGTTATTTTATTTAAGTCATGGATTTTGATTTTGAACGCTTTAAGTTATTTTTTAGACCTTGTAATAAGTTTTGATATGATGTTTTTTAGTTAAATTTAATGCTTCCTCTGTTTTCCTAGTTATAAAGACCGCTGGTCCTAAGGACGGGGCGACATCCTTGACCCTATAGATTCTCATATTAGCGGAGGTGTTACAAGTGGTATCAGAGCCTAGGTTTAGGCTTTACCTTTCGTCTATGAGGAGTTATTGCTTTAAGCTTTTCTAATCTAATACTGGCTATTATTTCTTTTGTGTAGAAAATGATTAGAAGATATATGACATCTGTCCCATGTGTGGACCTTATGCACCATCACCTCTACCGAATCCCCCTTCTCCTCTCTCTGAGTCAGAGTCGGAGTTTGACTCAGACATACTCGAGCCAGAAAGTGATGATGAGGAAGTAGAAGTGATAGAGCATGCACCAGCCTAACTTGAGCAGGAGGTTGACTTGATGGCTGATAGTGACAACTTAGGAAAGCTAGACTTTAAGTAACCTAAGAGTAACTGGGAGGAGTACATGGCTAGATGCATTAAGTGGGCTAGACAAACAAAGCTTAAAGGGAAACACAATGTAAAGGAGAGTTTGAAAGGGTCTGATATGGGTAGGAAAATTCTCAACGAAGAGGGTGAGTATTTGAGATTTGTAGATTTGAAGGATATAAACTTCTCAAAAAATACTGGGGATTTACTATATAAACCTCAGGATGAGGAGTCGAATGATGAGTGACCTAGGGGAGATCACCCCGAGTGCTAGGACAGAGAGGACCCTTAGTGGTTTTCCTTCAACATGTGAACTATCTTAATTTCTTTATTTGATTACCTTCACATATTATGTTATTTCAATAAGTACAACTTCAGCATTTGATTCTTTCTTGGTAAAAGCATAATTTATATGAATTCATGCATGAGTGAATTTGCTTATTATATCTCTTACTACATGTTAGTTGATATCTTCTAAAAATTCCATTGCTTAATGCAAGATACCGACCTACCCTTCATGTAATGCTTCTGGTGAGTCATTTGTGTCTCTAATGTGAAAATGGCACCAAGATGCGGAGTGACCATTCATGGTAGAGGAGCATATACAGTTGAGCAAACAACACCAAGGTGTGGAATGGCTACCTACGGAAGGGGAAAACATGCGGTTGGGCCGACTGTATTAGTATACAAAACTACACTGCCACTTGTGCCCAAAGAAAAATTAGAAGGCAACCAAGGGCAGAGAGCAGGGTCAAAAGGACTAGAAAAAGTCTCGATAGGATAAGGATTCAACAAAATGACAGAGTTACAGCACACTCTATCAGAACGAAGGACATTTCGCAGAGAAGATGATGTGTTGGAATAGTTCTTGAAATTCCAACCCTTCATATTCTTTAGAGAGGTAAAATAGGATCAAAAGATGGAACAATGGACAAAACGGATGGAAGACATCTTTTCCACCTTATAGTGCATGGAACAGAGGACAGTAAAGTTTGCGGCCTTCAAACTGAGGGGCACCATATGTAATTGGTGGCAACGAATTCAGGAAAACTGAGAGAGTATGGGTCAAGACTAGACCTGGGGAAGGTTTTTTTAGGCATTCTAGGTAGAGTACATTCTGCAATGGATTGTGGAAAAACGAGAAGATGAGTTCTAGAATCTAAAGTAGGGGGCATGTTAGTCACTCAATATGCTACCTAATTTAGTAACCTCTCGAAGTATTGCAGGCGACTGGTAGACACGAGGCATAATAGGACCGAGCAATTTATTAAAGGACCTAGACAAGAACTACAGAGATCTAGCACCATTTCCTCCTACTACTTATACTACCACTGTCAACACCACCACTAGAACTGAAAATGAGGATAAGAGTGAAGTGACATAGCGACCGCCGTTCCCTCCAAAACAAAACAACCATAAATGACCTCTCAATGACTAGTGGAATAATAAAGGGAAGCAGGCTCAAACCACACTTTCAAACTCTGTACTAAATCTTCCCACGTGCTAATTTTGTGCTAAGCGAGGGTATGTGGAAAAGGGTTGTTGGTCTAAGAATCCATCCAGGAAGTGATACAACTGTGGAGATCCCAACCATATAAAGAGCAACTACCCCAAGTCTTTGAGAGTTAGCCCAGTGAATTTTGCTTAACCATCAACTAGTAGGGGAAGTAATAGCGGAGTAGCAAGAACCGGAGGGCAAAAACCCCGGGTGAAAACTAAGATTTTTGCATTGAGCCAAGAAGAGATCGGAGTGGATGTTACCGCGGTAGAAGGTACACTTTCTATCCAACGTTGTCTTATGAATATTTTGATTGACCCTAGTTCCACATATTCTTATATTAATAAAATCTGTGCATTTCATATGGGTTGGGTTGAGATGGGGTGCCTTATGTTTTATAGGTAACTACACCATTGGGAAAGCAAGTGAAAGCCGGTAAGTACATACCATATCTTGATAGTCGTGTTGGGAGTGAGAACTTGAAAGCAGATCTCATTCTTATGACCTTCAAAGATTATGACTTGATCTTGGGGATGGATTGGTTGTCGAAGCATGGTACCTAGGTAGATTGTAAGGGCAAAATAATCCAATTTATTCGCCCGGGAGGAGACGTGCTGAAGCATGGTGTAGGAATTATTGGGGCAACAATGTAAAAGGTACTTAGCCAACATCATAAATAAACCAAAGGATCAATACAAGCATGAGGATACTGCAATCGTAAAGAAGTACCAAGATGTATTCCCAGTAGAACTGGACTTGCTACCTCCTCCTCAAGGATGGACAGTTTAACGGTGCTAGAGGGATTTGCACACTACAAGAAATCTGACAATTTTCCACGGACAAATCTGTGGCAATTCTGTGGCTAAACTAGAATTTGCCACGGATTTGCGATGGAATTGGTTCGTGACAAATACGTTCGTTGCTAAGCATTTTCTACGAGGGAGCTTTTTTCCGTGGCAATTTGCTACGGATTTGCCATGGATTACTCAAATTGGTAGCACCTTTCAGGGAGAAATATTGTGAGGGAACTGTGTCAAATCCTTGGCAATCTGCCACGGATTTGCCAGAGAAACAATAAGAAAATAAGATGTTCGGGGCAAATCCGTGGCAAATTTGCCAAGGATACTTTATTTAGAAATACTTTCTGTGGCAAATTTTTTGAATTGTGGACCACAACCCTCTTCATGGATACTTTATTTAGAAATACTTTCAGTGGCAAATTGCCATGGATTTGCCGTGGATTGTGTTAGTCCCTGGCAAATCCCAAGCAATTTGCTAGGGATTTGCCACGGACTAGCACAATCTGTGGAAATTTGCCACGGAAAATAATTAATGAAATTTTCTTATTCTTTTTATCGCTATTTTACATAACATATTTTTTGTATGTTCTAAATGATAATATAGTTAATAGCACTAATATTTCCAATGGCGTTTGTTGAAAAAAAATTATATTATATCCTTAAATATTTTTTATTTTGAGACACACATATATTTCTACACAGAAAAATATTACATTCTATTTTCAATTCATATCAATTCTTTTTCAAGAATAAATAAATTAGAGACAATAAGACAAAATGTTTATAAAGTCCATTTTAATAAAAATGTATGGAACAAAAATAAATATAATAAAAATTAGAATAAAAAAGAAAAAAAATCTCTGACAAATCTCTCACAATTTACTAGTGATTTGCCACGGATTGTGTTAATCCGTGGCAAATCCGTGGCAATTTGCCACGGAAAATAATTAACGAAATTTTTTTATTCTTTTTATCACTATTTTACCTAACATATTTTTTGTATATTCTAAATGGTAATACAGTTAATTGCACTGATATTCTATATGGCTTTTGTTGTAAAAAAAAAAAATTATATCATACCTTTAAAATTTTTTATTTTAGTACACACATATATTTCTACACACAAAAATATTAAATTTTATTTTAAATTAGTATAAATTATTTTTCAAGAATAAATAAATTAGAGACAAAAAAACAAAATTTTATAAAATGTTAAACCATTTTAATCAAAATGTATGGAATAAAAGTAAAAAAAATAAAAATTAGAAAAAAAATCGGTGGCAAATCTCTCGCAATTTGCTAGGGATTTGCCACGGACTAACACAATCCGTGACAATTTTCCATGGAAAATAATTAATGAAATTTTGTTATTCTTTTTATCACTATTTTAGCCAACATATTTTTTGTATATTCTAAATGGTAATATTGTTAATTGCATTGATATTCTCAATAGCTTTTGTTGTCACAAATATATATATATATATATATATATATCATATATATATATATATATCATATCTTTAAAATTTTTTATTTTAATACACATATATATTTCTACACACAAAAATATTACATTCTATTTTAAATTCGTATGAATTCTTTTTCAGGAATAAATATGGTGGAGATAAAACAAACAAAATGTTTATAAAAAATTTGACCATTTTGATCAAAATATATGGAATACAAAATTGTATTGATTTGTGTATACATATTTGACTACATGAGGCATATGTATATAAAATACTAGCTGGGAAATTGATAAGATGTACCTTTACAGTGAATTCTTTCGTTTTGATACAAGTATATATCTTTCCTTTTGATATATAGGAGTTGATGGATGACTTCTTTTGATTTGGTTCTAAATTCTTTTTAATTGTCATCTTAGTTCATAGTAAATTAACATATTGGCTATAGTGGTTGCCCTTTCTAGCCTTTCATTTTTCATTTTCTTAGATGGGAACAACGAAATAAGGAAAAGTACATTTTTGGCCCATTGTGATCACAAATTGTAAAAACTAACGATACTTCCAAAATTGGAAATTGTTTATCTTGTTGTGTACATGCAGCCATTGTTATTGTTTGTTTTTCTGGGAATGATGCTTTGAAATTAATATTTGAGGATTGCCTTATTCATGAGAGGCTTGGAGCTTTAAAGTAATTGATTACTTCATGGGAGTGATTAAAGGGATTTTGTGGGGTATAAATAACTATTTAACAAAAGAATTTATATAGTTACATGGATGGAAGTTGCAACTTGCATTGGGCATTTTTTTTTTTAATAATTATTGTTATGTCTCTGTGTGTTAAAGGATGCTTATTGTTTTTCCCTTAAAGCCTACATGAACAGACAGGTTTTCTCAGAAATATTTGGGATCAAGTGCAAGTGGTATATTAACCACTTTGTGCTTCATATTCTCTTAGATCTTTTCTTAGATTGCCTCTAGGATGCACTTTTATATTTGGAATTTTTTTTCTATATAATATTGTTGATATTTGTTGGGAGAAGAAAGGAGATTTACTTGAAAGAAAAAGCTGTTTCAGTTGCAGTATACATTGTTAGTTAACTTATTTTGTTTGAAAATTTACAGTTAGTGAAGCAAATAGGGAACTGTTAACTCACAACTTTTCCTTTTACTTTTTATCTTTTACACGAGTTGGGAAATTGACCTTTCTAATGAAAGTAAACTATAATTGTGTAGGAAATGGTTAGATTGACAACTGAAATGAGTGAGTTAAATAGTGGACAAAGTACACTAAAGGGTGAAATTCCCTTGTCGAATTTCTTAAATGTGAAAGTATCATAGCCAACTGAGGTGCAGAAGAAAAAGATTGGATTTGATGAGAAAGCAAAAGATAGAAGCCCTTTAAATTTGACTAGTGTTCACCTAGACAATTTTTTTTTTCTCGATCACATACGTTAGATGTTTTTGATACACCTGAAGAACACTCACTCACTAGCAATCATGCTAATGTTGCAGAAGTAAAAGCAGATCCTTTTGCTAGCTTATCTTCCAAGGAAAATGTTTCAGCAGTAGTGAATGACATTGGATATGAAGTTTAATTTTCAAACAGGTTTGTATACAATTTTGTTATAGACAGTTGTAATTTTTCTTATTTTACTATTTTATGTTGGATAGCTTGATGATATATGATTTTATCTATGTATATAGCTTTTGTCATAGAAAGGGAAAAATCGAGGGGAAAATTTCTTTATTGGAATGCTTGAAACATAGTAAATGTTTAGAACATTTGATGTTAATATATAATTATCATTTCCATAACTATATACAGTGAGGAACAAATGGCTTATAGTTCAGCATTGGAATGTGCTTCTTATGTTGCTAATTTGGTTGCATTCTAGATGTGTGGTGTGGTAGTTCTATGTCTATGACATTATCTCTTAGCTTCTTCCATTTCCTATTGGATTTCTCTAAGCTTGATTGTCCATTGGATAAGGTCATTAATCATACCCACTGATGTAGAAAATGGTGTTGTGGTACTATCCTATCTTGCATTTTCTTGCAATTTTTTGTGTGTTGTAGTAAACAATTTTTTCTTGTTGTTTATCTTTTGGCATTAGCTTTCAGAGAATTTTTTATGTGATTCCCATGTTTCACGGTGCTATGTAAAAATGCGTGTATGAGGTGCATATGTTTTCTAGACCTATTCTATTTGTTCTAATTCTTATTTTCATGGTTTTACTGTCCCAAAGTAGTTTTTGATATTGGTATATTTATTTTTTCAAAGGAAAAAAAAACCACATAGTGGATAATGAACTTAGTAGAATAAACTACCATGGGAAAGCTTTGTGAGTTTTGATATGTACTTAAATTCTCTGCTAAAAAGCCATTAGTTTGGTGAAAAAATTTTCAAACTAAAGGAAACAACAAATAGATGGGAAGCAGTGTCAAAAGTAGTCTTCAATGGTCATCTAGGAAGGCTATAGTTTGTCTAGAATAGTAGTGTTGTAGCTTCTACATTGTGATTAAAAAAGATCTGGTGCAATGCAGCTCACCTGCCTAATGATAATGTAAAATTTGCAAGAATCTATATGAGGAAGATCTACAAGATCTTGCCCCTTATTTCCACTAGGAGGTTGAATCTAGATAGTTAACTAAGGAAGATTTGTGAACTTGAAGCTTATGAAAAATTCAAGCTAAATATACATCTAAGCTTAACCTCCTATAATATCATTTATACCTTCTTGCCTGTGTGAGAGAGCATTCTTTACAATGGAAAAGAAGGTTATTTTCAATTCTCAAGGAAAAAAGAACGAAAATTAGGCAAATAAAGTTCTTTTAGCTTTTTTGTTAGATTATTTGGTTGCCCAATAAAAGTATTTTAGGAGGGAATTTATCCATTTTTAACATTAAAAAAAAAATCTCAAGTTCGATTATTGGCTTCTAACAATGAGAAGCCAAGACAATACTATCGCTCTTAGAATTTTGGAACTCGAATGCTATATAATTTTAGAAGTTCCAAAATCTATTGGTGTTACAATGTTTAATTGGTTCCAGTGCTTATGAATAAAAGCATATGCTAATTATTAGTCTCCATAGCAATAAGAAGAGATAGCTACAGGTTATCTTCGTTATTTCTCTAATATGTGGGGTTTTGCTATGTTTTGTGTGGTACAGAGAACTAAGTTGAAGAAAAGTAGGAGAGCGTAAATCATACAAAGCCAACACTTCGAAGGTGTGCCTTAAAGTATGGTGTATCTGATTTCTTAAATATCTGTTCCTTATAGCTTTAATGATAATTATTATATGGATCACTAAATTTTAAGTGAGAATTTTTTATGTTCCCTACTCATTTTGATTAACTATGAAGAAGGTAGAAAAGGATGTGATCTATGGAAATTAATGTTTAAGGTAACTAAAAATTTTTGTTGACTTTGATTACTTTTTATTCTTGATTGTAAATGAAGTTAGAATGTTGGGTTCTTGTGGTTCCATGTTCTAATCTTACTTCTCTTTGTGTATTCTTGCTTAGAAAAAACTTATATTCTGTAGTTTCTTTTTTTTAATGGTTTAGTAATGATTTTAATTTATGTTGGATGAAAAAAAATAAAAAGAGCTTGATTGAGAAGTAATCTTGTCCTTTTTTTCTTAATGACAAGAGGAAAAAAGATCATGGTGGTTGAAGGTTCTTTTAACTATGACATTATTTTTTGTCCTCAATAAATTTTTATGACTTTTGATGGATGTTATGGTTAGAATTGTAGTTTTGTTTTGGACTATTTTGAACTAATATCAAGGATTAAATTCATGACAGTTATCAGACTCCATTTAGTTTTTTTTTTCTGTGTATATTAAGTTATTATTATTGGAAGATGGCATTTTAAATGTTCATTTAGTGGATGATAGTTGGTTGTTAATATTAGAGGTTTTCATAGTTCTATATTTTATAGTAGATGATGATCTTGTTAAAGTAGAGGAAAAAAAAATTTGTCAATGTCATCACATTGAATTCAATGTTCATTCACTACGAATGTAAAAAAAATATGGAATTTTGTCCAAAAATTGTGTACATTTTTTTCTGAAGCTTTAAATTGTGGCAAAAAGTATTAATTACAACAACAAGGAAATCGTAACAAATGGGCATTACCCACGGTTATGTCAATTTAGAAAAGAACCGTGATAAAAAGGATTATTTCTAATAGAAATTTAATTGTAACAAATAATATTCCCCACAAGTTGTAAAATATTATAAAAATTGTGACAAAATATTGAAATCTTTGCCCTGTGGCAATAGTCCATGAACAAATACCACACTCTATTTACAACAACTCTAAAACTATGGTAAATCTGTGGCAAAAGGTATTCCCCCCGGCTACACAACTGTGCCAAACATTTTGCAACGGCCGTAACACCCACGCCTCGAAAACTATGGTGTTTCCATGGCATAAACGTATCTGCCACAATTTTGGCCAATTTCACCACACTTTCTATGGCGTAGCCAAAAGTCACTTTTTTTTTTGGTAGTGTAATGAATATGAAATTAGCCAATAACCCTATACTCTAGGTGAAATCAACTAATCTTTGATTATCTTAGTTCTTTGTTCTTAACTTCATTTCCCAAGTCCATCAAGGGATAACAAATATTAAAATCAATGAAATTAAATCACCTCCTAACATCGTTTCCCAAGTCAATTACAATCAAATCTAAATTCATTGATTCTTCAATCATAACAAGTAATCAAATACCAAGAATTATAATGAATTGATCAAATAGCTAAATTAACTCAAAAACCATGAATCCCAAAATAATTTCAAATTACAATGAAAAACATCAATCATATCATTATTCTAGAAAAAGAAAACAAATGTAAAAGAAAGAACTTATAGACAAGCCCTCATTCTTCTCCCTTGAAGACCTTCTTGAATAATGCCCATTTGTGTGATGAATCTCCTATTTTATGATTGATTGGCAACTTTATCCTTGGATTCATATATTTTTCTTGTGTTTTATCAAAACTCTTAGGAAATTCCAAAATCTGTGCATAGTAAAAAATTTCGCCACCTCTAGACAGTGTTGCTTATGTGCTCTATTTTTTCGGTTTTTTTTCCCCCTCTGTTCCAGCTTAGGGCTTGCATCTAGTATGGAGCCGGCGCCGACCCTAGCCTGGAATAGCAATGGTTTTTTCATCTTTTCTTGCCAATTCTGCACAAAAATTCTAAAATACCTTTCCAAAGGCAAAATATCAAATATGAAAGAATATGACTAGTTATGACACCAAACGTATCGCAAAATATCCTCAAATAACTAGAAAATTATTGGTTAACTTAGCCCTTATCAGATTCCTCCATACTTGAATCTTTGCTTGTCCTCAAGCAAAGTACTCAAGACAAGGAAAAACAAGACAAACTTTCAAAGATTTTAACTGCAACAAAGCCACAAGTCTCCTTCAAACTTTAGACATGAACTTGTCATTCTTTCAACCCTTTGAAAAACATTTTGCAAATTTAAGCATTAGATCAAACAAACCAAGGTTTTTGAAGTCAAGTTAAGCAAGTTTATACTTTAGTCTAAGAAAATTATTTCACCCTTCAAGCCAAAACGTAGATAATATGAATCATACATGTCAAGTTATCTATCCAATTCAAGCAATATAAACTCAAAATTGCACAACTCAAGTAATAATTTAAGGAAAACACTCCACTCTTTTTTTTTCAAAGACTTAGGGAATTAATAGACTCAAGTGAATGGATTTCTCTTCACGCACCATATTGGCCCCTTATAGTCATTATAAATTTTTTTTCACCAATTTTTTTCAACATTTGCTATATTTGTTCTTTCTTACCTTTTTTCATTTTGGATAGCCTCAAGAAAATTTAAAAATAAGAGCATCTTTTTCAACTCAAAATTTTTTTTTTCAAATCTATTATACAAGAATTAGCCAACAACTTTCCCTACATTCATCACATTATCCACCTTCAAACTAGACAAGTAAAATAACATTCAAACACTAATGCATAAACAAGATTAACTTAAATTCTCAAGACATAACATAAACAATCTAATAAACCAATTCACTATTAATTAAAATCCAAACAATTGAATAACAAAAATCATATTCCAAGTAAGAAAGATAATCACAACATCAGCATAAATCAAAGCATTTAAAACTAAAAGAAACTTTTGAAAAATTTTAGCCAATTTAGCCTAAAACTAAAATATATAGAATATATTTACAATGCTAAATTTTTTCCCACTTAAACTGGACATTGTCCTCAATGGCAAAAAATAGAACAAATAAAGCAAAGCCAATAGACCAAAATAAATAGAGGGGAAGAAGATAAGAAAAGAAAATACTTCCATAATGGAGTAGTGGCCTCAAAATAAGTGAATCCATCACAAGAAGTATTGGTGAATGTACCTAAAAAATAACATAATAGAAACACAAACATAAAACTAGAAAAGGAAAAGAAACTAAAATGAAATAATAAAAACAAATTAAGATGAAACCTAATAAAATTCATGAAAATATAGAGAGAAAAGAAAACTAGAAAGATAAACAGGGATCGATAGAAAAATGCTTAATCATCATCATCCTTCTCATCATGGTCATCCTTATCATCATCATCATCATCCTCAGTTATATGGCTACCATCACCTCCTTGTGGTCCAGGAAATCATTGCATCCATTGAGCCCATTGCTGCTCCTGAGCATGTTGCTGCCTACTAAGTGCAGTCATGAAATCATGAAACTAAAGAAGGATGTCCGTCTGTGCCTCCATACCCATTCTCAATTGCTCCAACTGACCTCTCACCTTAGTCTTAAAATTAATCCTCCCTTAGGACTATGAACTACTAGCATGAGCTCTAGGTGGTGGGGCAGGGTGCTCCTCCTCCACAGGTGGAAGTTCAACTTAGCCCGAGTACTACACATTATAGGGTCGCAACTATTGCCTCACATCAGCACTATACTGATAATCACAGCTAACTAAGGTTTACTCAGTGACTAAATCTCTCTCAGTGGTGGTCTCAGTAAGTTCCCCTGTAAGACTAGTACTAAAAGCTACTGGAATCTTTATGATCACAAAAGGGAAAACAAAGGCTTTAGAGGAAAGTTAAGAATGGACCACAAAGACTTTAGAGAAAAGTCGAGAATGGACCACATCCTACATAGATTGGATAATCAAAGGAGTAAGCAGGATAGGTTGGGTGTGCATCATCTTATGTAAGATATAAAGGTCAATCACTCGGAACTCGTTGAACCCACTAGCTTTAGGAACAACAATGTAGGAAAAGATGTAGACTAGGGCATGTAGGTTGGTCTCAAGATCATTGTTAGAATAGAAATATACCCACCCAACTGGACCTCTCTTATACATTCTTAGGGTAGTTCTAGTATCACTCACTTTCCATTCAGGGTCAGAGATTACCTTTTGGTTATGGTGATCTACAACTAACCAAGGGCCTTTATTATTAACATTTAGGATGGCAGCCAGTCTCTCTTCATCCATAAAAATAGGGTTCTTTTTACCCTGGTTTCAGTGGTCACAACATGATTATTCTTTTTCGGTGCCATATTAGCATAAAACTCTTTAACTAAGACAGGGCAATAGGGTCCTTTCAATTGAATAATAAGCCTCCACCCCAATCATCTAAACATCATTCCTAACTTAAGGGCACAGTCCAGAGAGGGCACAAAAGTGTATTTTACAATGATTTTATTAGATGCTCTCTTGGAGTACTACTCTTGATAGGAAGAATTAATAAAATTAGTAGGGCGTAAAAATAGGGGGTCTATAGAGATAGGAATAGAGGGAGATGAGGCTCTAGCCTTTTTTAAAGATTGGCCTTTGTCTTTGGGTATGATGAGGGTGCTTGAAGACGAGTATCAAGAAAGAATGATAATTAGGCACTACAACAACACAACACCACCCTTAACTAGTTACAATCAATCTACTACTCCCCAATACAACACACAACCCTTAACCATTCACAATTTTTAATCAATCCACAACCTGCTCAATCCAAAATATAAGCCAAACAATCCGAATCTCCTTTTAAATCCTACAAAAAGAAATATAGCACCACAATTCAAACCATAATATAATTTCCAACTTGTAAAGAACCTGATTATAGCATGTGAAGAACATGACCATATTACAATTCATGAAAAATGTATCATTGCTAATGACATTGTCTATCTAGCATGAATTCATTACCAAATAATCTCAATTACCCAAAAATAGCCAACATAGGATCAAAATATAAAACATGTTATAGGAAAAAGAATTTGTAAACCATAAACTCATGCTATTCCAATCATAATGGAGCCACAAATTCATCCAAATTCAACTAACAACTCCAAATTACGCAATTTTTGTCCAAAAATATTCCTAAAAATAGTGAAAAATTCATGGCAAGAATTTAATCGTAAGAATGCAAGAAAAATCATACCTTTATGTTCTCTAATGAATGGGCGAGCAAATGTGCAATCCTTTTGAAGAAATCTTCACTTGACAGAGGAGATTTGAAATTGGCACTTGAAGAAAAAACTAGGATTTTTGAAGATTTAATTTGTAGATTCAACAAAAACAAGAAGATATGATGTTGGGTTGGTGTTTTTGAAGAAAAAAATTGATCCAGTGGTGCTTAGAAATGAAGAACTAGCACGGGGTTAAGAGAAAAATCAAAGAAATTCGGAAGATTTTGAAAACAAATGGCTAAAATCGGACTATTTTAAGGGAGGTTGACATTAGCTGGCGCCGACTCAGTACGCCTGGGCCGATACCGGCCTAGGTCTGTCCCCCATGGTAAAATTTTTTTATTTATTATTTAATGAAAGCAACAATACTAAAAAACACACAATCAAGAAGAAAATGCAATTATCCCATAAACTAAAAATGCGGAAAGGTAATCAAAAGCAAACAGAAATTAAAGAGATGTCCCAAATAAAAATAAGTTAAAATAGTGAAAATTCATCTTTTTCCACAGTCTTGATCACGTGGATTCGCAGTATTCCCAAGAAGAGATCCAATTTGATGATCTCCAAGAAGCTTGGCCAATTGCCTAATTTAATTTTCAAGACTGTACATTGATGCCTCTAAATTCTTTGTCACAGTATGTACTCCTTGAAACCATGCCTCAGTTGAGCTCACCATTTTGTTAACCAACTTCTCCAATAATGGCTTTCATGGTGGTTCATTATAGGGTAAGGAGGGTTGAGTCCTTTGATTTCAACCAAAGTTAGAAGAGTTTTACCTAGGCTAGTTTTGATTGGTCCAAGAAAAATTAGGATGGTTCCTCCAACTAGGATTGTACGTGGTACTATAGGGGTTATTACATTGTCGCCCATTACTCATGAAAGCAGCTTATTCTAAGGAATCTTGGAATGAACCCATGATTTAGCACTCATGATTGGGATGCTCTTCTTCACAAAAATCACAATTAACATTTATTACCGGGCCTAGAGAAGGGGTCATCACTATTTGTTCCATTTTCTACGTAAGTGCTTCAACCTTAGCTTCTAAAGTAGCTACAACATCAATCTTATGCATGCCCTGAGCACAAGCCCTATTCCTCAAATTACCCCATAAGTAGTTATTCATTGCAATATTTGCCACCAATTCATACACTTTCTCTGGGGTCTTAGAATTAATAGTCCCTCTAGCAGATGCATTAACTAACTATTTTGAGGCAAAGTATAGTCTATTATGAAAAGTTTACATTTGCATCCCTAGCTCAAACCCAATGATGAGGACAGTTTCATGAATCCTAAAATAATTTCAAATTAAAATTAAAATATTCATCACATCATTATTCTAGAAAAAGAAAACAAAGGTAAAAGAAAAAAAATCATAGACAAGTCCTCCTTCTCCTCCCTTGAAGACCTTCTTAAATAATGCCCTTTTGAGTGATGAATCACCTCTATTATGATTGATACTTTGATACTTGGATTTATATGTTTTCCTTGTGTTTTCCTTACTTAAATTAGCTCCTAAGATACCAAAATTCATTCTCTAAGAGGTCTAGGCTAAGTGCAAGTTAGAAAATACCAAACTTTTAGGAAATTTCCAAATTCGTACGCAATATCTGGATAGCGTTGGGCTGGCATAGGCCTAATACCTCACAACCGATACTGGTCATGCTCTGTTTGTTATTATGTGCTCTGTTTTTGCAGCTTTTTCCCCCTCTGTTCTAGCCTAGGGCCGTCGCTGGCTTTGCACTGCAATGGAGACGATTTTTTCGTCTTTTCTTACCAATTCTGTACAAAAACTCCAAAATACCTTTCCAAATGCAAAATATTAAATATAAAAGAATATGGCTAGTTACTACACCAAATGTATTACAAAAATATTCCTAACTAACTAGAAAATTATTGATGAATTTAGCCCCTATCACATTACTAGTCTATTCTTTCTTTAACCCATATTTATTTAGATTTTAAATCCTCAAAATTTACTCCTTCCAATTATCAATTTAGCTAGCTGAAAATAGGAGTTGGGTGTTCATCGATTTTGGCCAGTCGTAACTCTTGTACAGAAAATGACAACTTGTCCATTCACAGCCCCACCGAATTAAGAGAAGGAAAGAAAGCTTCCAGACAACTAATCTTAATTGAATGCTTTCCTTTTTAGTTATGGTAAGCTGCCACCTTTTTCCCTCAATCAGAATTCCACAGACTTCTGCACTCGTGTCCCACTCAATTGCACGAAACACACCATAAGTTAGTCGGCTACATTGAACATCATAAACCCAAGGCCAGCTTACCACAACCAAATCAGTTTCCTCTCCCTTCCCTTTTCAAGGACCGGAACAATAGCGACACTACCACTCTTATTTTTCATATCAAGGCAACGGTACTACCGTTCTCTTCTCTCCTTTTTTTCTACTATAGCTTGCAATGCTTTTCCACTCATCTCATGACTTTTTCTTCCTAAATGTGCACGACAAGAAGGCTTCTCTCATTCATAAGACCCATGTCTCCTCAAGGTCAAGGACGATTACAAGTGCAACTAGGGATCAAAGAAACCTTTCTTCTACAAGTAATTCGAATCTAATCTCTTTTTTCCCCCCTCTTTTTCTCCTCCGTTTGAGTTCCTTTATGAAGCTTGTGAAATTTGGTTGATTAGTTAAGCATGGAGACTTTAGAATGAAATTAATTACTATGTGATCTTTCATTAAATGGGGATTAGTATGGTGGGCTAATGGTTTGTATTACTATAACAATACTATCACTACTAGAAAAATAGGCTATTATGACAGGAGGAAATATTGTATTAAGGGACTGTTGTGAAATTTTTGATTTTGTGACATTGACATGAAATGTTCTCTAAAACGCCATTGTTATAGTCACTGAGGACATTAACAAATGTCATAATTGGTATACCTATTCCAACATGTACAACTGTTATATAAGATACCTTATTACCACATTTTGTCATGTTACAAAAGGGCTTGATAACTACCAAAATTCAAATCTTATATTAACATTTTAAAAGTGTCATAATAACTAACATGTATAATAATATTTACAACTATTAGTTGAAGCTCTTCATATCACATTTTCTTGTGCTATGTAAGTGCTTACCAACGGTTGCCAACGGCTCAATTCAAATCTATAGAAACATTTATAAATGTTATAATAACTTTTGACAACTTTAAATGATATTACACTTTATAAGAATTTGTGATATTTTATACTGTCATTATTACTTTTTTTTTACACTTATACATGTTGTTTAAACTTAATATAACAACATTTTTTAAATTTCCATCATGCATTGGGTATGTTTAGATTCCTTTAAAATGTTACCTATGATGATATTGTCAACCTGTCACTACAATTTTTTATGACATTTTAGTTCTTACATATATTAATAATTACCTAAGAAAATAAAATAATTTAAAGCTTTTAACATAATATAAAATCACATTAAGCCAAAATAAAATGTTTGCATAAAATAGGAAGTATAGTATTGTATATATATACATCAAGGAAGTCATCAAAACTTTATAATCCAAAATAATATCTCAATGTATCCATAAAGACAAAATTCAATTAATATCTAAATGCTTCCATTTAGCCAAATGGCCTACTATACTTCCTTCATATGCATTATCATAATAACTTGTAGCAAAATATCCCCTTAGTCCTATTCGTCTAGAGCCCTATGAACCTGCCATTATAAATAGCATACATTCAAGTTAGACAAAATTAGAATTTTGATAATCAAGCTATTTCTCTAATCTAAGCATAATAAAAGATTAAACACAAAGGAAAAGAGTAATGTTCAACAGATCCCTCTTCCTACCCATTGTAAACATAGCTACAATTCTAGACAAAAGTATATCCTAGAGTTGAGCATCAAAAGTAAACATATCTTCCAGCATTCCCACTTTTTCTTTAAATCATCTTGAAATTTAGTGAACAAAAAATTTTCTCAACACCAACTACATCCATCTAGTTTTTGGAGATGCAAAATAAAGGATTAAAAAAACTAAGTAATTAGAAATAGTACCCTTAAAATATCTATCAAGGATATCTTTTATTCACTAAAGTGAATAGCCCAAACAAACAAGAAGGCAATATATATCCTATATTATTCCATTGGCTAGCACTAAGCTACCTTACATTGAACTATAAGTACCCAAAGGTAAATATTTTGAAACTGCCTTAGAAGACACACCCAAGAACTTTCATAGACTGTTAAAGCTTTTGCTGCACTTGTTTGTTAACTAAGAAGAACCAACTAAATTGTAATCCACAAATGCATAATTCAGACAAAGAGAGACTACATAAAACAAGTTGACATTGTTGGAATGTATGCCCTCTATACTAGGTTTCTGATGTAATTATCGAATTTATTAATAAAATAATTTTTATTCAAAAATTTGTTTGCGAATTTACATTTTATTTGTGTATGATTTACGTTTGAAAAGGACCCATTATGTTTAAGTAAGTGATCCGTGTGAATGGTGGTCTTTCACAGTAAGTTATAGATCTCTGGTTACTTAACATATAAACATTTGTTCTTAACCGATTGGTGAGAATGGGAATCTCATCATATTTAGGTTATTGTGTTATTAATTCCCAATGGGGAGTGGCTTACCTTTAGCCAGTGGGTAGTCCACTCACTTCATAGCATGAGCGTACTTTGAATATGTAGAACAGGACTTGTAATAGTAGTTTGTAAAAATACTATTTAGAAGAAACCCAAACTATTACTACTACAATGTGGACTAATACTCTATCACTTGAGTATGAGTTGATGGTCTAACGAAGCTGGAAGCATGTACTTTGATATGCTGTAATTGAGGTTTTATCGCAGAGCCAATATACTTGTATGTTAGGTATATGTGACTAGTTAGTTAAGACAGACTTGTACAAGATAGCTTCTGTGTAATATCACCCCTTGTAACTATTCGAATGATCTAAATATCCAGAACCTTGGGGAACATGACTTAGATGTTAGTTTTAGGGTAGCTCTCATAGAAAGTGGAAACATTCCAAGAGTCATGGATCATTAGATTAGAGGTCTAAGGATGGTAAATGTCTTTTAGAGAGGTGTTAGTACGCTCTTCATCTCTAAATGTACGGCGATGCATAGAGGGGTATTTTAGTAATTACACCTGTAGGTCGGAGACTTTGCTAACACAGCATTGTCCTTGTGGTCAATATTTCCTTATGGTGATATTAGGAAATATTTAAAATGCAAAATACATATATTTTTATAGCTAGGGTATTTTGGTCATTTTAGTAGCCAAGATGATGTATCTTTTGGTCCTCAGAATAGCCCATAAGTCCTTATGGGTTTTAGTTGAGGGATTGATCTTATATTAAATTGATTTTATTTTATTCGAATAGCCTAGTTTATTTATTACGCTGGAATAATAAAAGGTCCAAAGAGAGAGAATTATTTATTGGCTCATATAGGTTATTTAATTAATTTCATTATTGGACTTGTATTTGTTCAGGAATAATTAAATTAAATTAAAGGCAAAACCCAATGCACAAGGCCAAGGCTTGAGGTTTATATTGGTCCATTAGGTTATTTAATTAATTTAATTATAGAGCTTCTATTAGCCCAGGAATAATTAAATTAAATTAAAAGGCTTAACCCAATGAACTGGGCCATAGGTCCAAAAGCCTGTTTGATGGCTTAAACGTGATATGGGCCTTAGGGCTTCTGTTTGATTTTTTGAATGCCCGAATAATAACCTATCTTTATGGTTGTTAGGATTCAGAGGGAACAATAGAGGTTCATAGAAGCATGTTATTTTTTTTAAAGTTGTTCACGTCTTCTTCTCTCTCTCTCATGGGTTCTCTGCATTTTGAAAAACAGCAAGAACAGAGACCAAAAACTCTCCTGATTAATGCTCAATAGGATTTAGTTGGAGTAGGAAGATCACTCTCTTGATCCATAAACTTTCACTAGGCGATTCAGGCGGGCTTATATTCCGAAAGCCAAGAGGATTTGCGTTGATGCCCAGAAGAAGTTGTCAGCTTGCAGGACAATAGCCTGAAGAATCAATCTCAGAACCAGAATCAATTTAGACTGAGGCCCCGACACCTCCTAAAAAGCTATTAAAGCGCAGAGGTAAAATTTTAAAAGCTCTTCCACTGCTATTGTTTTAGTGGTTTTTGTTTGTCTTTCATGCTTTTGTGATTTATTTTGCTGTATTACACCTTCAATTGGTATTAGAGCATGAGGATTATATGGAAATATAGGAAACATGGTAGTTAATAAAATTGGCCAACGATTGTTTGGTATCATTTTGTGAACCTTCGTTGTTTATGGTATGGGATAGATGCTCTGTAAACCTCGTCGTTGAGGTATAGGAAGCTTCTATAATTTAATGTTTTCCATAGCAACATGTAAACCTAATTTTTAATGGGTATAGGCGATTGTTAGTTGTTTTGGTTGATTTCGTGTTTGAAATCTGTAAACAAATGATTCTGTAAGTTGCGGAAGAAAATTGCACAGAAAAAAACAAAGGCACTCTACAATTCAGTTACTGTAGTAGTTTTAATTTTCTTGCTATTTCTTTTTCATTTTAGGTCTCATATCATGCGAAGTTATTATTATTGCAATAGTTAATATTCTTGAATATTTTGCATGAAAAATAATAGTAAAAAAAATATAAGATTAAACAAGACCATTAATTAATTAATGTGTTTAATTGTATTATTTGGACACTTAGGTTAAAAGAATAGAAAAGTATGAAAACATTTACAGTTTTCTAGCATGCTTAATTCTTTTTATACCTTATATGCACGTTTTCTCAAAGACCAAAGTCTTTGGGAAATTTATGATAAGAAAAACATTTTTCAAATTTTAAAAAAATTGTTATTTTGGACTTGGACAAAAATTAATCCTTGGATATTTTCTCAAAGGATTTAATCATTGACATAGAAAATATTTTGGATTTAGATATTTTTGTAAGTTAAAATGAAAAGCCATTTTTTGTTTTATTTTTGCACTAGAAAATTGTTTTTGTCAAATTAAACTTGAGACCAAAATTTGTAGAAAGTTGAAAAGGAAATTTTTGGAAATCATTAAGGTCTTAACTAAGTTAATTAAATTTATAGAAAATCTCTTAAAAGATTTTACCTTGACATAGTGACTTATAAAATTAGATATTTTATAAAGAGTTAAAGGATACTTAATAGGTTTTCAAAAAGATATTTCCTTTAAAAACCCTTGTTTTAAAAAACTAAGTAGGAGAGGGTTTCTAACGACCCTACGGCTTCCATCATGATCCTCATTAGAAATCGTGAGTCCCCTTGCGTCACCCTGGGAGTGAACCCGTATAGGATGAGAATATCACAAGAATCTAGAACTAGTGGATTGATATTATTAACAACCCAAAACACGTGCTATGATTGGCCAGCCCACGTTGGAGGTTATAGTGCGAGGAATGTCCATAGGTAATGAGAAGAAACGGTCATCCCACGGTGGAGTTATCTTCTAGATCGTTACCTAGAAGGGAAATTAATTTGTGGTGGTTAAGATACTTAGCTTAGGAAACTATTAATCCTCCCAAGAAGCTATGTCAGTTTTTCTAAGAGATAAATTAATCATATTAAAGATAATAGTGATAGGGTTAACTATTATCGGATTTAATATGAGGATAAAGTGCACAAATTTTTTTTTTATTTTTTTACAAATTGAGATTTCTTTTATTTTTTATTTTTCAAAAATTGTTGGTAGAGGTTCTTTTAGTCCTTTGTCCATTATTCTCCATGAGAATAAGCTAATAGGTCCAACTTATGTGGACTGAAAAAGGAACTTGGACATCATACTCACTACTGAGGAGTTTAAGTATAGCCTCTATGAAACCTGCCCTGTTATCGAGGAGGGTTCCACTATTAAAGAGCGAGAGACTGAGAAGGCATGGAAGAAGGCTGATGAGATGGCTCGTTGTTACATATTGGCCTCCATATCTAATGTGCTCCAGTCTAAACACGAGCACATGGCCACTGCGTACGACATTAGCCAATCACTAGCCATGATGTTCGCAGATAAGAGCTGGCTCGCAAGGCAGAGGCTCTTAGGACAATCATCAACACTAAGATGGCTGAGGGAGCATCAGTCAGAGAGCATATGCTCAAGATCATTGTTGCTTTCGAGGAAGCAGAAGTCTTAGGGGCTGTTATTAACCCTGAGAGCCAAGTGGACATGGTTCTCAAATCTCTTTTGGGCTCTTTTACTTAGTTCAAGTTAAATTATAACATGAACAAGTTAAACATGAGTTTAACCTAGTTAATGAAAGAGCTCCAGGTGGCATAGAAGTTCATGGAGCCATAGTCCAAGGTTATGATTGCTAGAGCCTCTTTTTCCAAAACTAGGTTCAAGCCCAGAAAGTTCAAGAAGAAGAAAGGAAACGCACCGGCCCAGTCGAAGAACCAGCACAACAAGCCCAAGGTCAAGTGCTTCAAGTGCAGGCAGAAGGGATACTGGAAAAAAGAGTGTTTAGAGCTTCATGCCAAGAAAAACCCTACATGTATTGTTTTCTATCTATAGTCAGTTTCAATGGCTGGATCAACTTCTACTTGGATTGTTGATTCTGGAGCCACTGATCATATCTATAACTCCTTGCAGGGGTTTATGAAGATAAGAAGGCTCCAGAAGGGCGAGTATAAACTATGAGTAGGAAATGGAGCACAAGTATGGGGTCTTGCAGTAGGAGAGCTGGATCTTATTTTTTATTGTAATAGAGTAGTTATTTTGAAGGATATTTTATATGTACCCGATTTTAGACAGAATTTGATTTCAGTTACAAAGCTAATAAATCATGGATATTCTATTTCTTTTCATTTTGGTATTACTATCAGTAGAAATGGAGAAGTTCTTTGTTCTGGACATGTGTATGGAAACTTATTCTTCTTAAATCCTACAAACAATTAAATAAATAACGCTCAATCTGAACCTTTAAGTAAGAAGAGAAAGACCAATGTCAATGACTTATATGTTTGGCATCTAAGATTGGGTCATATTAACTTAACCGGGATTCAAAGGTTAATCCATGGTAGGCTCTTGGGCTCATTAAGATTGGAAAGTTGGCCTCAATGTGAATTCTTCTTATTGGAAAAATGACCAAAAGGTCGTTCACCCAAAAGGCTGATAGAGTCAATGAGATACCGGGCCTTGTTCATACTGATGTATGTGGCTCTTTGTCTACACCAGCTAGATGGGGTTTTGAGTACTTCATCACTTTCACAGATGCTTGTACAGAATTTGGTTATATCTACCTGATGAGGTGCAAGTTTGACTCTTTTGACAAGTTCAAAGAGTTTAAGATTTAAGCGGAGTGTCGGACAGGTAAACTGATCAAAACCTTATGATAAAATTGTGGTGGGGAGTACCTCCTTGGTGAATTCAAGGATTACATGGTATATCATGGGATAGTATCTCAACTCTTTGCGCTGGGCACACCCTAGTAGAATAGAGTAGCTGAGAGAAAGAACAAGATATTGATAGAAATGGTCTGAAGTATGATGTCTCATGCTACTCTTCCGATCTCTTTTTGGGGTATGCCCTAGAAACAGCGAGATACATTCTGAATAGGGGGCCTTCCAAGTCAGTACCTAGGACTCCCAATGAGATTCCTAGTCTAAATTATCTTAGGATATGGGATTGTCCAACTTATGTACTGATCAAGGGAGACAAGCTAGAACTAAGATCGAAATTATGCTATTTTGTTGGGTATCCTAAAGGGACAAAAGGAGGTTGCTTTTATCATCACAAGGAGCAGAAAGCACTGGTAAGTACTAATGCAAGATACTTGGAGGATGATTAAAGTACTTACACTAAAGGTTCAACAAGGTTGGAACTTAAGGAGAAGTTATCTTCGGAATCAATTTCTTTAGACCCGATTGTAGAATAAGAAGAGGCACAACCTCAAGAACCTATACAAACAGAGCCTTGTTGTAGTGGAAGGGTATTTAGGGTTCCAGAAAGATGGACTGGAGAGGTTTTCGAGCTGGTCTCTGACTATTAGGAACAAGATCCTATTAGATATGAGGAATCTATTATTGATGCCGATGCAAATCTATGGCATGAAGCAATGAAAGTCGAGATTAAGTCTATGTACTTCCAATCAGGTTTGGAATTTTATAACTTCACCTGAAGGGATAAAACCCATTGGGTGTAAGTAGGTATACAAGAGGAAGAGGGGCGCGGATGAGAAGGTGAAAACCTTTAAAGCTAGGCTTGTAGTGAAAGGGTATACTTAGAAAGAGGGAATCGACTATGAAGAAACCTTTTCCCTGGTAGCCATGCTTATGTTCATTGTATCTTGCTTACCATCGCATGTCATTATGACTATGAAATATGGCAAATGGATGTCAAGACAGCATTTCTTAATGGCCATCTTAGTGAAGACATCTATATGTTCCAACCAGAAAGTTTTATCGCTAAAGGCTAGGAACATATGATTTGCAAGTATAAGAAGTCCATTGATGGACTTAAGCAGGCATCTAGAGTATGGAACATTCATTTTGACGAGATTGTAAAGTCTTACAATTTCATTCAAAACAAGGATGAACTATACGTGTACAGGAAATTGGAAGGCATTAATGCGATTTTTCTTATTCTATATGTAGATGACATTCTACTCATTGGGAATGATGTAGGAATATTATCATCTACTAAGGTTTGGCTATCTAGTCAATTCAATATGAAGGACTTGGGAGAAGCCAGTTACATTCTCGAGATTAAGCTTTTCAGAAATAGAAAGTAGAGAATGCTAGGATTATCCTAAGCGACATACATTGACAAGATGTTGGCTAAGCTCAGCATGGACTCATGCAAGGGAGCTCTAATCCCTTGCAGACATGGGTTATCTTTTTGTTCAAAAGACTGTCCTAAGTCCCAAGAAGAAAAAGACAGAATGAGTAGGATTCCTTCCGCTTCGGCTGTGGGAAGTCTCATGTACGCCATGTTGTACACTAGGTCAGATATCTGTTTTGTCATAGGCTTAGTTAGTAGATATCAAGCAAATCCTGGGGAGTTTTATGGGCAAGCTATAAAGCATATTCTCAAGTACCTCAAAGGTATGAGAGATTATATGCTGGTTTACATGTCAGATGATTTGGTTCCTACTGGATACAAGACTCAGATTTTCAAGCAGATAAGGATGAGAGAAAATCCACTAGTAGATATGTCTTCACCTTATCTAGAGGAGCATTTTCATGGAGAAGTATCAAGCTATCTTGCATTGTTGACTCAACCATGGAAGCTGAGTATGTGGCAGCTTTAGAGGTATCCAAGGAAGCAGTCTGCCTCTGAAAGTTCTTTTTAGAACTTGGAGTTGTGTTATATGTAGACAGATCGATTGTGATGTATTGCAACAATTCTAGAGTAGTTTCACAATCCAAAGAACCCAAAAATCACAAGAAGGGGAAGCACATCGAGAGGAAGTATCACTTAATCCGGGATTTTATCCAGAGACAGGAAATCGTGATGTAACGGATAGCTTCAGAGAACAACCTAGCAGATCCCTTCACCAAGACTTTGGCTGAGAGAGTCTTCAAGAGACACTTGACGCCATAGGGGTGGGCACCTACGGACTTTCTTAGTCTTAGAGTGCAAGTGGGAGATTGTTGGAATGTATGTCCTCTAGACTAGGTTTCTGATGTAATTATCGAATTTATTAATAAAAAAATTTATTCTCAAAATTTGTTTGTGAATTTACATTTTATTTATGCACAATTTACATTTGAAAAGGACCCATTGTATTTAAGTAAATGATCTATGTGAATGGTGGTCTTTCATATTAAGGTATAGATCATGGATTACTTAATACATAAACGTTTGTTCTTAACTAATTGGTGAAAATGGGAATCTCATTATGTTTAAGTTATTGTGTTATTAATTCCAAATGGGAAATGGCTTACCTTTAGCCAGTGGGTAGTTAGCTTACTTCATAGTATGAGCGTATTTCGAATATGTAGAACATGACCTGTAATAGTGGTTTCTAAAAGTACTATTTAGAAGAAATTCAGACTATTACTGCTGCAGCATGGACTGATACTCTACCACTGGAGTATGAGTTGGTGGTTTGATGAAGTTAGAAGCATGTACTTTGATATGCTATAGTTAAGGTTCTATCGTAGAGTCGATATACTTATATGTTGGGTATATGTGACTAGTTAGTTAAAACAGACTTATACAAGATAGCTTTTGTGCTATATCGCCCCTCATGACTGTTCGAATGATCTAAATATCCAAGGCTTTAGGGAACATGACTTGGATGTTAGCTTTAAGGTAGCTACCTTGGAAAGCGAAAATATCTCAAGAGTTGTGGATCATTGGACTAGAGGTTTAAGGATGGTGATGTGTTTTAGAGGGGTGTTAGTACACTCTTCCTCTCTAAATATACGGCAATGTATAGAGGGGTATTTTAGTCATTACACCTATACGTCGAAGACTTTTCTAAAGCAACATTGTCCTTGGAGTCAATATTTTCTTTTGGTGATATTAAGAAATATTAAAAATGCAAAATATATCTATTTTTTATAGCTGGGGTATTTTGGTCATTTTACTAACCAAGGTGATGTTTTTTTTGTCCTCAGAATAGCTCATAAGTCCTGATGGGTTTAGGTTGAGGGATTTATCTTATATTAAATGGATTTTATTTTATTTGAGTAGCTTGGTTTATTTATTGGGCTAGAATAAAATAAAAGGTCCAAAGAGAGAGAATTATTTATTGGCCCATATGGGTTATTTAATTAATTTAATTATTAGGCATGTATTAGTCCAAGAATAATTAAATTAAATTAAAGGCTAAACCCAATGAACTAGGCCAAGGCTTGAGGTTTATATTGGTCCATTAGGTTATTTAATTAATTTAATTATCGGGCTTCATTAGTCCAGGAATAATTAAATTAAATTAAAAAGCTTAAGCCAATGAACTACGCCATAGGTCCAAAGGCCTATTTCATGGCTTAAACATGACGTGGGCCCTAGGGCTTCTGTTTGATTTTTGAATGCCCGAATAATAACCTATTTTTAAGATTGCTGGGATTTAGAGGGAATAACAGAGGTTCACCGAAGCATGTTGTTTTTTTTTAAAGTTGTTCACGTCTTCTTCTCTCACTCTCACATGGGTTCTCTACGTTTTGAAAAATAGCAAGAACAGAGACCAAAGACTCTCCTGATTAATGCTCAATAGCATTTAGTCGGAGTAGGAAGATCACTCTCTTGATCTATAAGCTTTCACCAGGCTATTCAGGAAGGGTTATATTTCCAAAGTAAAGAGGATTCGCCTTGATGCCCAGAAGAAGCTCTTGGCTTGTAGGACAACAGCCTGAAGAATCAATCTCAAAACCAGAATCAGTTTAGACTAAGGTACCGGCACCTCCTAAACAACTATTAAAGCATAGAGGCAAAATTTTAAAAGCCCTTCCGTTGTTATTGTTTCTACAGTTTTTGTCTGTCTTGCATGCTTCTGTAATTTATTCTACCGTATTACACCTTCAGACAAAACTCCACAATTTTCATAGGTAATTATAGAATTCCTTCACCATCTTACAAATAAAACCATAGCTAAAAAAAAAAAAAAAAAAAAAAAATCAAACCTCAACAAAACCATAGCCCACAAAAAATTAGAACACAACATGAGCATCATGAAAATGGGAGCCCAAACATCATTTCCTTATAATGCTATTAATACATCGTTTTATCGCAGCAATAAGTATATTCCACAAAGAACAGAAAACATAATGATGTGTTGCCATATCTCAACATTTCAAGCCGTGATACACCTAACATGATAAGGCTGAAAATACTATTTTTCTAAAGAGAGACTGCATAAAAAAAGTTAATAGAACTCCACATTTTTCATCCAAGATTTTACAAAACTCCTTCACCATCTCATAAGAAAAACCATAGCCCACAAAAAATCAAGCCTCAACAAAACTATAGCCCTAAAAAAATCATAACACAATACTACATAAGAAAGGCTAACAAAACTCCACATTTGTCATAGGCTATTACATAATTCCACACATATACATAAACAAAACTGTAGCCCATAAAAAAGAAGTAGAAAGCTGATCACAACTTTCTACCATCAAAAGAATCATACCAACCTTATTTTCTATGCAATAGGAGCATCTCCTATTGTTTTTAGAAGTGAGTATGGACGAATCAGGGGCTCATCACGAGAATATGGTTGAATGATATAAATCTCACACCAATCTTGTCCCAAGGCATGTGGGCCAACCATCTTTTCAGGGTCCAAACTCCTAATAAGTGTAGTTGCAACTATTTTTGAAGGATCCCTTATGCTCATGACTGAAACAGTAGCATGTACCTAAAGAAAATAGACAAATAGCCAAACAGTAGCAAAAATGTGATTAGTTTAGTTGGAATAAAATAGCCAAAATTCTACAGAGCCATTAAGCCTGAATATGAAAAAGAAAATAAACAAAAAAAATATTTCACATAAGATATGATTCCACAAGTATAAGATAATAGCACCCTTAATATACTGGTACTGTTAGTTGGGATAGTTTGCTAGTTTGACTCTAGCGATCCAACTCTTGACTAATTTGACATATTGTTGTTGTTCTATGCCATATTCACATGAACTTTAGCTAGCAGTCTACCTTGTTTCCTAATGAGTTCTACTTACTCTTTAGCTTGTTTCTTGAGCCTTACAATCTTATCCCTTTGTTTAGCCATGATAATATATTGAGTACTACGACTTGGAATTTTACCCCAAAGATCCAATGGTGCAACACCTCCACTGCATATTTGAACCCAACCATTCCTATTTGGTCCTATTACTTGTGAGAAAATGTCATTAAGCCCAATTTCATCAACGGAGTTAGGTGAAAGTTCATTTCTCTTCTGACTCATCAAGTTCTGTAACCAAAAAAAAAAAAAAGTGCTTATTAATTATGATGAAAGAAGTTAAAGTAGTTGAAGGATAAATCATAGTGAAACATGTACCAATTTATTTGCAATATCGCTATTTCCTAGTTTCCCGCTATAGTCCGTAAAGAACTCCTTAAATATTTTATCTCGGGATGGCTGACACCCTAATTTCTTGGCCTACATACAAAACAATTTAATCAAAGGATTGTCTTATGTTTATAACTTTTTTTCATTCATAGGCAAAAATGCTATAAAATGCTATAACTCAAAATTTCATGGATGCATAAAGCACATCATTGTCAATGAATAAGAAATGTATCTCTATCTGGAGTTGTTGACACGCTAAAATAATATCCATACCAAGTTCAAAGTATATTTAAAGAATTGCAAACAATGAATTTTCAGAAAACTAGCAGTTGGGTATCATTCACCTAGTTGAGGAAGCTATTTGTTGATAACAAACAATTAATATTAATAACTTCAATCCAATAGTTTTCTTTCATTTTTCCCTTTCTTATTCTTATTTTGGTACTCCGTTGTGTGGGAAGGGGGGAGGGGGGAGGGTATAGAGGGTTTTAAGTTGAACTTAATTATCCAACTCTTCAAAAACTAAACGTAAAGTCCTAGACAAGGCAATCTCATTAGTTTTGAGGCCACATTCGTATAGTATAGGCTAAAGTAAATAAAATATGCTGAAGCAGATTAAAAGATTTTATGCCTATACAAAAGCATTTTTGCATGGATGTCCTAATGTTCACATGGTAATTGTAACTTTCAATTGATCTCATCACTATTTTGACTCCGCATTCTTATCCTAACTTGTAAATGAAACCCACTAAGCCGTATTTTCAATCATTAAGTCACAAAATTGTAGAAAATTGTCACAAGTAATTTCGAGTGATGTAAGAAAAAAAAAACTGATTTTCCTTCTATATTGAGTTATAGCATAATACTGCATTTTTTTTTTTCATTCATAGCCAAAAAAAAAAAAAAAACTTTGAGTGCTGTAAAATTTACCAAATGTTTAGAAACTTGTGCAAATGGTCTTTGCCCCATTCTATGATGCAATTTGCTACTTTTCCTACTATGAGTGTTCGTCCAGCTAATACGCTGAAAAAAATAGCAGCAAATGGAAATTCAATTGTCTACCATCAAACTTATTACTATAAAAACTTGAAATGAGCAGTATAAAATGCTCAACATTACCTTACCAGCCTCTGAATTACAAAAGGAAACCAACCATAACCATTGGTCTTCAAGCACCCGGCCTTTTCCACAAGAAGGCAGCACATTTTCAGTTTGATTAGCAATGAACCATTCCTTTTTTAAAGAATTTTTCAAAGCTCTCCATAATTTCCCTATTGATGAGGTAATTTTTGGTTCCACGCTAGGTGGCAAATCAAACCTTTCTTGTTATGAAGTACATTTGTCAAGAATAATTATGTACAATAAATTTACAATAAAAAAATTCTAAAATAGCAGAAAACTAAAGGATGTAGAGATCATGGCATTATTACCTTTACAATGTTGATCACGTCTTTCTTATAGCTTTTTGGCATCTTTGTCCATGATACATAATTTAGTGGGGCGTGCTTACCATTTCTAGCTATAGTGCCCAGGAAACTAGACAGCTTTTTTCGCTTCTTGCCAATGGGTTGTCCTTTATGGTTAAATTCAACCTTAATTAGACCCTTGTTCTTTGGATGTCCCCATCTATTAGTTTAATAAATTGGCCCTCTAGATCTACTGCTTCTAGTTAAATTTTTTGCATCAAGTATTAGAATTAGAATGGTGAAAAATATAATTTCTCATAATAGAGTAGAGAACATTTATTTTTAATTCCGATGTATTCATACTAACTCCACTAGAAGTTTGCATGGTAGGCTGGGACAACATTTGCTAGTAAACATAAATCATTTCGGGTTCATCCAAAGGATTTTCAGGCCGGCCATTCAACTGCACAATGACTAAAAATAAAATAACCAAAGCAACTTTGATTACTATCGGGTTTTGTTAGAGGAAAAATGATTTGTATATATTTAGGAGTGGGAAGAATTGGTTGTGTGTTAGACTAAAGCATTTCAGCTCATTCAGCAACTTGCATGGTTAGGGTAGCATTCAAAGGATTTTCTCCAACTTGCACGGTTTGTGGTTCATCCAAAGGATTTTTAGATTGGCCATTCAACTGCTGTCTAAAAATAAAATAACTAGAGCAAGTTTGGTTAGTAACGAATTCAGCAAAGTCATCATGCAAAAATGGTTTTTATATACTTACAATTTTGAGCACTTGGTTGTGTGTTAGACGGAGGCATGCCTAATTGTTCAGCTAGCATATTTAGCTGATCGTCTAGATAATTGTCTCTATGTTCCTTCACACTTCTTTTCTTTTTCAACCCGCATGTTCTGGCCATCTGATCAGAACTAGCCAACAAAATGAATCAGTAAAGTATCAAAGTATGGCAATTTTAAATTCACCTAAAACTAAGGCAATGCTTCAAAAAAAAAAAAAAAAACCCCAGAACTTATTTTTAAATTCACCTGAAATTGCCGGCCTCAAAATCAATCTAGCAACGCACGATGTTCTATGCCAAAAATTACTCTAGACAAGTATAAGAGAAGAAAGAGAAAAATAGAATGAGACAATAGAACAAATATTAGCAACATTCAATATTACACTACATGTTTAGAAATATTTAGTCCAACACTTAAGTCAAAAAATACATATCAAAGTTGAAAAGTAAAATCATTCTATATAATAAATACTGCATTAAACAACATATTAATAAGTAGTACAATCTTCATATAGTCATAAGACTACACTCAAGCCTCCTCATCCCCTTCACGAACCCAACAAACATCCCCGTCCCCTTATTCAGCTATGAGTTGCATATTTCAGCTTGCAAATGTGTCTCAACATCCACAATATCTCCCATTTTATAAACTGATCTTGCATTTGTAACAACACTAACGTGCCAATCACTTTCCTTTGATTCTTCTACATAGAATACTTGTGCTACTTGGGAGGTAAGAATGACTGGTTCTTTGTGGGGAGGCACATTGCTAAAATTGGCTAATAAGAATCTATCCGCATCTTATTTTAGTCTCTTCCCGTTTGACACCTGATGTATCATTTATTTGGGTATAAAAATCATATAAAAACTAAGCACATTCCCAATCAAGTTTACATTAAAACATTAAACCCAAATTACACATATGAGCAAGCGTACTCATCAGTAACCGAGCAGAGGGTTCAAACGAATGTCGATCCTCAAGGAACAAGTATACATTAATCATTTTTCTTTGATTGTTTAACCGACTCAATAAAGTGAAAAAGAAATAAAATCAAACAAAAGAAAATAAAAATATATACATGTCAAGAATGGAGAATTATGTAACTCAAGCCAGTGCTTGGATAAACATGATCTTAAAGTATCCAACCAGTATCACAACTAATCATTCTCTTAGCACCATGAAGAATTAAGATAAATTAGCATCACTTGGTCTGTCTCAACTAATTACTACTTTCTAGATAAATTAGCATTACTTGGTCTGTCTCAACTAATTCATCCACAAGATGCATTAAACACAATCCTTGATTAAATTTCCTTAGTTTGGCAAATTTAAAACATGAAATTAACCAATGAATCCTTAGTCTGGCAAACATCAATTAAACTTTAATTACTCAATCCTCAGCAATTAACCTCTTTGGTCTAGTAAGTTAACAACCAATAAATATGAAATTAATCAATTGCAACCACCATCAACCTCTTTGGTCTAGCAAGTTAATGAAAAGAAATAACCAATTAATCTCGTAATACGCCTAAGTAATTAAATACCAAGAAGAACAATTAATTAATCAAAACATCAAATAACTCTAAAAATCATGAATATCTAAAACAGTGTCGAATTACAATAAAACAATTAACATATCATTGTTCAAGAAAAAGAAAACAAAATAAAAGAAAGCACGTATAGACAAGCCTCTTTCTTCTTCCTTTGAAGACCTTCTTGTATAACCCTCATTGAATTGAAAAATTCCTCTTTTGATTAAGTGATTTTCTATGATGATCAATGAATTTCCTCAATTTTCTCTTGTGTTTTTCATCTATTTATAGGCTTAGGAAGTGCCTAAACTCGTAGGTACAATGTTCTTGGCTGAGTAGAAGTTGGAAGATACTAAAACTCCACAGATTACCAAAAACTGCGTAGAAAAATCAAAGCACTACCTTAACTTCAGGGTACAGCCGGCGCCGCCTAGACTCTCGTTGCCGGCACCGGTTGTGTTTTGGTTCTTTACTTGTTCGCTGATTTTTTCCGAATTTTTCACAATGAAGACCAGAATGCAGCTGGCACCCCCTTGACTCTTGGAGCCGGTGCCAGTTCCACTCTGTTCTGTCCTGTTTGACCAATTTTTCGTCGCTTCGAAGTTCATGCAACCAGTGCATGGCCGACGCCGGTTCCTCTGTCCTAATTGGCACCGCCTCTAATCTATTTTTTGACGTTTTTGTTTCGTTTTACCCCAAAAATCTGCAATAATGAACAAAATACCTTTTCAAGGGTAAAATCTCAAATATGAAGGAAAAAGGCTAGTTATTAAACAAAATGTATCACAAAAGAGCCTCAAATAACTAGGAAAAATATGACTGATTTAGCCCCTATCAACACCTAATCACATCAAATAATACAACTCTTCAATTACCTCCGTAGTCTAACTCAATTACATTCTTCAAAGCTCTAAAATAAGCCACATCACTTAAAATAGGATTTTTATCCCTTATACTTGAAAAACTTGAAGTAATTGCATTCATAGAAACTCCACTATTTTGGGGTTTTTTTTTTTACGCTCAACTTCATTTATGAGAAACCTAAAGCCATTTATCATAAATCACTGATACTATAATCCAGCTTCTTTAGGTCCCTTAGAAAGATAAAGCAAATCTTTTGTAATATGACTATCTTCAGATATTTGCAAATAACTAACCTATTTCAAAAAAAAGAAAACAAAAAAGAAAAAATCAATATAAATGATAAAAAAAAGAATTTAAAAACTAGCCCACATTTGAAAATTTTTCTTGGAATATGCATCATATGTAGATACACCCACATCCCACAGTTCTTTTAATTCTGCAATGAGAGGTTCTAAATAGACATCAAGATTATTCCCTAGAGCAGTCGGACTAGGTATTAGCAAAGATAAGATGAAGTATGGTTGCTTGATACACATCTAGAGGCATAAATTGTAAGGCATCAAGATGACAGGCCACATACTGTGAGCAACATTCATATTTTTGAAAGGATTAAACCCATTAAAAGCTAAGCTTAATCTCACATTGTGTACATCTTTGGAAGAATTAGGATGGAGATAATTAAAATTGTTCCAAGTAGGTGTGTCAGCACGATGTCTCATAGAACCATCATCTATTCTATCTTCCCCATGCCATCTCATTGATTCAGCAATCTTTGAGGACATGAACAAACATTGTAATTGAGGCTTCATTGGAAAATGTCAAATAACTTTTTTTTGCAATCTTTCTCTTCTCCCCTGTAGGATCATTTTCTGACATTGCCCACCTAGACTCTTTGCATGTAAAATAATATTTCCATCCCAATTTATCACCCAGTACAATGTGCAATCATTAGGATAAGCATATATCTTTTCATACCCCAAACTTAATTGTTTTATTATCTTTTCAACTTCATAGTAAGATTTTGGAATTTCAACACCTCAGGAAATGATTCTCGCAACAAATCAAGAAGCATTTCAAAATGTTTGTTAGACCACTTCCCCGTACACTTTAGATGTAGCAATCGAATAAGAAATGATAGCTTAGAGAAGTTTTTACACCCAGGATACAACTCTTGTTGGGAATCATTAATGAGTTTGTAAAAGTTCTCAGTATCCAAGTTTGACCATTCAACTCTGGGAGATGTTTCAACCCTCTCAATGTTATCATCTATTGGAATGCCAAATGCATTATACAACAAGCCATCCATGTTATTAGTTTAACTAGTAACATCCTGCAAATTATTATCTAAACTTGTTCTAGATGAACTAGAGAATGAAAGTTCTCCATATACTATCCAATTAGAATATCCCTTAACAAACCCATATACTATGAGGTGTTGTCGCACCTCTATTTCAGTCCTCATTACCCCAATTCCATATTTTACACAAGGACACAATATCTTCCCATTCAAACTTGCGTTGTTCATTTCAAATCTTAAAAAAAAAAAAAAATCAATACCATTTTGATATGCACGACAATTTCTAGGAAGACTCATCTAAGATTTGTCCATATTGGTAATGTTACAAGCAACAATAGACAAGCAAGTTACAACCTAAGCAACAAGAAATAGATAATATGAGATTCATGCAATTAAAATTAGGCAATTAGGAAATTTGAAAAATAGTAATCCAGCCACAAATTCTACACCAATCATGGAAAAATAAAGCAGCAAACAAAAAACCCTAATATCGAGGATCACCAAAGTGGAAAAAAATAATATCTATAATGTAAACAAAATCTTAAACATTCACTCTCCATTTCATGGAGGAAAATGGAAAGCGCTAATCTTTCTAGACATAAAGGATTTAGTTTTGACTAGACATTGGTTTGTAGGCATTAGTACCAGTGTAATAGCTTCTTAGAAAACATTGGGTCATACTTCCTATCCTCTATCTAAAAAGCTAAACTAGCTCTCTTCTTTCTTCCACAACAAGAAAATATTAAGGTTCCCCAACAAGAAAAGAACTATTGGACATTTTTTAATTCAAGGACGGCCCTTGCAAGAACTTCAAGATAGAATCATATTATCTACATCCATTTAAGCAGATATAGATCGAAACACTCAGGCAGTAATTATACTATAAAATAATGCTATCGTCAAGATATTTTTAGAGAAAGTCCATGTGCATCTAAAGGATTGAATATTTTAACTGTCTTTTAGAAATGTGCTTCCATTCTAATAGAAGAAAGGCCTACCTTAACAATCTACACTGCATAATTAAGAAGAAGGCATCGAAATCATAATAAAGCCATCTAAATTGAGAGTGTACTTCTTAGTAAAATGAAGTAGCCAAGATAGAGTTAATAATCTCCATTAATGAACTCTTTAATTAGTCTATGTTTCTTGAAAGAAATGTATTATCTAGAGATGTTCAGGATGAATGCTTAAAGTTTAATTATATAGCTGAGAAGTATATACTCAAGAGTCTACGATGTATGCTGCAACTATTTCAAGGAAAAATACAGACATTGATTTGTACGACAATCATATTTCTACACTTATTTCTAAAGATGACTAAATGCAAATAGGCTATCAGATAAAAATTGCTATCAAAAAAAAAGGGGGGGAAGAAAAACTATCAGATAAAATTGGGAAAAAAAGGCAACCATACTGTGCATCCAAGTTTCTGTTAATTTGCTATTCTCCTAGCAGACTTTGCCTTCAACAAAAAAAAAAAAAAGAAAAGAAAAAGATCTGATAGATAGTAGGCTAGGCTCATTGATTAATATGACACATAGTGCAGGAAATATGGCAGTCATATTTTATGGTTCAATCCTTCCATTCAAGGCACATAAATTTGGTTGAGATGTATCATAAACATGAATATTAGTTCTATAGAATCTAGTTATGGAATGAAACATGACAATCCTTCAGAAATTGGTAGAAAACTGAGTCAACTGGTGGATCTAAAGACCAAACCCTGATATTGATTTTTGTATTGTATCTGCCATCCCCTATATTTAATAAAAAATATTCCACACATAAGGTTTCACCTTCTGCTATTTGATAGGGACATTAGGCTTCGAAAACAATAAATTACTTCAGTCAACTTGATAATATCATAATTTTGAAATATTGGATATCTACACTAGTATTTTAATACCTAAATAGAATATCTCTTGTAGTTATTCTTGAAAATTTGAAAATCAACTAAATCAAACTTATGAAAATTCTAGCTTGTGTTGTGCAAAATCAATATGTGAAGGATCAGAAACATTTTCCAATAGAGTATCATAACCATAGAACATTCACTTTCCATTTCATGGAGGAAAAAAGAAAATGCTACTCTTGCTAGGCACAAGGGATTTAGTTTTGATTAGACATTAGAAAAAAGAAAGTGCTACTCTTGCTACTCTCCATTTCAGTCCTCATTACCTCACTTCCACATTTTACACAAGGACACAATATCTTCCCATTTCAGTCCTCAAATCCCTTTTACTTTCACATCTAAAGTAGTACTAAGGCCTTAATTTTTGCTATACAAAATTCCAACATATCCTTACCATCTTATGCTAAAAATGTGTACTTTAGTGGAAGCGTCTCCTTTCACTACAGTCATCCAAATTCCCCCACCCCACACCCTGCCTCCTAACCTAATTTTCCCTTAAGAATGTTTTGCAAGGAACTTTAAGCTGAATCTATCAGTATTCAACCTTATAAAATGTCTAACTGCACTACTAGCTTGACAAATTCGTTACATTACAGAGCAGCAACAAAGTCAAAAAATTTTTGGCACATTTTAACACTATTTTGAATCAATCAAAATATTTATTGATCAAGAATTTCAGGATAGGACCACTACCATTTAAACAACTACATAGCATTTGCATATGCAAAACAATGCTTAAGTCATATCAAATAACTCAGAAATCAAACTTCAAAAATACTGTTGCAAAACAAATCTACAAAGCAGTAGTTAAATTGTAGAGTAGCATACTACAAAGTAATAGTCAAACTTCACATTTCAGTTTCTCCGTCACATTTCAATGCATGCATTTCGAGTAGAGTTGGGTGTTTACAGGACACAAGTATGAATAGTAGCAATTAATATGAATTTCAGCTGACAAAAAATTGAAATTACTACAAAGATTTTTAAGAAATGCAAAAAAAAAAAAAAAAAAAAATGATAGACAAAAAACATGAACAGGAAACATTGCATCAGTATTGTCAAACTTCGCCAAGTAAAAATGGGGCGAACTAAAGTCACAAATTCATTTTTCACAAGCATTTATGCCTAATGTCCTCCCTCCACCACCAAGAATCATGTCAAGCTTAGATCTTTTCTACATTATCAATTTGATGTTAGGAAAAATGTCGTTGAATCCTAAGCAAGGTCAAACCCAGAAGTGGAAAAAGAATGGATTTTCGGGCCCAAAAACACCAAAGGAAGAGAAGTGAAGGATTGCTCAAGACATTCGAAAATTAAAACCCAAACAAACATTCGGAAATGATGAATAGTGTGGAGAGACGTACTTACAGAAGACGATGCTTGCAAGAAATTCTACTTCCTCAACAGCAAACAACTGCTCCAAAGAAATTCTTCAACACCGGCATTGTGTAGATCTTTCTTCACATCATTTCCACAGCTCTCATTCAATTGAGGAGATGATCTATGAGGGATGATTTTGGCCAAAGATCAGACGGCTTAGAGGAAATGGTCTAAGAGGTAGAGGGGCGATTGACGAAAAGGACCGGTTTGATCAAAGGGAGATTGAGAAAATCCCAAGGTTGTAAAAAGTTGGGGGCCGTGGAGAGGGGAGAGGGGGGGGGAATGATTGGGTGCACGGGAATGCACGTGAGCCAGACTTAGATTATTATACAAAATCTTTTGGAACTTGTACTCTAGTAGAAGTGTACAATAATATCTGTATATAGTACAATTATCTAAGGATTCGGTGCACATGCACCTAATAATATTTATTATTTTTATTATTACTATTATTATCCTTTTTTTTATTTTTTTTCTTACATTGGGCTAAAACTGTTAGTCAGTACTTATTATTACCATTTACTATGTTAATCAGTAGTTGTCGTTCTTGAAAATTTGTACTCATAATTTATCATTACCTACTACTATTGTTATTTGTCCTTTACTAGAACTATTCTTTAGTAGTATTAATATTCTATACTATTATTAGTTATGGTCCAATGTTATTTTATTATCTTATATTATTACAACTTATTACAACGATTTTATTTATCAATAAAATAAGTTATTAATAACAAAATGGTTATTCACTGCTTATTCTTAAATATTTATCATTAAATAATATTATTATGATTGTTATTATTATGTGCTAGTTATCATTGTCATAACTTATATAAAGAGATATAGAGCCCTCGTTATTCATAATTTAGTACATATAACAATGTTTATTAATTAAAATATTTATTATGTATAGTGTACCAAGATAATATTTTCTATTTATTTATCTAACCATTATTTGATCAATAAATATCAATTGTTATTGATTAGTAAACTAATTGATTTGGCTAAGTCTACCTCACTAGGGCAAAATGGATGTTAAAATAAACATTTTCTTATACTATCAACTAATTGGTCTAAACTATTCATTAAACTCCCTTATCTTCATTTGAATATTATTTTATAATCTGTGTATATTTAATTACTATCTATTTTACTATTGAATACTAGTTGCTAAATTAATGACAGTGATTAATTTAAACAATTCTTGATAATGTCCAAATGTGTTTAATAAATTAATATTTATACTATTTCATGAGCTTATATTCACATACCAAACAAAATTAATTAAATATCTTTTCAAGCTTTATTTGATTATTAGACATTTATTTGTTTATTTGTATCTATAATATATATATATATATATGTATGTATGTATGTATGTATGTATGCAATGAATGTACATTGATATACTTTGATTGGGGAATGAATAGAAGTTAATAGATGAGGATTTTAATTATGATTTGTAATTTCATTTAGAAGTGGGGTCGAGATCATGGACCTTGTTGCACTGTGATTTAAGCTTACTAGAAGACTCTAATTCAGTAAGTCTATGCATAGCCATTTGTTAAAAAATGCATAAACTTTGCAAGTGATTATGTTAAAACCTTCCAATTGCTATTTTGAAAGCGAAACATGGTAAACTCACAGTTTGGACACTAAATGTCATTCTAAATAAATCATCATTTTTCTTTGAAACCAATATGAGATTTTCGATCTTTTGTCTAAATACATATTACCATGTTTTAGTTATCTAACAATTTGAGAATTTTTTTGAAAACATCCTGAATCGGGTAAATGATTCGTTGAGTACTCAATTATGGTAAGCTTCTGGTACTAGTCTCTTGGTAGGTGGGCACCTTCGAGAGATGAACTTGTTAGTGTTGTGCCCTAGAGGCAATCACTTATACATTGTATATGACACATTTTATTTTAATAAAAGGCATTATTTATCTTACAATTTTTTTGTTTATTTTTAAGTAATATAACTGTTCGATAAAGTTCCTAGTACAACACTGGTTAAGAAAATCATGATATGAGATTCCTACTACACTGTATAGTGTTAGTACTTAACTAATCCATAGTCATAGTATTAATGAGACATGACATCATTAATGCGTTAAGACTAGCATGTGTTAGACTTCCTGATTTGGTCAGGCAGTGGTTCTCATAACCGTGAGTATTGAGATACTCAAAGTTAACACATGGATGCTTGTTAATGGAACAAGTTCATTGGATGACCTAGCTTTGAGATAATCACATGGATAACTATTTAGTGTCAGTGATATAATCTCAATATAGCAAACGTGCAAGTATCCTTAGACTTGAGATCTCTAAGGTACTTCGTTTATTGAGCATTGTACTTTGATTCCAATCTCCAGAACTCGATCGAGGGCCGCCTATGGGATGGATATTGGGTACAATGTGAGGTAAACGAAAGTAGTTAAGAGGGTCAATAAAGAATTCACCACTCCTAATAGTAGGGGCGAATATCTCACGGCCACTTGTAGGAATTACTACTCAAGAAGTCCTTGGCTAAGACATATGTGTATTGGAAATAATTCCAATTGATACACATCTAGAGTAGTGGGTTCCTGGTAGAAGTACTATTGTATTCGGGCCAGAATTAATTCTGGAGGGAGTTAGCACTAATTCCGTACTCCAAACCGAATGAGATATTGTATGGTGAAAGGAGTTAATTGCACTGAAGTTTGTTATTGAAGGGTTCATGTCATGCCACTTGACTTCCTGGACTCTTAGGTGATCATGATGTGTTGCTAGATACTGCTCATGATCTGGGAATATGGGTTTATTAATTGATGAATTAATAAACCAATCCTGATTAGAATTAATATGATTAATTCTAATTAATTATGGATTATTAATCTTAAAGATATTTGGATTAATTCATGTTCACTACCAATTGATTGGGAAACCTAATAGGTCACACACAATAGAGGATTATATACTCAAGATGTTATTTGATAACATAGTGGGGTTAATTGAGAGAAAGAGAAGTTGTTGTGGATAAATTATAATTAGTTATAATCTGTGGTTCAAGTTATAATTATGAGAACTTGATGTTTCCAATTACAATTAGAGAATTCTAATAGGATTAGATTTGTCAGTTTTGGAAGAATTTTTCGTGTGACATATATTTTGAGTCACACGAAACCCTAGCTATGGAATTAACACACGAAAACACATCCACAATTGTCTTCTCTCTCTCTCTCTCTCTCTCTCTCTCTCTCTCTCTCTCTTGTTTTGCTGAAAATGAAAATAGCCCTAGTCGCCATCTTTTTCTGCTAACACAGGAAATTTTGGTGCTTGAGTTTTCCTCTGTGTAGATTACTGTTAGAGATAATCACATACTATGATTATAGTGGTTAGACGTTCCACTCTCGTGAAGTTGGATCTAGAGGATTGCTGGATCGTGCCTCGACTTGAAGAAGAAATTTTTGTTCTTCGGACGATCAAACAAAGGTAAAAACCTACTACCTTTATTATCTTTATGTCATGTTTTCCACACATAGGCGGGTCCTGGGATAGTATCTCGTTTATTTTCCGCTGCGCCGTATAGGATACGAGTCTGAGATACCCAATAGAACTCTTTTAGGATGAGATGCTAGTACTAGTAAGTTTGGACAATCCATGCTAGCACTATGGTCCAAATATGACCGTGGACCGAAGATGGATGACCAGTAAGTTGGGGTGGAAGATGGATAAGTATTCCCCCCAGTGGGTCGATCACCCACTTTGCTATGATACATGGTTTCACAGTGACTTATCATGATGCAGGGCTTCATGACTTCTTGAATATGAATTTATGTTGCTATGATACTATGAGTGGTTTAGATTACTAAAAAAAAAATTCTTTAATTATCCAAGTTCAAATTATATGTCTTGAGATTTAATGCAACTGAGAATCATTCTGTGTTTACTTGTTTGATGACTTGCAAAGGTTTTCTGACAACCTTTTATGAAATTACACCATAAAAGCTTTTCAAAGCTATTCCATATGCACATACTAGACTTACTGAGAATTCCTTTCTCACGCGATTTTCCCTTTCATATTTCAGGAAGTACTAGACTTGAGGTGGGAAACTATTAGAGATAATTGTTGTTTAAGATTGCTTTTCTTATTTATTTAACTATGAGTGAGAAGATGTTTGTGCTCTAGATTTCATTTTATTTAAGTCATGGATTTCAGTTTTGAATGCTTTAAGTTGTTTTTGAGACCTTGTAATAAGTTTTGATATGATGTAGTTGAGTTAAGTTTAATGCTTTCTCTATTTGCCTAGTTATAAAGGCCCCTAGACCTAAAGATAGGGTGACATTCCTAACCCTATTGGGTCTCTTATTAGTAGGGTGTTACAATTTCATTATTTTTATAGATGATTACTCAATGTATGGCTATGTTTACCTAGGGACTCATAAGTCTAATGCTTTAGAAAAATTCAAAGAATTTAAGAATGAGGTTGAGAAGCAGTTAGATAAGAACATTAAAACATTTTGATCAGATCAAGGTGGAGGATATCTATCTCATAACTTTAGATCATATTTGTCAAACATGGGATTTTATCCCAACTAAGTACACCAGGCACTCCTTAACAAAATGGAGTTATAGAAAAAAGAAACTGAACCTTGTTACACATGGTCATATCAATACTTGGCTTCTCAACACTTAATGCATCATTTGGGGATACTATACAAACTACGATGTGTGGATATTCTACATAAAGTACGATATGTACAATGAATATGGTTCTATCTAAATTTATCCCTAAGACTCCCTTAGAATTGTGGAATAGGTGGAAGCCTAATTTGACACATATTTAAATTTAGGGTTGTCTTGTATACGTGCTCAAAAGAAAGATGGATAAAATAGAATCAAGATCAAATATATGTATGTTTATTGGGTATTCAAAAGAAACTTGAGGATACTATTCCTATAGTCCTTAAGATAAGAAGATATTTATAAGTACAAATACAATTTTCTTAGAGAACAAGTACATAAAAGAACGAGGATCCAAGAGTAGGGTTATTCTAGAAGAAACTAAGGAAGATAATCCCAAGCAAGTAGTTATAGAAATCCATACTCAAAATTCTCATGTTGGATTTATATCTCTGCCATTTAACATGCTAGGTTCCAATGGGAGAAAAATAGATATTATGCCTTCTATACCTACAGGCTTTTTTGTTAAAATGTATGCCCAAAATGGGCTATGTGTTTTTGTATTTTAGAAATTAATAAAATATTTTATTCATTAATATTTGATTGTTTATATATACATGTAAATTAAGGTCTAATTGTATTAGTAAGTAATATACATGATTAGGTTGTGCTTTCATAGTAAGGTGCAGATTATGGGCTACTAACGCATAAGCTAAAAAATGTTCTTGATCGATTAATGAAGGTGTGCACTCTATTAAGGTTTAGTTCATTACACTATGATTTCTAAATAAGAAATAGTTGACCTTTAACCAACGAGTAGTCTACTCACACACAACAGTGTATGTGTATTTCGAATACGTAGAATTGGACCACGCGATAATAATCTTTACAAATGTACTAAAATAAATAAAGACTAGTTTATAACAGCTACTGCATAGATGAGTATGCTAAGACTTGAGTATAAGTTGGCACTTTGGTGAAGCTAGACTTGTATACTTTGATGTATGGTGGGTGAGGTTTTGACATAAGGCCAATAACCTTGTATATTAGGTATATGACTCTAGTTAACTGAGACGGACTTATACAATAAAGTTTCTAAGCTTCATTATGTGAAGGTATCACCCTCTTATGATTGTTTAGGATAATCTAAATAATCCAGGGTCCTGGGAAACGTGACTTAGTATGTATGCATTTAGGTAGCTCCCGGGGAATAATTTGTTATATACTTGAAGTCATGAACTAGTTATCAAAAGATAGTAGATGTTATTGAAGAATGTATTAGTATATTTTTCCTATCTCAATGACAGGTGTTACGTAGAGAAGTATTTTCATAATTACACCTATAGGTCGAGAACATCGCGCTTGCAATATTTTTTTTGGGATCAATATTTTCATATAGTGATAAATTGAATATTTAAAATAATAAAATACGACTATTGGTTAGTAAGGGTATTTTGGTTATTTTAGTAACTAAGAATAATATGTCTTTTGGTCTCCCAGAGTAGCTCAAGTAGCCTTAGTAAATTTAATTACTATATGGGCTTATTGGGTCAATTAATAATGAAATAATTGTTTTATAAGTCCAATTAATTATTTATTTAGGCTAGACTAATTTATTGTGCTAATTTAATTAAATTAGTTTATTCATTAATTATCATGTATAATTTTATATTAGGCCCAAGTGGATTAATTAATTAATAAAAAAGTTATTTGATTAGCCTTGGGTTAATTTAATTAAATTAGTTTATTAATTAATTATCTTAAGTAATTTTTATATTGGGCACAATTAGATTAATTAATTAATAAGAGAGTTGCTTAATTAGTCTTGGGTAAATTAGAAATAAACCTTAGCCCACTAAGGTTAAAGGTGATGCCTATTGTTTTCTTTGGAAATAAGGTGATGCATGTTTTTTTAGTGTTGGAAAAACTAACAACAAGGGCCACAAATCAATCAAGTTTTAATTAAAATTCTAACTACTAAAACCACTCATACTGACAAGTATACCCATCATATAATATAGGGAATAGCATACATCGAGTCCACAGGAATTTAGGCTCCCACTGTACTTTATTCAAATCTTTATTGTCTCACCAATAAAATAAAGAAAACAAAATAAATAATCTACTAGAGAATAAATCAAGTTCACCCAAGAAAATTCACAAGAAATATCAAGGAATAAGAATAAGGTGAAAGACATGTAGTGAAGAAAACCTCCAAATCTATGTCAAGTAAAGAGAATATCTTAAATCTATTAAGTCCTAATTCAAATACTAATGAGTTTAAGATAAATTCCCTTCTCTTTCAAATTATGAAATTCTATTATTGGTTTAATCAAAGGGTATCTCTACCTCTCTAATGAAATCTAAGAAGCATTAAAATTAACTCGATTAAACAATTAATGCCCCTATCTCTAGGTAACATTAAAGTCTTTATGGAAGAAATTAATAACCCTATGTCTAGGTAAAATTAATCTCTCATTGATCTAGTCTTTACCCTTAACCTCTTTCTTGAGTTAATTATTAGATAACAAATATTGAATTAATTAGTTAGTATCTTTCCTAACCTCTTGCTGGTGTTAATTAGAAAAAAAACCAAGCAATTCAACAAATCAATAAATTCAATTAATCAAATATTTAGAATTTAGAATTATTATATCAAAAGAAATTCAATCAAAGAACATAAACTTAAGGTTCAACCCTCAATTATAATTAACATATCATAAACTCAAATGTTAATAAATTACAAAGAAGAGAAAAAGAAAATACCCTTAGACAAGTAAGCCTTCTTCTTCTTCCTTGAAACCTTCTTGATCAATCTTCTCTTCTGCTCCAAGAATTCTCCTTGATCCTCCTTAATCTTAGTGTTTCTCTAGGAGTTTCCTAAAGATATTACATTGAAAAACTGAAAACTACTTTATACAATGTTATTCTCTTTTATTTATAGAAGTTTAGATTGCCAAAAAAATGTATACAAGAATCCTAATTCATTCCCAATTAGCTCCCAAAAGATAGTTACCAAACTATGCTCAAAAACTCTTTTTTCCTATCAAATTCGCGACATGAAATAGTCGTGGCTCATCTGGAATAGCTAGCACCAATTGTACACTATTTTTTCAAGTTTAGGCAGCCTTAGCTCAACCTCTTGAGCCAGGGCCGGCTCAAATCTGTCCATGCACCAAAAGTACTCTGTTTTGGTCCTTTGTTGCATAGAAACTTGCCGAAACTCTTTCCCATGTGCCAACCAACTTTGGTGGCCTTTTGTTTTGCTCTTTTCACATGTTTTTGTACTTATTTTCACCACTTTTTTCATGAATCATCAATCTAAACAAAAGCATAACAAAGTGAGGAAAATGAATAGCATTTGAACTAAAAATTAAGAATAAATGCATTACTAATGCCCACAAAATATTTGTCTATTTTATCCTCGTTACATTCCCCCACACTTAAGCTTTGCTTGTTCTCAAGCGAATAAGAATAAAACACATCAAGCAAATAGCTTCTTAACAAGAAGATTTTCATGAATATGGCCATTATAGTAAAGATATTATCCTTCTTCTAGTTCAAGAATTCAATCCATTACCTATTCAACCAAGCTAATTTTATGTAAACTTATGTATTAAGCTAGATATAACCAAAGCCATTAAAGTTGAGTTAAACAAGTTCATATATATTCAATGTGTTTCACCCCATTTCTTAAGTCATGAAGGCAAATATTGTGATTCATATAAGTGAAGAATAATAATCAACTTCAGTTCTACAATTTCCAAACTACTACAATCTGAGTAGTAAACTAGGGATATTTTCACCATTTTTTCTTGGGAATTCATAGCCTCAAATGTGTGGATTTCTCTTTACTCACTGTATTGGCCTCCTTAATTTTCAAAGCATTTTTTTTTTCACTCGCACTCTTATTTTTTGTCATCTCACTTTTTCATTTGTTTTTCTTTTTTCTCAATATATTCTTTTTCTTTTTCTTGCCAGAATGGTTACATACATTACTTTCTGCATTTTTTTTTTTCAAAACATTTTTTTCCTTCAACCTCACATTTTGCCCTATATACTTTAACTTAGAATAAGGACTAGCTTAGAAAACCATAGAGTTGAAATCAATCAAAATTCCATACTTATTTCTTATTACAAAGTCAACATCGATCGTCAAGAAATAAAATGTCGCAACATCTACTGAAACATAATCAAGGTTAATCTAAATTCTCAAGACTTGGCCTATATCACACTTAATATACGAGTTTACACAAAACCAAACTCAATCAAATAATTCTTAAACTAAATTCTTATACCAAAAGTAAAATAATATCAATACCATAATATTAAAAAAAAAGTTAGCTCAATATTTTCTCAAAATTTTCAATTCTCAATTTTTGTCAATTTCAAAATGCTTAAAATTTTCAAATTCTCAAATTAGTTCAAAATATCAAGAAACACCAAGAAAATTAATAAAAAATTGGACAAATAATATCACCAAATCATTCCCCCATATTTAAACTGGACAATATGATCATTTGCAAAAAATTAAGACAATAAAGCATCCCTAAAGGGACCAAAAATAATAAAGGAGGGATAAACTTAAGCAATACTCCCCAAGTGCAATAAGCTCCAAAAGATACTAAAACTTGAAGAAGAGAAAGAAGAGCTTGTCCCAAAAGAGTTTATTCAAACCTACAAAGCAAAACTCAAGTAAAAGCTCAAAAGACAAAATAAAAACACTAAAACAAAAGAAAGCATATTAAAACGAAAAGAGCAATAAAATCCTAGATAAAAAATAAAGACACGACTCACTCCCTCACGCTTAAATTGGAAAATACTTTCCCTATGGGCAGGGAATAAAAAGACACCGAACTAGAAAAACTAAATTAAACAAGACCAGAAAAATAATAACATAAAGATTGAAATAAACCCAACTTCAAAACAAACCCAAAACACAGAAAAATGCTCTTTCTATTCATCATGCTTCCTCATCAAACCTAGATACAAAAAACTAATACACAATTGAGAAAATGGGCATGATGAAAATAGGAAGAAAGGAGATTTTTGAAAGGATAAGGTTCATGAAGATTATGAATGCCAACAAAACTAAATATATAGACCTTCTTCCCAAGCATCTCTCTAGACATATTAATCAAATATTGAAATATGAATGCAATAAACATCTAAGAAGTGCGTTAATGAATTGTTACAGTACAAACTCCCTTTCAAACCAAGCATTTGAGCTCTTAAAAATGGGATAAAAAAATTCTTACTTTCCAATGCATCTACAAATACCAAGTTACCTCCCATATGTTGGGGTGAAGGGTAAAATTTGGTAAATTTTGCCAACATCCTTCAAGGATTCGTATTATGCATTATTGAAAAATCTAACTCTTTGAGGCATGTCAAACTCAACACATCATCAATGGTATCATTAAGCTTCAAGAATTGAGAGGAACCTACAAAATCATATGACAAAGAGAAATTAGAATTAGAGCATAAAGTAGAATCAAATACTTCGATTATCATATTGTTCATTTGTTCTTCATAGCCGCTCTTTTCTTTGTTATATTTTGCAAAGTTCTCGTGCATCAATTTTGCTTTTTATTGAGAAGCCGATGTTGCCTTTTCTAAAGCAGCCAGTACCGATTCACCTCTGTATGTCATCCCTTATTTTTCTGCAAAAATTCTGTTTTCCAACTGACTTTGTACAAGTGCTACAGGGGTCTTCATTGCAATATCCAATGCATTGGCAGAACTTCCCTCTAGAATCTCATCAACTAGCTTTGCAAGTCATGTCCTTTGTTAGCTCAATCATTGGGAAACCTTTTTATGCCACTTAACAGATGAATTTGTATTGGCAATAAAAAAATTTATTGATGCTTCTAGTGACGTTGATAGGGTCTAAATTAGTCATATTTTTCTTAGTTATTTGAGGCCATTTTGTGATACATTTTGTGAAATAACTAGTCATATTCCTTCCTATTTGATATTTACCTTATGAAAATATTTTTTTGCAATTTTATGCAAAAATAAGGAAAAATTAGAGTTAATTGTGTGATTTTTTAGAATAGAGGTGGCGCTAGCCCGAGAAGGACAGCCGGCGCTGGTCTGCCACTGGAGGAACAAAGAAAAAGCAAAGAAATAGAGGAGAATAGAGAAAAGCAAGAGGCATCGAAGGAATTTCAGACAGCAAAAGCAACAACAAAGGAAGTGGAGAATTCAGTGGGGCCAAGGTGGAGAAAATAAGTTAACAAAAGTAGGCTAAAAAAGAAGCAGTCGAAACAAGAAAGAAAAGGGAAACAATTTGGGTGGTCTGCGGCTTCAATTGAGCCAATTCAAAGAAGGAAAAAGGAAGCAAACAATTCGGTCAACCAAGGAAAAGGACAAAAGAAAAAGACATTTCGGCTAGGCCAAAGAACAAAAGCAGAAGGATAAAAGTTCAAGAATTTCTGTCAACAATTTCGACAGCAAACAAAGAATGTCAGCAGATTTTCGGTGGCTTGGAAGATGGTTCACTTGAGCTGATGCAACAAAGACAAAAATCTCGGTGGCTTTAAGCAATTCCGCACAGCTGAAATTGAAGCCAATCTCAAGCAATCACAATTTAGCACCAATTGGAGGATTCAACAAAAAACGACAAGAAGACAACATAGCCAAAATCAAGATTCCAATTAATTTCCAATTCTCAAAAGTCAAGGAACTGGAATTCATTAATTTTTCTTAGGTTTTTATTTTAGCTTGTATTAATCCTTTTTGGCTTTGGATTATTTAGGTAATTACTTCTTCTTTACTTAGGACTCTTTTAAGAACTTTGTAAGCCTATAAATAAAGGCCAATTTATGCTAGGAAAGGGGGGTGCACAATGTAGAGACTTAGATTTATTTTAGAGTGCATCACCAATATTTTTCGGAAATAAAGAATTCAAGGAGGGTTGTGCAAGAAGGTCTTCAAAGAAAGAAGAAGGAGGCTTGTCTATGAGTGCTTTCTCTTACTTTGTTTTCTTTTTCTTGAACAATGATATGTTAATTGTTTTATTGTAATTTGACATTGTTATAGGTGTTCATAATTTTTAGAGTTATTTAATCTTTTGATTAATTGATTGTTTTCTTGGTATTTAATTACTTGTGCTGATCACGAGATTAATTGGTTGTTTCTTTCCATTAACTTGCTTGGAAAAGGGGTTGATGGTTGTCTCAATTTATTGATTTCATAAATGTTGTCTCTTAACTTGCTTGGAAAATGGGTTAATTGCTAAGAACTGATAATTAAAGGTTAATTGATGTCTATCAGGAATGGATTCATTGGTTAATTTCATGGTTTAAGTTTGCCAGGAATGAAAATTTAATCAAAGGATTGTGTTTAATGCATCTTTTGGGTAAGACTGGTTGAGACAAAAATGTAATGCTAAGTTATCTAGAAGATAGGGATTCATGGATTGGAAAAGAAGTGAGTCTACCTTAATCTTTCATGATGCTAAGGGAATAATTGGTTGTGATAAAGATTTGGTACTTTAAGATTATGTTTGTCTAAACAAGGGTTTGAGTTACATAATTCTCCATCATTAACATGTATATATTTTTATTGTTATTTTATTTTCCTTTTTATTTCTTTTTCACTTTATAGAGTCGGTTAAATAATGAAAGAATGGTGATTAATGTATACTTGTTCCTTGAGGATCGACACTCGTTTGAACGCTATGCTATGTTAATGATGAGTACGCTTGCTCATATGTGTAATTTGGGGTTAACGTTTTAATTTAAACTTGATTAGGAATGAGCTTATTTTTATATGATTTTTTATACCCAAATCTATACACATTAGACGTCTCACTAATAGCATCAATATGCACTTGCAATCTTGAAAATCTATCATCAATGTAGCTCTTTTGATATTGTGGCTATAAATAATTGTCTATGATGATATCAACTTTACGCTAAAAGAAAAATAAAATCAAAATAAAAATAAAAATAAATAGTAAAAATAAAAGCATATACTAATACAAAGACCTAAATATGCACAAAGTACCAAAAACTAAAGTTAGTCTTATGTACAAATACAAAAAAGGGTAAATCAACAAGAATCGAGTGTTTCAGATAGTGCCTGTCCCCAGAAATAGTGCCAAAAACTTGATGTGTCAGATTTGAATTATAAAAATCATGTAATTTGAGTCTATTCCCAATCAAATTTTAATTAAAATATTAATCCCCAAATCACACATATGTGAAAGTATACTCATCGTTAAGCATAGCATAGGGAATTAATGAGTATTGATCCTCAAAGAACAACTACTGTTAGTTAATTTTCATTCATTGTTTAACCGACCAAATAAGCTGATAAAAGGTAAAAATAAAGATAAAAATATACACAACTCTAGGAGAGTAAAACATGTAATTAGATAGATACTCTGAAGATATTACAATGAATTATTTAGTAATTATCACAATTAATTACTATCTTAGCATAATAAAGGAGTAATATAGAAGCCACACTCTCTCTTGAGTTATAGTTTCACTATCTCTTAGTTAATTTAATGGACAATTCTATCTCACTAACACAACTAAAAGATGTATTGGATACAAATCCTTAATAATTATCCCTATCTCTAGGTGATAAAGACATGAAATTCATCAATTCCCCTATCTTTGGGTGAAATCAATAACTTTTGATTACTAACATTCTTAACCTCACCTCTCTCTCGAGTTAGTTATGTAAATTAAATTAGAATTAAGTAATTAAAAATATCTCCTAACCTTTTTCTCAAGTTAATTAGAAAAGTGGTTCAATCTCATTAATTCATTACTAAAAATAAGTAATTAAATACCAAGAAGAGTAATTAATTAAACAAAAGACTAAACTAATTCAATATCAAAAATCTAAAAATAATATCCAAATATAATAGAAACATTGATCTCATCAAGTTCAAAGAAAAATAAGACAAGGGCTTTAGAAAGAATTCATAGAAAAGCCATCTTAAAGATTTCCTTGAAACAATACTCCTTCAATGATGAGTTATTCTTCTAAAGAGTGATTTCAATTTTGATCCTTGAATTCATATGTTTTTCATCAACTTTTCTTATTTATATAGGCCTCTTGGCTGCTAAAAATGATCTAGAGAAGTCCTACGCCAGGTACACGTAGAATACCAAACATTCTCTTTGGTACTTTCCAATTTCACGTCAAAAAGAGTGCAAACCGCCTCTAACCGGATCTAAATTGGTTCCTGGTCACCCCCTCTGGGCTAGTGCAGGGTCTATTCTGGAACACTACAATTGCTCTGCATTTTTCCCTATTTTCCCCCTATTTTCCAGAGCAAGGCCGGCGCTGGTTGTTCTGCTCTGAGCTGGCACTGATTCAAGACTAGAAATCCGTCGTTTTTACTTCAATTTCAACAATCTCTACATAAAATCATTAAAAATTCTTTTCACTAGTAAAATATCAAATAGGAAGGGAATCGACTAGTTATTGAATCAAAAGTTTCATAAAATAACCTCAAATAACTATGAAAATATAGCTACATTTAGGCCCTATCACCGACTAGGGTTAAAAGTGATGGCGATTGTTTTCTTTGGAAATAATGAATAGCCACCACATATTAAAAATAAAAGAAAAGAAAGGAAAAAAGAAATAAAAAAAGGGGAAAAGAAAGAAGAAGGGTGGTGGAAAAGAACAAAAAGGAAAGCTGTTTTTTTGGTTTAGTGAAATTGCAAAAGCCAAAAAAAAAAAAAAAAAAATCCTAATCTTGTAACATGAACAAAGGAAACAAAAAGAACTAATTTCCTAGTTCTTCTTGTGAGATGCATAATTAGTTTTCATGTATTAATTGGTCAACCGAAACAAAAGCATATAAAAAAAAAACGCTTTTCATTTTTTGTGGTTTTGTTAAGTGACCGCTGCCAGCTTCATTCTTTCTTCAAGGATTTCCCTTTGTTTTTCCTTTTTCCCATGAAAAAGAAAAAAAAAATAGCTCTCTTGATATTCTACCAAGAAAATGTTTCTTTCACTTATTATTTTACTTTCATCGGCAAATAGCTTATAGGAGGTTCGAGAATACTTTTGAAGATTAAAAGCTGCCAATTGTGGTGCATATGTTTGATGCGAAGGGGTCAACGTTAGGCTGGAATTCCTACAAAACAAGTAGTCGTGGCAAATCAAAGCGTCCCATTAAATCCAATTCCTCTGGTTATTCAATCTAAGGGGCCTAAAAGTAAGTATTCCTAAACTTTGGCTCAGAAAAAAAAATTTAAATTGCTATTTTTCAGTGTAGTTTTTATTTTTCCACGAACCCTCAAATGGTATCAGAACCATGGTTATAATCTAGGAGCATGCTTAGGGTTAATAACAAGAAAGGTAGTTCCTTTAATAATTTAAAAAATTCAATCTTTGTGACTGTGTAGATCTCTCGTGATTTTTTATACAAGTAGATGTTGTGTATGTCTCGCCTGTGGAGACATAGGCGCTTATATTTATTATTATTTATTTTTCGTAGAATTCATGTACGCCTTGTTTTAAAGGCATAGGCTATTGATATTGTATTTAAATTCATCTATAGGAATTTTTGTAACATTAGTGCCTAAGAACCATTGAGATTCAATGGAAAAAATAACAAAATTAAAAAAAAAAAAGAGGAGAAAAGGTTGATGGTTTTTTGGAGCAAGTAAGGAGTGGGTTTTCTTGGGCGATTAGATACTGGTTCATGTGGTTCCGACTTCCAATATGTTCCACCCAATTTTTCTTGTAATTTTTCTTTTCTTTTGGGTCCTATATCACATGAGGTTATTTTTCTTGCAATGGTTTATTTATGGTGTTAAATATTTTGCATGAAAATAGTTAGTAAATGAGGAACTACCTTAGGATTAAACAAGATCATTTTAATTTCATTATTATGATGTTTAATCAATTTTTTGATCACATAAGAATTAAAGGTTAGAAATAGCATGTAAAAAGTTTATTTTTTTGGAGTATGGCTATTTTATTTAATTTTGTGATCAAATGCACAAAAGTTTTTGAGAAATTAATTTTTCTCCAAATAAAACAGTTAAAAGAAAACATTTTTAAATTTGAAACTAAGAAATTTAAAATAAAATTCATGGTTTATTCTTTCAAATGGTTTTATCCTTGAAATGGAGAATATTTTGAATTTAAGTAATTTAAATTTATGTCCTAAAAATAGTTTTAACTTAAGTTGTGAAAATAAAAATTCATAGTTTATTCTCTTAAAGGGTTTTATCTTTGACATAGAAAATAATTGTTGAATTTTTTAGAATTTTACTAAAGTTAACAAAAACCAATTAATTTTAAGAAAAACTATTTTCCTGAAAATCTATTTTTCTCAAAAATCTAGTTTTCTCAAAAGATTAAGTAGGGTTCCAATAGCCCTACGGCTTCTATCACAGATTTATGTTAGAGATTATAGTTGTCCTCATCTCATCCTGAGCATAACCCCCTATAGAATGAATTTTCATGAGAATTTAGAACTAACAGAGGTATTATAATTAATGCCTGGGATGTATGTTAGTGACGGCCAACCCATCGTTGGAAGCATTAATACTAGATTATCTATATGTGATGAGAGTAGCGGCCATCCTATCAATAGAATTATCTCTAGATCATTATCTATTAAGGAAATTTAATTCAATGTTTCTAAGAGCCAAATTTTTCATATTTTTTAATAATGATTTTAATGGGTTAACTATATTATGGAAATAATATAATGCTTTAAATGTGCATTTTTTTATGTTTTTCAAAACAAGCATTTTCCTAAATGAAGTTTTTTTTTTAATCAACAGAAATATCTAATTTTAGTACTTTGTCCATTATTCTCAAAGAGAATAAGTTAACTGGACCTACTTACATGGATTGGAAAAGGAATCTGAACATACTACTCACTGCAGAAGAGTACAAGTATGTTCAGACCGACCTTTGTCCTAAAATTAGGGAAGATTCTATTAACCAAGATCGTAAGGCTGAGAAGCCATGGCAGAAAGCTGATGAGATGGCTAGATGTTATACATTGGTTTCCATGTCTAATTTTTTTTAGTCTAAGCACGAGAATATGCCTACTTCGTATGATATCAATATATAGTTGCATTCCATATTTGCTGACAAAAGCCGGTCTGCAAGACAGGAAGTTCTTAGAGCAATCCTGAATACTAGGATGGCTAAGGGGGCATTGGTTCGTGAGCATATACTCAAGATGATTGCTCATTCTGAGAAGGTCGAGGTCCTAGGGGTAACAATCAATTCTAACAGCTAAATTGACATGACTCTTGAGGCTTTGCCAAATTCATATTTTTAGTTCAAGTTAAATTATATCATGAATAAGTTGAGTATATCTTTAACTAAGTTAATGAAAGAACTCCAAGCTGCTATGAAAATCATGAAGCTTGCATCAAAAGTTATAGGTAGTTATTCTAGTTCATTTTCTAGAATTAGGGCCCAACCTAAGAAGTTTAAGAAGAAGAAAGCCTAGAATAATACAGGGACCCCGCCTAAGGGGTCTAAGCCCAGTCCGATGTTAAGCCCAATAGTAAATGTTTCAAGCGGCGCAATAAGAGGTACTTCAAGAAAGATTATCTATACTTCTTAGCTAAGTCCTCTTTAGGTACTTCTCTTTACTTAAAGTCTATATTAATGGTTAGATCATCATCCATTTAGATTGTTTATTCAGGAGCCATTGACCATATCTGTAGCTCCTTGCAGGAGTTCAGCAAGATAAGGCAACTCAATAGAGGAGAGAATAAACTGAGAATGGGCAGCGGAGTACAAATGTGGGCTGAAGTAGTGGGAGACTTGAAGCTTTTATTTGATTGCAATAGGATTTTAGTTTTAAAAGATATTTTATATGTTTCTAGTTTTAAACAGAATTTAATTTCAGTTTCAATATTGATTAATTAATGATATTCTATTTCTTTCTATTCTGGTATTTCAATCAGTAGAGATGGAAAAATTATTTGTTCTGGAAACATGTATGGCAATCTTCTCTATGTTAATCCTATTAGTCATCAAATGACTAATACTCAGATGGAGCCTAATAATAAGAAGAGAAAGGCCACATTAAATAATTCATATTTATGGCACTTAAGATTGGAGCATATAAATCGTAATCAGATTCAAAAATTAATCCAAAATGGGTTTTTGGACTCATTCAAATTAGAATAATGGCCTCAGTATGAATTCTTATCTTATGGATAAAATAACCAAAAAGTCTTTTACTCAAAAGGTGAAAAGGGCCAAGGAAATATTATAGTTAGTTCATACTAATATTTGTGGTCCTATGTCTACTCCTGCTAGAGGAGGTTATGAATACTTTATCACATTCACAAATGACTACACGTATTTTGGTTACGTTTACTTGATGAGGCACATGTCTAACTATTTTGACAAATTCAAGAAGTTTCAGGCTATGATGGAGCGTCAAATAGGTACACTAATCAAATAGCTAAGATCAGATCGTGGTAGAGAGTATCTTCGTGGTGGATTCAATGACTACTTAGCACATTAGGGAATAGTATCTCAGAGGACTCTCCAGCAGAATGGAGTAGCTAAGAGAAGAAACAAAACATTGATGGAAATGGTTAAAAATATGATGAGTCATGCAACTCTTCCTATTTCCTTTTGGGGATATGCTTTGGAAACAATTGCATATATTTTAAACTTGGTGCCTTCCAAGTCAGTGTCTAGGACATCCTATGAGATGTGGACTGGACGCAAGCCCAGTATAAATCATCTCAAGGTATGGGGTTGTTTAGCTTATGTACTGACGAAAGGAAGTAAGTTAGACCCAATATCAGAATTGTGTTATTTCGTGGGATATCCAAAAGGAACAAGGGATGGAGACTTTTATCATCCCTAAAAGCAAAAGGTACTTGTTAGTACTCATGTTAACTACTCGGAGGATGAACAAAGTGTGTTTACTAAGGTTTCAAGTAAGGTGGAATTAGAAGAGAAATTGAGTGACACTTCAACTTCTAGTACCCTAGTTGAGGAACCAGAAATGATACTACCAGATATTTTTATACAAAATAAACCACGTCATAGTAAAAATATATCTAGGGTGCTAGAAAGATGGACTGGAGAAGCCTTTGAGGTTGTTTTCAACTATCAAGAACAAGATCCCACTAGATACGATTAGACCATTGCTAATGTTGATGCAGATAAATGGCAAATAGCAATAGATGCTGAGATTAAGTCTATGTATCTCAATCAAGTCTAAGATTTTGTTACTGCACATGAAGGGATTAAACTTATAAGGTGTAAGTGAGTATACAAGAAAAAGAGAGGTGTAGATGGAAAGGTAGAAATATATAAAGTAAGGTTGGTTGCAAAAAGTTATACTCAGAGAGAAGGGATTGATAATGAAGATACCTTTTCACCTGTTACCATGCTTAAGTCCATTCGCATTCTCTTGGCCATTGCATGTCACTATGACTATGAGATATAGCATATGGATGCCAAGTAGCCTTTTTTAATGGCTATCTTAGTAAAGATATCTATTTGACCCAGCCTGAAGGCTTTATTGTGAAAGGCCAAGAACTTATGTATGTAAGCTTAAGAAGTCTATTTATGAACTTAAGCAAGCATCACGTACATGGAACATATGTTTTGGTGAGACTATAAAATCTTTTGATTTTATAAAAAACGTGGATAACCTATGCGTATATAGGAAGATAGATAGGAATAACGTGGTTTTTATGGTACTTTATATAGATGACATTCTGCTTATTAAAAATGATGTGGGGATATTGTCATCTATAAAAGTTTGGCTATCAAGTTAATTTAGTATGAAGGATATGGGAAAAACTAGCTACATTCTTAGTATAAAGCTTCTTAGAATTAGGAAGCAAAGAATATTAAGCTTATCCCATTCTGCTTGCATTGATAAGATATTAGCTAGATTTAGCTTAGATCAGTGTAGAAGGGACAATCATACCATTTAGGCATGGATTGATCTTGTCTTTTAAACAGTGTCCTAAGGCACAGAAAAAAAAAGGAAAGGATGAACTCTATGCCTCGACAGTAGGAAGTTTCATTTTTGTCATGCTTTGTACAAGGCAATCAAACCCAGGGGAAAAACATTGGCAAGTTGTAAAATATATACTTAAGTACCTAAAGCAAATGAAGGATTATATACTTGTTTACAGAGCTGATGATTTAATTCCTACCAGTTACACTAACTCAAACTTCTAGGCGGATGAAAATAAAAGGAAATCCATTAGTGGATATGTTTTCACTTTGTCTAGATGGGCTATTTCATGGAAAAGGGTTAAGCAATCTTGTATTGTTGATTCCACTATAGAAGTTAAGTATATAGTAGCCACAGAAGCTTCAAAAGAAGTTGTTTGGTTCTAGATGTTCCTCATAAAACTTAGAGTTCTACCATAAATGGACAGGCCTATTATCATAAGAACGGCAAGCACATTGAGAAGAAGTATCACTTAATTTGAGAGTTCATCCAAAAAGAGAGTTGCGATTAACCAGATTTCCTCTTCAAACATTTTGGTAGACCCATTTACCAAGCCTCTAACAGAGAAGGTGTTCTAAAGACACTTAGATGTCATAGAAGTAAGTGCATATGTACTATCATAATCCATTTAGTGCAAGTGGGAGATTATTGGAATATATACCCAAAATGGACCATGCATTTTTTGTATTTTAAAAATTAACAAAATATTTCATTCATTAATAATTGATTGTTTGTATATATGTGCACATTAAGGTCTGACTGTGTTAGTAAATAATCTACGTGATTGGGTAGTGCTTTCATAGTAAGGTGTAGATAATGAGCTACTAACATATAAGCGAGAAAAATGTTCTCGATCGATTCATAAAGTTTGGCACTTCATCAAAGTTTAGATCATTACACTATAGTTTCTAAATGGAGAATGATTTACCTTTAACCAGTGAACAGTCTGCTCACGCCAATAGTGTACGTGTCTTTGGAATGCGTAGAACTAGACTACGTGATAATAATCTTATTAAAAATAATCAAATAAATAAATGTTGATTTATTGCAGCTACTGTGTAAACGAGTACGCTAACATTTAAGAATAAGTTGGTGTTCCAGGAAAGCTAGGCTTAAACACTTTGATGTATGATGGGTGAGGTCTTAACATAAGGCTAATAACCTCATATGTTGGGTGATGCATATTTATTTGGGTATAAAAATTATATAAAAATAAGCACATTCCTAATCAAGTTTAAATTAAAACGTTAACCCCAAATTACACATATGAGCAGGCGTACTCGTCATTAACATTTCTTTCATTGTTTAACCGACTTAATAAAGTGAAAAATAAATAAAAATAAAAATAAAATAAAATAAAATAAAATAATATATACATTTCAAGGATGGAGAAGTATGTAAGTTAAACCATTGTTTTGACAAACATGATCTTAAAATACCTAATCATTATCATAATTAACTATTCTCTTGACATTATGAATGATTAAGATAGATTCACTTCTTTTTCAATCCATGAAATCACTTACTTCTAGACAAATTAGCATAACATATTCTGTCTCAACTAATTCACTCAAAAGATGCATTAAACATAATCCTTGATTAAATCTCCATATTCTGGCAAACTTAAAACATGAAATTAACCAATGAATCCATATTCTGGCAGACATCAATTAACTTTCAATTACCTAGTTCTTAGCAATTAACCTATTTTTCAAGCAAGTTAAGAGACAACAAATATGAAATTAATAAATTGAAACCACCATCAACCTCTTTTTCAAGCAAGTTAATGGAAAGAAACAACCAACTAATCTCGTAATTAGCACAAGTAACTAAATACCAAGAATAATAATCAATTAATCAAGAGATCAAAGTAAGTCTAAAAATCATTAATACCTAAAACAATGTCAAATTACAATAAACAATTAATACATCATTGTTCAAGAAAAAGAAAATAAAGTAAAAGAAAGCACTCATAGACATGGCTCCTTCTTCTTCCCTTGTAGACCTTCTTGTACAACCCTCCTTGATTTGAAGAATTTTTCCTCAATTTGAGTGATTTTCTGCTATGATATATGAATTCCTCCATTTTTCCTTGTGTTTTTTTTTTATCTATTTATAGGCTTATGAAGTGCCTAAACTCGTTGGTGTAGGGTTTTTGGCCGATTAGAAGTAGAAAAATACTAAAATTCTACAGATTACCAAAAATTACGTGCAAAATTCAAGGCAATGCCTCAACATCAGATCACAACCGGCGCCGCCTTGGCTGCCTAAAGCCAACGCCGGTTGTATTCTGTTTCTTCAATTGTTTGTCGATTTTTTCTTGATGTCTTTGCAATGTTTTCCAAAGTGTAGCCGGTGCCGGTTCTAGCTTCCCAACCAGCATCGGTTTAGTTTTGTTCCGATTCGTCTCATTGCTTTTTTTGTTACCTCGAAATGCATGCCAACAGCATGTGACCGGTGCCAATTCCTCTGCCATAGCCGGCAGTGCCTCTGTTCTGTTTTGCGACGTTTTTGTCTTATTTTACCCCTAAAATTTGAAATAATGCACAAGATACCTTTTCAAGGGTAAATCTCAAATATGAAGGAATATGGCCAGTTATTGAACAACATGTATCACAAAATAACCTCAAATAAATAGAAAAAATATGACTAATTTAAGCCCTATCACATTCCCCCACACTTAGCTCTTTGCTTGTCCTCAAGCAGAGTATTAAAGACAAGTGGAAAAACACAAGTTTTCAAAGAATCACTCAATCAGTTTCAAAACAGTATTCCAATGCTTTCTTCATTCAAGACAATAAAACACATGCTAATACATCTTTCATAACAAATGCAAGACTTGTGTAAGTGAATAGTGACCAGTAGAACCATTTCAATACTTTAACATTATTCTCAAACCATTGGAAAGTATTTAGTTCAAGAAAAATATGCATTCCATAAGCTTATTTTTCATACACTCTCTCCACTAATCTGAGACATATCATGATTCTACTTAGGTCAAGTACGACTTTCAAGCTTGTAATGTACAGCTAAAGAGCTTGTAATGTAGCTTGTCAAACGACGGATATAGGAAAATCCAATATCAAAGAAGAAGAGAGTTCGCAAGAAAAGAATAAACACAATGTATCAAGAAATTCCAAACTCTTCTTGCTCTCCTATTCCAAAATCAATCAAAACCCATAACCTTTTATAGCAATTACAGTTCAGTTCAAGCAAATCTTGCATTTTCATCAACATTCTCAACACATCACTACTTTTTTTCACAAGATCATTCAAACATTTCAACAATGGTACCAATGACTTGATGTTAATTCAAGTTTTTCAAAAATACCTACAGCTCAACTACCATTCTTCTTGTGATCTTTCCTTCATTTCTCTCTCAATTTTTCTTTCATTTCTAGCAGCTTTTGTTTTCTTTTTGCTTTCAATCTTTCATTTTCTTTTTATTCTCTTTCTTTCTCCTTTCTTTTTCTTTTCTCCTTTCCCAACTCAACACAACTATTGATGCATGACTGAAAGTAACAAATCATGATCTTTACACAAGTATTCTCCATCAACATTCTCCTACATGTACTTTTATCTATCCAGAGTAATCAAAGATTTGGAATATAAATCAAACTCTCAGAAAGAAGTAATGGACAAAGTATAACAACGGGTGTTAAGAAAGAAATTAACAAGTTAGGCTCAAAATAGGCACTAGGGATAATATCAAATAGGTAGGCTTGAAAAGCTCAAACTATCCAAAGAAGGCCTATTACTGTCATTCCTAAGTTAAATCATGAATGTCTTTCTTATTTCACCTCAAGAGGTATTCAAGTACGTTCTAGAATGCTCAATGAATTTTACTGTAAAAACAGGTTTAAGAACAATGTAAAGCATTTGATCAAGAACTACTTAGTCCAAGTGCATGCAAAAAGTCATGCATAAGCCATAAATGATATAGAACATATGCTCTATGATCTATCACAAAGACATGCATTAGAAATACATCTTGAAAGCTCAAAGAAAATCAGAAAAACTCTTGAAAAATCTGCTCAAAAGGTTCAAAGAAGAATGTCAAGAAAAATAAAGCATAGAAGAATCCCCATTCTAACCACTCCCCCACACTTAAACTGGACATTGTCCTCAATGACCAAAAAAATAGAGCAAGGAACTATTGCCACGGGACGAAAAATAAAAGGGGAAAAGAGAAGAAAGAAAATACTCCCATACTTTGTGCTCAAAATAAAATTATTCTCAATTTTAAAATATTTCAAAGTAGCTCAATACGAAGAAAACACCAAGATAATTGATAAAAACTTGGACAAAGTATATCACCAAACCACTCCCCCACACTTAAATTGGACAATGTCCTCATTGGCAAAAAATAAACACAAGAAAGAATCTCCAAAGGGACTAAAAATAATAGTGGGTGAGAAAGTTTAAGTAATACTTCCCAAGTGCAATAATGCACCAATAGACATCCAAACTTGAGGTAAAGAGAATGGCTTGTCCAAGAGGACTTTAGTCCTATAAAACAAAACACAAATAAAAGCATAAGGCAAATAATAATAAAATAAAAACATATCGAAATAAAAGAAAACAAACTAAATAAAAAAACTAAAACAATTAAAATAAAAACTCTTTACACTTATTATGCTTCCTCATCAAACTTTTTGGAAAAGAGATTAAGGCTCCAAGTAGAAGATAGGCATAATGAATGTAGAAAGAATGGAGGATTTTGAAAAATGGAAGGTTCATGAAAACGATTTATCTCAACCACGCAAAACACATAAACCTCATTCTCTAACATTCCTTTAGATACATAAATATCGTTTTCAACATATGAGTGCACATGGTATCTAATGGATGCATCAACTTTGAAATCACCAATTAACCTTTCAAAAGAATTTTTACAATTAAAATTTCCCTTAAACTTAGTATTTGAGTTCATAAATATGGGATTGGGAAACCCTTCACCCCTGAGATTGGGGTGAAGGGTCGAATTCATCAACATCCTCAAATGGTTTCTTAGAATGAATGATAAATCTAACTTCTTGAGGCATGTTAAACTCCATACATCATCATTGGGACTATTGTTCTCCAAGAAGTGAGAGGAACCTAAGAAATCATGTGACAAAGAAATATTAGCATTATAAGCACATAGAGTAGAATCAAATACCTCTCTTGCCACATGATGCAATTGTCCCTCGTAGCCTCTCTTTTTTTTTTTTTTTTTTTCTTCCATGGTCAAGTGTATGGCCTAGCATGAACTCATAAGTCTCCTCCACAATCTTAACTAATTGTTTCCTTTGATAGCCCAATCATTGGAAAGCTTCTTCATGCCACTGAACAGATGAGTTTGTATTGGCAACAAAAGAATTCACTAATGCTTTTAATGACGTCTCACTAGAAACATCAATGTGAGTTTGTAATGTTGCCAATCTATTATCAATACACTAATGCTTTTTTTTTTTTTTATAACTAAAAACTATCCTAAATGCATGAACACGAACTCATAAATTAAATATTAAACTAAGATTAAAAATTATAAATAAAAAACAAATAATAAAATAAAATAACTTCAGTCCGTCTAAAATATCGTGGTAGCAAAAGTCTAAACCTGAAAATAAGAAAAGTTAGTATTGAGTCAAAATTATATACGTAAAAATCCTCCAATTCAAAACACAAAGATTACACATATTCCACATTAGCATTAGTTTAGTAAAATTAAATAATAAAAATATACAATATATACAAACATACAAAGACAAGTTAGTTATTAGGAACATGTATCTACTTATTTACATATTTACAACGTATATTGAAATTAAAATACAATTATACAAATAACAAAATATGGCACTTACTCATACAAGGAACGTATATACATATTTACATATTTACATATAGATATATGAATATATAAACATGGTTAAATCAATAAAATCCAAGCTTTCATGATATTATTCCCCGACAACGGTGCCAAAAACTTGATGCGTATTTATTTAAGTATAAAAATTATATAAAAATAAGCACATTCCTAATCAAGTTTAAATTAAAACGTTAATCCCAAATTACACATATGAGCAAGCTTACTTATCATTAACATAGCATAGGGTTCAAACGAGTGTCGATCCTCAAGAAACAAGTATGCATTAATCACTTTTATTTCATTGTTTAATCGACTCAATAATGTGAACAAGAAATCAAAAGGAAAATAAAATAAAATAAAAAATATATACATGTCAAGGATGGAGAAGTATGTAACTTAAACCATTATTTTGACAAACATGATTTTAAAGTACCTAATCATTATCATAATTAACTATTCTCTTGACATCATGAATGATTAAGATAGATTCACTTCTTTTTCAATCCATGATATCACTATTTTCTAGACAAATTAGCATCACATATTATGTCTCAACTAATTCACCCAAAAGATGCATTAAACACAATCCTTGATTAAATCTCCATATTCTGGAAAACTTAAAACATGAAATTAACCAATGAATCTATATTCTGGTAGACATCAATTAACCTTCAATTACCTAGTTCTTAGCAATTAACCTATTTTTCAAGAAAGTTAAGAGACAACAAATATGAAATCAATAAATTGAAAACCACAATCAACCTCTTTTTCAAGCAAGTTAATGGAAAGAAACAACCAACTAATCCCGTAATTAGCACAAGTAACTAAATACCAAGAATAATAATCAATTAATCAAGAGATCAAAGTAAGTCTAAAAATCATGAATACCTAAAACAATGTCAAATTACAATAAACAATTAATACATCATTGTTCAAGAAAAAGAAAATAAAGTAAAAGAAAGTACTCATAGACATGCCTCCTTCTTCTTCCCTTGTAGACCTTCTTGTACAACCCTCCTTGATTTGAAGAATTCCTCCTCAATTTAAGTGATTTTCTGCTATGATATATGAATTCCTCCATTTTTTCTTGTTTTTTTTTTTATCTATTTATAGGCTTAGGAAGTGCCTAAACTCGTTGGTGTAGGGTTTTAGGCCGATTAGAAGTAGGAAAATACTAAAATTCTACAAATTACCAAAAATCGCGTGCAAAATTCAAGGCAATGCCTCAACATCAGATCACAACCGGCGCCGCCTTGGCTGCCTAAAGCTAATGCTGGTTGTGTTCTGTTTCTTCAATTGTTTGTCGATTTTTTATTGATGTCTTTGCAATGTTTTCCAAAGTGTAGCCGGTGCCAGTTCCAGCTTCCCAACCAGCATCGGTTCAGTTCTGTTCCAATTCATCTCATTGGTTTTTTTGTTACCTCGAAGTGCATGCCAACAGCACGTGACCGGTGCCAATTCCTCTGCCATAGCCTATAAAAGAAAGAACTCATAGACAAGCCTCCTTCTTTTTCCCTTGTAGACCTTCTTGCACAACCCTCCTTGATTTTAGTGATTTTCTGTTATGATCTATGAATTCCTCCATAATTTCTTGTGTTTTTCATCTATTTATAGGCTTAGAAAGTGCCTAAACTCGTTGGTGTAGGGTTTTTGGCCGATTAGAAGTAGGAAGATACTAAAATTCTACAAAGTACCAAAAATCGCGTGCAAAATTCAAGGCAACGCCTCAACATCATATCACAACTGGCGCCGCCTTGGCTGCTTAAAGCCAAGGCTGGTTGTGTTTTGTTTCTTCAATTGTTTGTCGATTTTTCTTGATTTCCTCGCAATGTTTTCCAAAGTGCAGCCGGTACTGGTTCCAGCTTCCCAGCCGGCACCGATTCGGTTCTGTTCCTATTCGGCTCATTGCTTTTTTTTTTGTTACCTCAAAGTGCATGCCAACAGCACGTGACCGGTGCCAATTCCTCCTCGATTTGAGTGATTTTCTGTTATGATCTATGAATTTCTCCTTTTTTTTCCTTGTGTTTTCATCTATTTATAGGCTTATGAAGTGCCTAAACTCGTTGGTGTAGTGTTTTTGGCCAATTAGAATTAGGAAGATACTAAAATTGTATAGATTACCAAAAATCGCGTGCAAATTCAAGACAACGCCTCAACATCAGGTCACAGTCGATGCTGGTTGTGTTCTGTTTCTTCAGTTGTACGCCGATTTTTTCTTGATTTCCTTGCAATGTTTTCCAAAATGCAGCTAGCATCGGTTCCAGCTTCCCAGCCGGTGCCAGTTCGGTTATGTTCCGGTTCGTCTCATTGCTTTTTTTTTGTCACCTCGAAGTGCATGCCAACAACATGTGACCGGTGCCGCCTCTGCTCTGTTTTGCAATGTTTTTGTCTTCTTTTACCCCTAAAATCTGAAATAATACACAAGATACCTTTCCAATGATAAAATCTCAAATATGAAGGAATATGGCTAGTTATTAAACAACGTGTATCACAAAATAACCTCAAATAAGTAGGAAAAAATTGACTAATTTATGCCCTATCATTGGGTGTATAACTCTAATTAAGTAAGACAGACTTATACAACAAAATTTCTATACTTCATTACGTAAATATATCACCCCCTTATGATTGTTTGGGATCTAAATAATCCAGGGCCTTAGGAAACATGACTTAGTATGTATGCTTTTGGATAGCTCCAAGGAAATTAGTTGGTACATACCAGAAGTTATGGACTATTAGACTAGTTATCAAAGGATAATAGATGTCATTAAAGAATGTATTAGTACATTTTTCCTATCTTGATGACGGGTGGTACTTAGATGGATACTTTTGTCATTACACCTGTCGAGCAGGGACATCGCGTTTGCAATATTATTCTTGGAGTTAATATTTTCATATAGTGATAAATTGAATATTTAAAATGATAAAATACATCTATTAGTTAGCAAGGGTATATTGATCATTTTAGTAACCAAGAATAAAATGTCTTTTAGTCTCCAAAATAGCTCAAGTAACCATAGGAAATTTATTTACCATATGGGCTTATTAGGTGAATTAATAATAGAAGAATTGTTCTAAGAGTCCAATTAATTATTTATTTGGGCTAGAATAATTTATTGAGCTAATTTAATTTAATTAATTACTTGGGTAATTTTATATTGAGCTCAAGTAGATTAATTAATTAATGAGAGATCTATTTAATTAAATTAGTTTATTAATTATCTTGGGTAATTTTTATAATGGGTGCAAATTGATTAATTAATTAATAAGAGGGCTATTTAATTAGTCTGGAGCTAATTAGAAATAAACCTACGCCCACTAGGGTTAAAGGTGATGACTATTGTTTTCTTTAGAAATAAGGAATAGCAGCCACATATTAAAAATAAAAGGAAAGAGAAGAAAAAGAAAAAAAGGAAAAAGAAAGAAGAAAGGCAGTGGAAAAGAAAAAAAAAAAAGGAAAGCTATTTTTTTGGTTTCATGAAATTGCAAAAGCATTATATAAAAAAAAAAAAAACAAGTTCACCTAATTCTTTTGACATGCATGAAGGAAACAAAAAGAACTAATTTCCTAGTTCTTCTTGTGAGATGCATAATTTGTTTTCATGTATTTAATTGGTCAAACGAAACAAAAGCAGTTAAAAAAAAAGTGCTTTTCATTTTTTGTGGTTTTGTTAAGTGACCGCCGCAAGCTTCATTCTTTCTTTAAGGATTTCTTTTTATTTTTCCTTGTTCCCGTGAAGAAGAAAAAAAAAATAGCTCTCTCAATAATTTTCCAAGAAAATTATTCTTTTACCTATTATTCTACTGCCATCGGTAGATAGCTTATAGGAGATTCGAGAATACTTTGGAAGATTAAAAGCTAGCAATTTTGGTGTGCGTGTTTGATGCAAAGGAATCGATGCTTAGTTGGAATTTTTGCAGAACAAGTAGTCTTAACAAATTAAAGCGTTCCGTCAAATCTAATTCCTTCGGTTATTCAATCTAAACGGGCTAAAGGTAAGTATTCCTAGACTTTGGTTTAGAAAAATTTTAAATTGTTATTTTCTGCTGTGATTTTTATTTTTTCGTGATCCTTCATCTTGAGCATGTAGAATGGAAAAACCTCCTATCCCTGTTCAACAACAAAATCCCAATATAGTTGCTGAAAATGAAAGACGTGGAAGTGATAAGGCATTGGGAAGACAAATTCTAGTCATTGAAGAACCAATAGAATAGGTTCCAATCAACAAAGAGGAAGAAAATCCAATCATCCAAGAACCTCTATAGCTTAGACGTAATGTGAGAGTCATTCGATGTCCCTTTAGATACTTACTTTATAGACAGGCTTTTCAAGCAATCTTTATTGAGGAAGAAGAGGATCCCACTACTTATAAAGAAGGTGTAGAACATATAGATGCACTTGGAGGAGTGCAATGGATTCAGAAATGAAATCCATATACACTAACTCCATCTGGGAACTTGTAGACTTACCTAATGGGGTAAAACCTATTCGGTACAAATGGGTCTACAAAAGAAGGAGAGAAGTAGATGAGAAAGTGAAAACTTTCAAAGTTAAATTGGTTGCTAAGGGTTATACCTAAAGAGAAGGTATTGACTATAAGGAAACCTTCTCACCTGTGGCTATACTAAAGTCTATAAGAATCCTTTTATCCATTACAACTCACTTCTATTATGAAGTATGGCAAATGGACATCAAGATAGCATTCCTTAATAGAAATCTTGATGAGTGTATCCATATAGGACAATCAATCAATTTTAACCAAAAATGTCAAGAACATAAAATTTGTAAGGTGAATAGGTCCATTTATAGGTTTAAGCAAGCGCATAGAACTTGGAATATCATGTTTGATCACGCCATTAATCCTATTATTTTAGTCAGAATCTTTGATGAGCCTTGTGTCTATAAGAAAATTATAATTATAGATGGTAAGATGGATTTTCTCATATTGTATGTTGATGACATCCTTCTTATTGGAAATGATGTGAAGACATTAACATCAATAAAATATTAGTTAGCGAAATAATTTGATATGAAGGACTTGGGAGAAGCAAGATATGTTCTAGGTACTCAGATTCTTTAACATAGAAAAAATACACAAATCATTTTATTCCAAACTTCATACCTTAACAAAATACTAGTGAGATTTTCAATGCAGAATTCCAAGAATGGTCTTCTTTTAGATATAAAATTCAGCTATCGCAAAAGTACAGTCCTAAAACTCCTGATAAAGTTGAGTATATGAATCGAGATCCTTATGTGTCATCTGTAGGAAGTCTCATATATACTATATTTTGTACTCATCCCGACATTTGTTATGTTGTCATAATGGTCTGTAGATATCAGTCAAACCCAGAACTAGAATGCTAGATAGTAGTGAAGCATATACTCAAGTATCTTCAAAGAACTTTGGGATATATTCTAGTTTACTTGGCTTTAGAATTGGTACCTATAAGTTACACTGATTCTAATTTTCAAACTGATAGGAATTTTTGTAAGTCTACTTTTGGCTCCATTTTCACCTTAAGTGGTGGTGCAGTTATGTGGAAGAGTATCAGACAATCTTATATTACTAACTCTATCATGGAAGCTGAATATATGGTAGCTTGTGAGACAGCTAAAAAATTGGCATTATTGAAGAAGTTCTTAATAGAACTTGAGGTGTTCCTTCTGCATTTCAAGCCATTAGTTTATACTGTAACAACAGTGATGTAGTGGTAAATGTAAAAGAACCATGTAGCCATGTATATGGTAAACACATTAAATGTAACATCACCTACTCAGAGATATTATTCAACATAGAGATGTAGAAGTATACAAGATTTCTTCTACTGAAAATCTTGCTATTCCTTTTACTAAAAGTTCACAAGTAATAGTTTTTAGAAGTCATATCCAAAGTATGGGTATTTTGACATGTCCTATTTGTTAGATTTCGATCATGCAAAAACAAATAATGTACAGTAGAAATTAAAATGAAATTCACAGAATAGGATCATTCGTATGTAATTAAATGGGTCAAGAGAGAGACAGAAAATTTTATTACCTAAATAATGTAACTTTTAATTTCTTTTTCCTGTGAAATTCCTTCTGAAATCATCCAAGCCATTTGTCACTAAAATTTCAAGCATACGAATTTCTCTAATTGTATCTACATGAGGAACTGTACTCAACAGTCACCAATAACCGAAGCTAGTAGGTTTGTGGCAAATGGTTTTCCAAAGAATAGAGAAAGGCTTCTATATTTTTCGTCATCCAAACAGCGGCCAGTTTTTATATCCGATATATACATACATGCACACCACCTTTAATAAGAAAAATAGAAGCCTTGTCAATTTCCTAAACAATTTAGAAAACAACAACAAAACACTTCTTCAAATATGAGTTTGGGTTTAGTAAATTGCAATTGGGCCTTAAAGTTTTTAATATTTGCAATTTCATTTAAACAATTATAATACATTATAATTAGCCCACAATAATTATTTTTTCTCACAAATCAACCCCATAATATTATCCTATAATATTTTAAGCATCAATTCCTCTATTGCGTGTGACCTATTAGGTTTTCTTGTCTTTTGGTAGAGAAATTTGAATTAATTCTAATCGCTATAAAACTAATAATCATTAATAATTAGAATTAACTTATTAATTCTAATTAAAATTAATTTATTAATTCTCTAATTAATAAATATATCTTTAGCATATTAAGAGCAGCATCTAGTAATACATCTTGACCACCCAAAAGTCCAAAAATTCAAGTAACTTAACATAATTCTTTTAATAGTAAAATATCAGCGCAATAAACTTATTTCATCATATTATATCTCATTTAGTTTGGAGTATGAAATTAGTATGAATTCCATCTAAAATATAATTAATTCTATCCCAAATTTATTAGTACTTGTTCTAAAATCCATTACTCAACATGTATATTATTTGAAACTATTTACAACATATAGCTGTCTTGGCCAAGGACTTTTGAGTAATGATTCCCTACAAATAGTTATGAGACCTCTACTATTACGAGTAATAAATCTTTTATTGACCCCCTCAACTACTTTGGTTTACTTTACATTGTACCCAATATCTATCCTATAAATGGTCATTGATAAGGCTCCAAAGATTAGAGATCTCAAGTTTATGGATACTTGCACATTTACTATATTAAGATTCTATCACTAATACTAAATAGTTATTCATGTGATTATCTCATAGTCAGATCATCCAATGTACTTGTTCATATAACAAGTATCCACCTATGAACTTTGAGTATCATAATACCTACGGATGTGAGAACGCCGCTTAATCTTACCAAGAAGTCTAACACGTGCTAGTCTTGGTACATTAATAATATTTTGTCTCATTAATTCTATGACTAGAGATAATTTAAGCACAAGTATTGCATAGTTTAGTAGGAATCTTACATCATGATCCCTATCACGATTTCATTAATGCTGTACATTGTGCCAAGGACTTTATTTATTAGTTTTACACACATACACATATGAAACAAAGAAACTGAAAGATAAAAAGTGCTTTTATTAGATAAATGTGCAAAATACATTATACAAATAGATTCTTTTTGGGGAACAACTCTAATAATATCCTATTTGCACTAGACCCAATCATTCATATATCTAATATCTAATGACTGAACATGACTATCATATTTCTTTTAAGTTAGAGCTTTAGTAAGCGGATCTACTACGTTTTTACTAGTGGAAACTCTTTCAATCTCTACATTCTTTCTATCAATAATTTCTCAAATTAAGTGATAGCACCTAAATTTGAACCCATAGCCTAATTGTGACTTGTAGTCATCCTTATTAGATTGAAAACTGGTATCAATATCCCCTTTGACTTGTAAGTTACCTTTTCCATGTATAAAAAACACATTCTTTGTCCTTGTTAAGTATAAACATACGGTATTCTACTCATTTGTTCCCTTTCATCTTGCATTTGAGGACACATAGATTTTGAAAGGCATACCTCATAGGTCATGGGTAAGAATCCCTTCTTGGATTGATCTATGTTAAACCTCTTTAGCACTTAATCTCTCTATGTAGATTGTGAAAGACTAAGCAACCTCTTTGATCTATCTCTATAGATACTTATTCCTAAAATATAAGTTGCTTCTCTTAGGTCTTCCATGGAGAATTTCTTTGATAACTATATATTGATTGATTGAAGAGTACATACATCATTTATTTATTAGCAATATGTTATCTACATATAGCTATAAGAAAACAATTGCACTCTCGCTAATCTTCTTGTATATACAAGGTTCATCCATATTCTTTGTGAAACTATAATTGCATTAAAACGGATGTTCCATCTTCTAGAAGCTTACATTAATCCATAAATGAACATTTACAACTTACACACTTTAGTGTGATCTTTAGATATGAAACCGTCAGATTATGCTATGTACACTTCCTCAGTTAGATTTCTATTAAGAAAAACTATTTTCACATCTTTTTGTCAGATCTCATAGTCATAATAAGCGGCAAGTTCTAGGAGTATCCTAATGGATTTCAGTATTTCTACTAGAGAAAAGGTCTCGTTATAGTCAATACCTTATTGTTGTCGATATCCTTTAGCAACTAAATGCGCCATAGGTAACTACTTTATCATCCGTGTTGGTATCCTTCTAGAAAATGCATTTGCACCCTATGGGTTTTATCCCTTCAATTAGATCAACCAAAGTCTAAACTTAGTTGTTATACATGGAATCCATTTTAGATTTCATAGCTTCAAGCCATTTCTCAGATTTTGAACTATTCAAAACTTTTTTGTAAGTGGTAAGCTTAACTTCTTCTGCGAGCAATACATTATTATAGTCACTAATGAGAAATCCATATCTCTTAGGTGTCATACATATCCTACTTGACCAACGAGATTCTTGTATATTTGAAGGTTCGTCAATAGACTTAGGATCAACCAGTTAATCATTGTTTGTTTGTTCTTCCTTCTTGAACTTCACTAAGTTTAATTTTACTCACACTTTCTTCTTTAAGCATGGATTTCTTCTTTAAGAAGACCGCATGCCATGAAAAAAATGCTTTGTTTTTTGAAAAAAGATAGAAATAATATCCATAATATTCTTTTGAATATCTAACAAACTAATACTTATAGATTTATTTTCAAGTTTGTATGATTTTATCCTCTTCACAGAAGCAGGATATCCCCAAATTCTTAAGTGAGGTAATTTTGATCTTTTACTAAAAAAATATTGATATGGGGTAGTATTAACCATTTTTTTTTAATGGAATTTCATTTAATATATAAACAGTAATTTCCTGTGACTATCCCCAAAACGATTTTGATAAGTCTATAAAAGCTATCATGATTTAAACCATATCTAATAAAATTCGATTCCTTCTTTTAGATACACCATTATGTCAAGGTATATGCGGTGGAGTCCATTGAGATAATATCCTATTATCTCTAAGATAACTTTGAAATTCTTGACTCAAGTATTCACCTCCTCGATCGGATCTTAGAGTTTTAATACTTTTACCAAGTTATTTCTCTACTTCATTTCTAAATTCTTTGAACTTGTCAAAGGCTTTAGATTTATATTTTATTAAATACAAATACCTATATCAAGAATAATCATCAATAAAGGTTATGAAGTATTAATACCCCATCTTATTTGCAATGTCACTGGTCTATATATATCAGTATGTATCAGTTTCAATAATTGCTTAACTCTTTCTCCTTTCTTAGAAAATGATATTTTAGTAATTTTACCAAGTTAACATGATTCACATGCATTATATGATTCATAATCAAATGATCCTAAGTGCTATAAGTAAGATGGGTTTGTATTATCTTTTCTTGGTTTCTTATTGTTTATGTTGAGAACTTGATTTTTCATATCTAGAACATACAAACCATTCATCAAAATTGATGTACTATAATAGATATCATTCAATGAAAAAGAATAACTTTTATTTTTAAAAATAAAATGAAATCCAAATAAATTTAAACAAGCAAATGAATAATGTTTTTAAATAAAATGGGTACATAATAGCAATTTTCTAATTTTAGAATTAATTCGAAAGGTAAGTGTAAATGATAAGTTCCCACAGCAAGTGCAGCAACGTTTGTTCCATTTGCAACACGTAAGTCCACATCCCCTTTCTCTAGCTCTCTGTTGCTCTTTAGTCCCTGCAAATTATTGCACAATTAAGATCCACATCCGATATCCAATATTCATATATCATTATTAAAGGTAGTATTATTCTCAATCATAAACATACTAGGAGTAGAAGTAGAAGTGTTTGCAAGCTTCCCATTCTCCTTATTTTCCTTTATGGTTTCCAGGTCGCTTTCGTAGTTGCGCCTCTAATGGCTTATTTTTCCACAATGATGACATGGGCCTTTGGTAGCTGCCTCATTCTTTTCCAAACCACCTTTTGGCTTAGTTAGATTCTTCTTTTTCTTCTTAAAGACATTTTTCTTTTTAGAAGAATAATCAACCAATATGACTGTATTGTTTTCTTTCTTCATTAAAGACTCCACAGCCTTGAGAAGGTTGATCAACTCAAGTATAGTGATCTCAATCTTATTCATCTTGTAGCTCATCACAAATTATGAAAAATTAGTTGGCAAAAATTGAAAAATTAAGTCTATACTTAATTCGTGATCTATTGTAAACCCAAGTGATCCATGCTTCTTAATTAATCTCAACATTTTTAGTCTATAAAGTGGCCAAAGAAGTGCCTTCTATCATCTTAGAATGGAATAACTGCTTAGAGATCTCATATCTCTCCATCCTAGCTTATTTATCAGAAATCTCTCTTAAATAAAAGATAATAGTATGAACATCCATATGTTCATGCTATTTTTGTAGCTTAGAGATCAATGACGCCAGTTTGATACAAGATGTTGTATCAATGTCCTCTTGGTGCTTCTTGTGGACTTCATACACTTCAACAGGAGCATTATTAGATGGAAGTCGTGGAATAAGAGCATCTAGCACGTAGAGTAACTTTTCCGTTTTGAGAATGATTTTTAAATTTTTATACTAGTCCAAGAAGTTGGATTGGTTAAGCTTGTTCATTTCCAAGATACTATGTAAGTTCAAATTTGTTACCATAATGCAAATTACCTAAATGAAAAATAAGAGACATTAGAATATGTATATGCACAAGAAATACATTTAATTTAGTCTTTAATTAAACGCGTATTTATTTTATTATTTTATTCAAATCAATGGCCCTCACTATTGATTCGAAAAAATCCATTGGAAACTTTCCTAATGGACCAGTATCTAAATTCCTTAAGAATGATCTTGGGGATGCTTAACAAATCACTCTTAAGTTTAATAGTAGGTCTCCAATACCAATTGCATCAAATGCAATTATCGGTACATTGGGTGATTAACATCTTTTAATCTTAAAGTATTTAGTACTGCCCCAACTTAGCCTATAATACTTTCTATGCTTGCGGATGCCCAATCAAGATAAAGATATTAGTTAAATCCAACTCATTAATCCAGAATCAAATTTCATAGATTGATTAGTAGGCTTGGGGATGCCCAACAACCTAATGCAAAAAAAAAGCTCTCGTTCTTACTATATTAATAGACTTTAGATTTAATATAGTTTAAAGGATTTTATTCTTTATTAATGATCTCATCCTTTGGCTCGTATAATATCAACACATTGACAATATTGTAATAGACTCAATTACATGACTTGGTTATGGACTTTACTAGATTAATTTCCTTGAACCAAGCAGAAAATTAATTTTGGCCAAACATATATATTTATGTATGTTTAAGACGAAAGTCTTACCATTCTCTCACTTTGTTCTTGGTGCCATCTCCATAATCTTGAAAATAATTTTTATTTCTATCTAATCTATGTATTCTAATTATATAAATTCCTAATGAAGAAATCTCGAGTTACATTCGAGGGGTATTAAATAAAAAGAGAAATTGCAAGAGAGATATAGTGAAAAGAAAAACTTGCAGGCCCTATTTATCCAAAATAAAGTGATAAATATGCACGACACAAAATTAATTAATGTAAGTTCATAACCAAGCAAACATCCCAAAATATGCTTAAATCATAATAAGAAAAATAAATATACATTAAATATAAATTTTAAAATCATTATTTTGAAAAAATAAAATAATTAGTCCCAATTCAAATTTTGGGAAAAATTTTTGGGTCCCTTTTGAAGAAGAAAATTTTTGTGGGTTAATATTCTAAAAAGAAACATTTTGTGGGCAAAAAATAAAAAAAATTAAATATATCCAAGCCCGCGTTGGCTTTGTGAAACTCTGACCACGGCTTTTGTAAAGCCGTGGTCAGGTTTCACAAAGCCTGCCGCAGCTTGGCCCACAAAAATATTAATTTTTTTTACTCCTTTTCTTTTCCTCCCGCTGAACCTTCCAGCTTACAGAAATAATTTCAACTTCAGAAAACTAATTTTTCTTGTTTGATTTTGGCTTGAATTCAATTGTTGTGATGCGGATCATAACGTAGGATTCAAAATCCATTAAAATCAATTTGTAGCATTAAGTTACAGAAGCAAGTTAATCCATTAAAATTAATTTCATCATCAAATAGCTTCGTTATCAAAATTTCACCACCTTCACACGAGGATTTCTAAAAACCTTTACTGAAACAATTCCAGTAGCCTTTGCAATAATCAAACCCGAAATTCACTGAAAATGTTTTTTTTTTCTTTATAGAACAAACAATTTGTTCATCCAAAATCCACTCAAAACAATTTTCGAGAAATAAAAAAAAATACGTGAACAACATACCCATACATATTTATGAAACAAATTTCATAACACAATCAAAACTCATAAAACACATACGAGATAACTCTAATACCATTATTGTATTTCGATTATTCAAACTTAAATAATGCACAATGAAAATTAAAATGAAATCCATACAATAGGATCACTTGTATATAATTAAACAGGTTAAGAGAAAAGAGAAAAATTTTGTTACCTGAACAATGTAGCTTTTAAAATTTTTCCCCCGCAAAATTCCTACAAAAATCGTTCAAGCCTTTTGCCACTACAATTCCAAAATTTTGAATTTTTTTAATTGTATCCATACAAAAAATTGTATTCAACAGGTACCAAAAACCAATGCTTGTGGATTTGTGTTGGCGGCAATGCGAGTTGGTTTGCGGAGAAGAATAAGGAAACTGTTTTCCAAAGAGAAGAGAAATGCCACTATATTTTTCGTCATCCAAATAGCAGGCTGTTTTTATATACTGTACTAGGAAAAACTGTCTCGCACAAGGCGCGAGCTTGGGTATCTGTGGGAGTAAGATATTGGTACAAAATATAATAACTTATAATAAAATATAGAAACAACACTTTTATATATTTATATATGGGTTCAAATATTTACAACACTTTTAAAATTAAGTTGCGAAAATCTCTCGTCCACAAAATTTCACATGGTTTCATCATATATTTTGGTCAAAATAGTTGTGTCTTCTACTACTGCAATGGAGGGGCATATTAAAAAAGGAGAAAATTCAGCACAACATTTTAGAGTACCAAAACTAAGCCTGGTAACATCAACCTCATCATGAAGAACTTTCCTTTTGCTGGTCACTTACTTAAGCATCCCCTTCCTCATTCTATCATAAGGGCGCAATTTCTCAATAGCAACCCACTTCAGCTCCTGTTCATCATCATCTCTTTCTCTCTTATTACTATTCCTTTCAAACACATCTAGTGGCTCTTGCAATGCCTCCTTTAATATCTGTGAATTCCAAGTCCTGATACCCGTCCCTCTTGTCAAATCTGCCTCCAAAAAAGCTGCCTTTTTTGTTTCTCAGCTCCCACTGATACACCAAACACAAAATCACAATAATCCCAGTTCTTTAAACACCAAAATCAAGATTAACACAATGAAATCTCTGCCAAAAACTAAGAACTAAAATTAAAGTCTAATGTAGAATGCTTTCGCTTTTATACAAAGAAAGAATGAATTTTTAGTTGCATGCAGATGCTGAAACAGAACTTCTATTTTTTGTGAAATGAGAAGAAACAAGAAAGTGTGGTTGCTATAAATTTTCAGTAGAGGGGTTTATATGTGTAGGATTTCTATCATGCATAATCAGATTAAGCGCAGCGGAAAACAACAAGAAATCCAAGCCATGGATCACGGGTTTGCAATAGAAACGGGAAAAAGGAGAAGATTGCGTTTATTACCTCGTGAAGCCGGAATTCAAAAATTTCAGAAACAAGAACGCAGGTACGATCCAGATTATCCAAAACCGTTCACTGCAGCTCAACTGAAGTCCAAGAAAGAACTCTCTCTAATGATAATCCACACAAGGTTGAATACTCACAATCTCACAATTCTATGCTAGTAGAATTCGGGAGGCTAGGGTTTTGATCAAGAAGAGAGACGGCTAGGGTTTGATCAAGAGAGAGGCAGAGAAACGGTTTCTCTGTTATTGCGTGAATGGTCTATCTCTAACCCTAAGGAAACCGTTTCCTTATATTTATAGATTTATAATTACCATAAATTGTAACTTAGTCCTTCAACGTCCAATTGTCAACAAATTGGTCCTTGAAGTTTACTTAATTATAATTAGGTCCCATGAATTATAACAAACTTATAATTCACCTATAAATATATTCCCTTCTCTTAATTAACCCCACAATATTATCAAATAATATATTTGAGCATTCAAACCTTTATTGTGTGTGACCCATTAGGTTTCTTGGTCTTATTGGTAGCATAATATGAATTAATTCTATCAATATTAGAATTAATAATCCTTAATAAAATAAAGGATTAAATTTATTAATTCTCTAATTAATAAATTCATATTTAGCATATCAAGAGCGACATCTAGTAATGACTCTTGACCACCTAAAAGTCCAGAAAGTCAAGTGGCTTGACATAAACCTTTCAATAGCAAATTATTAGTGCAATAAACTCCTTTCAACATACAATATCTCATTCGGTCTAGAGCATGGAATTAGTGCCAATTCTCTCCAGAATATTATTAATTCTGGCCCGAATATTTTAATACTTGTTCAAGAAATCCATTACTCAATATGTGTATCAATTGGAACCATTTCCATCACATAGTCACCTTGGACAATGATTTCATGAGTAATGATTTCTACAAGTGGCCTTGAGATATACTCTCCTACTATTAGGAGTGGTGAATCCTTTATTGACCCTCTCAACTACTTTCGTTTACTTTACATTGTATCCAATATTCATCCCATAGGCAGTCCTAGATAAGACTCCAAAGATTAGAATCAAAGTACAACGCTCGATAAACAAAGTACCTTGGAGATTTCAAGTCTAAGGATACTTGCACACTTGCTATAATGAGATTCTATCACTGGCACTAAATAGTTATCCAAGTGATTATCTCGTAGCTAGGTCATCCAATGAACTTGTTTCAAAACAAGCATCCACACGTTAATCCTGAGTATCCCAATACCCACGGATATGAGAACCACCGCTTGATCCAATCAAGAGATATAATATGTGCCAGTCTTGGCGTATTAATAATGTCCCATCTTATTAATACTATGACTGAGGATTATTTAAGTACAAACACTGCATAGTGTAGTAGGAATCTCACATCATGATCTCTATCATGATTTCCTTAACACTGTGTTGTACTAGGGACTTTATGTAACGGTTTGTACACATATTTAGATATAACAATCAAACTGAAATATAAAGAATGCCTCTTATTAATTTAATATGCAATATACATGGTACAAGTGATTACCTCTAGGGCACAACACTAACAATATGTGATGCGGGTTGTTATGAAGCGATTGAGGCCAAGCATTATGTAACAGCTTAGAAAATTGTAAGGTCACCTCAAACACTGAAGTGCGGATATTGCCCTCAAATTTCTCCACCCTAAATTTCTACGTTCATAGAATGAACTGAGACAATGCGGTCACATTAGGTAATTTCTTTGGATGGTTTCAAGACACAGATATAGATAATAGTCGGGCAATGGTATGAACTTATAAAAGATAGTTACTCAAGGCTGTGTCTTGACTCTCACTTCTTCCTTTTCAGTCTTCCATTTTGACATATGCTATGTAAACAGAGTTGGCCTAGAATGTCCCACTTCCAAATCTAAATGTGTAAGTATGTACGGCAGCACAACCTCCACAGTTAATAGACATCATTACGCTAAACCAAATCTGATATATATTCAATGAACACAAACACAAGTAAAAGACACAACTAAAATTAGCTGATAATGAACTCATCCCAATATCAGAAGCAAGTGTACTTAAGAGAAAAAAACACAACAGCTGATAATGATCTCATCCCAATATTAGAAGCAGGTGTATTTTAGAGAGCATGCTAGAAGAAAAAAAATGCAATAAACCAAAAAAATAGAAAGTGTAAAACATCCATTCCTTCTGATCCAATCTAGATCAAACGAGCCCAAGGACATGCATGTAAGTTGGTGCAAAAATGGTAAACTACAGAGAACAAAGGGGGGGGGAATGAGCTTTAATAAGAAATTGAGAGGGTTTGGGTGATAAAACAACCTACAATAATTAATAATGCGAAAATTTAGGGAAAAATGACCCTTCCTTTCACCAAAAAAAAAAAAAAAAAGAATTCAAAGAATCAGAAAGAAAAATTACAGAAAAACACCTTTCTTGCTGCATTGGGGGTTGTAAACTTCTTCCACAAGTTGTACAACACAATCTGAAGAATTTTTATTAGGTCTTGTTTATCATTTGAGGAGCTGAAATTATAAATAAATTAAAAAAAAAAGATGATGGAAGAATGGTTATATGCAGTAAATCAATTCTTTAAATTCTTCACAAAGAGAAAGTCTTGTGTGTCGCATAGAACAAGTAGCAGATAAAAGCCAAACAAATGATGGTAAGGATGATATGTAACATTGTTTAGAAGTGAAGAATGATTGCATACTTCTGATTTTATGTAGAAACAAAATTAGGGGGCTTTTGTATCAGATTATCCTCTCCTATATGGTGACTTTTGTATTATCTACCAATAAACCAAACAATTTTTATATATTAAAATTGTCTCATCAAAATAATAGCATGCATGTGTGTCCTTTTGAAAAGGCTTATTTAATTAAGCTTCAAAACGTTGTGCATTTTCCAACAATGCTAACGATTATAAATGTTGCCTTAAAGAGGCTAGGAGGCTGTAGTACTTTAGGTGATCAAATATTTTACACTCCAGAGCAATATTGCTATTTTTTATATAATATGATCAGATTATTGAGAAATGGATGAGTTATTTTTCATCGACAATTGATCGTATATTTCAAAAATAGAGCCTCATAAATGATCAAAAGATATTAGTTTTAGAACAAACCTAAATAAGATAGTTGTTGAAGCTCACTCCGTTCTTTTCCCTTGCAGATGCGGTATTTGACAACGTCAAAAGCACATTGCTTTTTTCTTTGGTGTGGTGATTTGCTTTGGAGGTTTGATGATCATGGCCAACAATGTTTTTGAAGCTTTGATTGGATATGTGTGCAAAATGCAACATACCAAAATAAAATGTAGAAGCAACATTTTTATATTTACAGCTATGAGTTCAAATATTTACAAAGAGGGAATTCTTGAAATTTTGTGGAGGAGAATTTTTCAAAACTTTCATACGCATATGTGTAGTTCAAAAGCAAAAGTGTCTATATGTGATTTTGTCAAAAGTCCAAATGTGATGGTTTGAAAATCAGAACCATAGTTTGTAGGGAGAGTAGTGCTGCTTCTAGTTGTTTTATTTCATAAGTATTTCATAGATAATATATTAATAGAATTTTATAAGCATGAAGTTAGGCATTGCGCTGCCTTTTGGTTCCTTTACTTCCGAAAACTTCACCAAGTGATGTTCCAATCTGTTGAGATTTTGTTACCTAAGAAAGTGGGAAAATACTTTTAATCAAATACAATGTTTGCGGGATCAACTGAGTTTCTAATTTAATGAAATCAATGAGAAGTAGATGGATTTGAAGAAGTTGAGTTCATCTTGTGTAAAAATTCGAAAATTGCAGACATTTTTCTTTAGATTAAAGAATTTGTAGTAACTTTGGGTACACAAACTAAGCTGGACTAAATATATTGAGCTACACAAAGTAAGCTACACAGATTCTGAATAATTAGTTTCTGCTAATATTTTGAGGTGACTTTTTTAAGTTTTATGTGCTTTTCTTGTTGATTTTGCTCAGAGGTCAAGAGGATGCATATTTATGAAGATGGTGGTGTGAAGTATGAATTCAAGGATCATTTCCTACAAGAACACAAAGGAAGTTTAGAACTTTTTTTCCTTTATTCTTCCAACGGGAGATAGCTAGTTGGCAAAATACTATGCATTTGATATCAAAGCATAGAGTGCAATTATGCAACCTCTGTAGCATTTGCAGGTCTCAGTATTAGAATAGAATATCTCATATCTAATAGGTTGAATTTTCATGCAGGGAAATATTGGTTCCCTATCAGAAAAGGAGAAAAAATTGAGATCCTTAAAGAAAATTAGCTATCTTGTTCAAGAGGCTGCCACGGCTATGGAAGGATGTGGTAAGTTTTTTAAAGAATTTGGAAGTGTTTTCACTACAGTGGTCATTTTATATTGATTGATAGTGAGCTGTTGCCACCTCATTCCCTAGCTTAAAAATGAGTTAAACTGAATTCTTCTTCTTATGCTTCAGCTAGCATCAAGAAAAGCAAAAGAAAATTGATTTGCTACATTTTCTATTCACCATAGCTTGCCTCTCATGATTCTTTTGGTTCCTGAAAATACTCATTTTTTGCTCTATGTTACTCTGTTAGGCTTTTCCTTATTTTTTTGCTATATGTCAATTGAATTTGATTATTTGATATTCACCATGTTTCCTTTTGTTTTGAAGACTCAAGATAGTACAGTGGCAAATGAAATTCAGATAGCCAGTATCAATTAAAATGGGAAAAAAAATTCCTGGAAAGAAATTCATGGGATAAGCTGAGGAATTATGCAGAGAAGAAAAATAGATTACCTCCATCGTTGATTTTGAAGTATCTGTAATTGCTTTATTATCTACTGTAGTGATCTGGCTTGGGGGTTCCATGATGATGCTTAACAGTCTTTCTGAAGCTTTGATTGGGTATATGATAATAGCTGTGTATCTTTCTTCAACGGTGGAGGTGTTATCATAAGGATTTTTCTTGATGAAGGAGATAAATACATATTGCTTGAGGGTGTTAGTTATTGTAGTGAAATTAATATTGTTCTACAAATTAAAACATTTTAAAGATGTCAAGGAATACGAAATATGCTTTAGTATAGTGTTGTATTGAAGATAAAGAAGATTGTGTATTCATACGTTTTGATGTTGTTGTTGAAGTTGCAATGCTGTGAAGGGCAATATTCTATCAGCATCTTCTCTAAAGAGTTCAACAGTTATTGATCCCGAATAGTCTAAAATTTCAACAGCAAGTCGTGTCCTATATTTGACCATGGATATGTTATTTAATTGTTATGCAATTTCATAAATAAGGTTTTCATAAGTTGCAAGGTACCTTGGTTCAACATGAATAGTTGATTTGCATGATGTGCAAAATATCTCCCATTCAGGCATAGCTCTCAATAATTTGTAGCATATTGGACAAGCATAGTACCATAACATTTGGTCTTCATCAACAATTGTGGGTATTCCACGTACCCATGTTGGTTTTTTTGCATAGAATTGATAAGTTTTAGTTGTATTTAGGTTGTTAAAGTAAAATTCTGGAAAAAAAAAACACATTTATAGGTAATCAATGTTTACCTGTCTATCACGCAAAAAGTACAGTATAGAACCAATGTCTTCTTCTTTTGGCATAGGCAGTAACAAATTTTGATTGTTGTACGCCTTGCTGTCAATCATATATGCAAACTCATTTTGATGTTCTTCAGACCTGGAATTGAAGTTTTGTTATGATGTCAGGTGTTTTATTATGAATAATATACTTATGTTTAGTTTTGAAAAATGTAAATTACCAGAGTTTTAAAGAAGTAGCTTCTTCAATCAGGGGATTTAACAGCAAAAGTAATGAATATTTTGAAAAAAGGTGCAATGCTATAATAATTTTTGTTGTGTTAGCATAATCAATTTTGGTAGAATTGGACTGCATTGCTGATAGTTTATTTATGGGGACTTACTTCTGTATAAAGCAACTTTAACTTGCAACACTGCTGTTACAGGAAGTGATTCAATTTGTTTTGCTACTTGATTGCCAAAGCCAGCTTCAAAGTCTTCTAATAATGTAAGAAGAATGGGAGAATTCTTGCAGAAAGTCTTGTATTAGATTATTTTTATTTGATAGATGTAAAGTGTACATAAATTTTTTTTTGTTGTAATTTCGTAATGGAAGACTCTTTATTTGTACTCTTGATTTAGTAGGACAATATCTCTTGCTAATCCTGGTCCAGCAAAGCCATTTACAGGTCTTGCTAGTAAAGCATGTATAGCTACTCCAAGTACATCTGCATTAAAAAAAAATGTAGTATATTGCTTAAGTATTTTTTTTTTCTGTTATGAGTAATCATTTTTTCTTAGTATTGGTATTCATCTGATACTTACCAATTGAGTTCTCAGGTGCCATATGATCAAAGAACCTGCTGAATAGTATGAAGCTGTAAATGTGTGGGAGAAATGGCAGTGGATCATCTTTGATTGTTTCAATGATGGTGGAATTATTCACTACCCAGAAGCATTCTTTGTCATGCTTGGCATATGCTTCTTTTGTGTATCGCACTTTTGCATTGGATATATAATATCTTTTATAAGGTTTAAAATAGTTTCGGAAAAACAGAATGTTAGATCCAAATATAAGTGCATTAACTTTAGTTCCCTTCAAAAAACATATAGCAGTTAGAAGTATGTGAATGGTTAATTTTATTGTGATAGAAAATAGATTTTTTTTTCATGGTAATTTTAGTGGAAGTTTTGATATGTACCTGATCGTCAACAAGAAGTATTTTTTGATATCATTTGCGGTTTGAGCTTTTTCGCGACAATGCAGGAGGTGTTTTTTGCAGTACCTGAACCAAAACTGTCCAGCTTTTATCTTCAGGTTTAATTTGCAGAACGGTCTTAACATTTCCGCCAGCTATCTACGAAGTCATCTTCTGAGAAAAATATATTTAGGTAAGCAAAAGTTTTTTTGAATGACCAAAAAGTAGCTGACATATGTATGTACAGATAATAGTTATTCATGTAGCAAAACAACGAAGAATAATGGCAGCAAAAGAGTTTGTAAATATATTTACAGAATATTTAGATCTTAGGTCAGTTAAAGTTATGTAAAATGCAAAATCATATTCTGAGGAAATTATATTTAGATAAGCAAAAGCTTTTTTCAATGAAGAAAAAGTAGTTGAAATATGTATGTTCAGACAATAATTATTCATATAGTAGAAGGAAGAAGAATAATGGCAGCAAAAGAGTTTGCAAACATATTTACAAAATATTTAGATCTTAGGTTTATCAAAGTTATCTAAAACATATAAATATGTGTGTAACATACTGATATAGCAAGAGAAAAAACTCTACAAACAATGAATTACTGGTATATCAAAGTGCTAGAAAAAACAATTCGAAGCTAAAAATATTGAAGCATACGAAGGTAATCATAAGGTCGGTATATGATAGTTTGGACCATTGTATGCAAGATCTAAAACTTCTTTATATATAATATTTTTGGTATAGTTGTAAACAGTACAATCAAACAAAGCAGGACGGATAAGAACCTACAAGTATTTGCTACTTTTTGCTCTAGAAAAAGCTACATATAGCTGTCCATGAGAAAAAACTGGTTCGCGCAAGTAAAGGCCAACAAAATCTAATATTTGTCCTTGAGCTTTGTTAATAGTCATAGCAAAGTATAAACGTAATGGAAATTGAATTCTTTCAAAAGGGGTAGGAGATGTAGTATCATAAGAGACTCTAAATATTATGCGACGCACAAAAACTTGTTTTCCCACAAATTCACCAGCTGCAATAGTAGCATCAATAACATGGTCTTTCAATGTACGACATATCAACCTAGTTCCATTACACAAACCTTCTGGTGGATCTATATTACGTAATAGTATAACAGGAGTATTTGGCTTCAACACAAGAATATGTGGAGGGAATCTATTCTGAGTCAAGCCATTCAAAAATTCTTCATATAAACCTTGTTCTTAAGTATCAATTGTACTATCAGAGCTTTTATATTCTTTCTTTTCTCCTGGAAATTTCTCTATCAACATTGTGTTTATTTCATCTACAAAATCATTTCTTGTAGTCAATATTGCCCTATTTACATTTATATTAGTAGACTCATCAAAAAAATATTGAAAATCAGGATATACAATGTTTATCAAATCAGCCAAAGATTCTGTGTCAGACTTAAAGGAAGAAGGATATGCTCAGAAATTGCAATTTGGTTTGTAGCATTAGTATTTTCAATACCATTTCCTATTTGGAGCAGATAATTGGTAAATAAAGGATCTAACCTTGCTTGCATGTTTTCTTTGAGTTTTAGTTTTCAAAAGTAGGCCATAGATGAGATGTTATCAAACTTGCTCTGATCAAATCATGCTTACCACCTTTTCGAACAACAAGCAAAACTTGTCTAAAGTCACCTTTGAATACAATCACCTTTGCACCAAAAATGTTGTCACTGTTCATTAGATCCTTAAGGAATAAGTGGAGTGCCTCAATTGTTGCTTTATGTGCCATTGGTGCTTCATCCCAAATAATAAGTTTTACACTTTCAATGAGCTTTGCCAGCGCACTTTGTTTGCTAATTTTACAGATTTGATTTCGGTAAAGATCAATAGGAATTTTGAAGAGTGAATGAGCTGTTCGGCCTCTTGGAAGTATTAATGCCACTACTCCACATATTGTTGTTGCTAAAGTGATGTGCCCCTTCATTCTAACTTCTGCTAATAGTGCACGATATAAGAAGGTTTTTCCTATTCCACCAGGTCCATCAACAAAAAATGCACCTCCTCTATTGGTGTATACCCTATCTAATATGACCTCAAAAGCATGTCTCTGTTCTGAATTTAACTTTTGAATGGCAGCAATATCTTCTGCAGAAACTACTATATTTTTCTCACTTAAAACATCTCTAGTTTTTGTGTTTTCATCATCGAATCTCAGAATTCTGGGAACAAGAGAAAAAGAATTATTGTTCTTTCCCATTAACTGCAGAATAATACTAATATAATGAAGAGTTTCTTTCTTTATAGTTGGTTCAGTCATATTGTGAAATCTCCTGAAATCTTCTTGCTTCACTTATTTGAATTCATTCCATAATTGTTGAGGATTGCTTGGAGGAAAGTATGTGAGAATTGTGGCAAAAAGTCTCCTTAAATTGTATGGTATATGAAACATTGTTACTTCTTGCATGCATTGTTGTTGGGAGTTATTACTTTGAAACAATCCTCTGACCATTGCTGCCTCTTGAAATGTATTTACATAGTAGCCATTAAAAGTTTTCAGATCATCAAAAGACGTTGGAGTTGTTACATTTAACAGTAGCGGACGAAGGAAATAACTCTCTCATTCACTTGGATTTGCAATTACAATCCTTCCAATGATATCACGTTGCCGTCTAGGTATCCATGCTCTTTCACCAGCTAACCAAACAAAATGTTCAGGAAATTCTTTGTAAGTGAGCTTCTTAGCATGCACACCAGCATTATATTTGTTCATATTGAAAAACCTGTGAGCATGGTTCTCTTTGCAAAAGGATTTTAGAGTACTTTTTTCAAATCATCATCTTCTCAAAAAGTAATTCCTTGATAGTTCTCCAAATGAAGTTGCAAATGTATGACTGCTGGTCGCATTTCATTCAAGGGAAATCGAAATATCCTCCACATTGCTTCAATAGGAGAAACCTATCTTGCTGATTGGAAGTCTTCAATTTCATCAATAGCTATATTTTCATCACAACTATTCAACTGAAAGTTGATGCGGTTATGGCCTTTATATATATACTTGTAGATATATTTCACCACTTTTACTATTGAACATATTTCCACATTTATATGGCAATCAAATTTTGCTAGCAAATATGGATTATAAGGAACAACCCATCTGTTGTCTAATATTGGACCACAAACTATTGCCTTTTTTCCATAATTTCTTCTTCTATATATTAGATAACCATCAATGCCTTGGGGTATCGGCTCCTACAGCAGCCATCACCTTACATACAAATATTTTTGGGGTTAAGACTTCCACAAGGACCATGCATCATATTCTTCACTACCATTTTATACAAATGTAGATGTTCTTCTTTATGTGGAAGTTCAGCTGACACAAATTTATCATAGGCATCAACAGAATATAACTTCGAGTTTGGCCTCATTATGAGAAGAAAATGTGCCTGGGGCAGTCCACATTTTTGGAATTCAATAACATAGCTGTAAGCTGAAACTTCACCAAATATCTACTTTATAAATAGCTCTTCTTTCAATCGTTCGAGTTTTGCATAAAACACTCTACAGATTAGATCAGGCCTATTTTTTGGTTCATCACTTTGCAGCATATTTTCTTTAATTTCGGGCCATGAAGGATTGCAAGTCATAGTGAGAAATATATCTGGTTTGCCAAATCTATCAACTAAAGTCATTGCATGCACATCTCTTCTTTTCATGTCTCGTGGTCCACCAATGAAAGAAGCTGGTAACATCACTCTCTGTCCTATTTTTTTTCCCATGACTTCGTCCTTGCACAACACTGTCCATTATACCTTGTAACTATTGTTGCCGAAGTTGTATTTGCCTTTGCCATTGAAAATCTAATCTCTGACTTTCGACCTTAACATACATGTTAATACAATATTACTGCAACAATCTTCTTGTATGCAAAAGTATGGATAAGCTGTTGCTTCTCATCTGAAATCTGTATGCATAATACTCACGCATAGAAATTGTTCCTCTCCTATCTCTTGGTTGATTTAGATCTACAAGAAGATGATTTTTGTTTGTTTATTACAGTTGTTAAGAGGTATTGATAGACAAGATATAAGTTTTAACAAAATCTTGAAATTGTATTTATTAATTGAACTTACTTTTATCCTCCATGTTCAGTAATTCTGTTACTGTCATTGCATGTCTTACATCAACCTCTAAGCCTTGTTTTTTTTTTTTTTTCAGTTTTCTTCTCTTGTTGGGATTATCTGTTGTCTTTTTTGTATTCCTTCATTCCACCTAGTTTCTCCAAATAGAAATAACAATGGATATTGTAATGGGTCGTAGCATCCATAATAATGTTGAACCCTATGAGCATTCCCATCCTTAGTATATACATGAATATGCCTGTCATAACCATTGCCAAATTCTTCATCTTCATTCCACAAAGCAGCAACTTGTGAAACAAATAGCTTATTATAAACACGTTGATATGCACCTAGGTGAAATTTTAGCAGAATTTGATATGAATCTAACTCATGCTTATTCCTCAAACTACGAAAAAAGCAAGCATATGGATTCTGTTCTAATGCCTCCATCAATTTTATAACAATAGTTTTTGCTAGTTTATCACAAACAGTAAGACGATTTTGAACTTCATTCTCTGTGTCATGAAAATATAATTGCAAGAACATTCCCTTCCCACCATGAGGCATTAATTCATGGATAAAATGATAAATTTGTCCCTGGACCTTAAACACATAGAATCCTTTCTTCTTTGTGAGGGAAGAAGAAAACGGGGGAGAATGCACTGTACGTGAAAAAATTGGAGAAAAAATAACCGCGAGCCATAAAGGCCATACAGAAGTGTGAAGATCATACCTTTGCGCTCCTTAACCCTTCTAGGTTGAGTAGGAGCGGATTAAACGTCTGGAATCGCTCCGCTTTGTCCACTTGAAGAAGCTTCCGGTTGAACACCCGCTAGCCTTCTACTCCGTCTTGTTTGCATGAACGCCTAACTTTCCAGCTCTCGGGATATTCCTCTGCCTAGCCTCTAGTCGGTGAACACAACAGAGAAGAAGAATGGTCTCAAATCTCCTTGGTTCACTCGCTATTGATTAGCAAAGTCCAAGGAGAAACCAAGAAGAGGGAGTGGCGTGAGACAGAGAGAGAGAGACGTGAGTCTTGTGTAGTGTTAGGGAATTAGGGTTTATTTTCTACCAGAGACTAGTTTTATTGGTTAGCCAAAACAGGTCTCTCATTATCTGATAAACATATCCCCGGGATTTCAAAACACCCGGATGTTATCTTGAGAATCAGTTTGGCCTACCCTAAACTCCTCTTAACCGTATCTGGAAAAACCCTAGGGTCCAGCTATTGGGCCAGAAAAATATTTATTATTTTCTTTGGACCCAAAAGGCCCAAAATAATAAATATTAATTATTTATTTCCTGGGCTTATATAAACAACCCAATAAATAATTAATGAGCCCAAATGAACCATAATAATTAATCTTTAATTATTTATTTCTTAGGCCTATATAAATAACCCAATAAATAATTAAAGATTAATTATTTCCCCTAGTTTAAGCCCAGGTTAATTTCTTAATTATCCATACTGGACCTAGGCCCTGGATAATTAATTAACCAAATAAACTAGATAATTAATTTTTTCTCAACTCCTATTTTATTTATTTATTTATTTATTTAATTCCAGTCCAATAATAAATCAGACTTTCTGAATAAAATAAAATAAAATAAAATAAAATCCTCTTCAACTGAGACTAATTCCTCAACCCAAAAGTAGTTAGGACTTACGGGCTATTCCGAGGACCAAAAAGACACATCGCTTTGGCTGCTAAAATGACCAAAATACCCCTACTATATAAATAGCTGTATTTTACATTTTAAATATTTCCTAATATCATTATAAGGAAATATTGACCCCAAGGACAATGTTTCATTAGCAAAGTCTCCGACCTATAGGTGAAATGACTAAAATACCCATCTACACATCGCTGTACATTTAGAGAGGAAGAAGTGTACTAACACCCCTCTAAATGACATCTACCATCCTTAGGCTTCTAGTCCAATGATCCACGACTTCTTGGAGTGTTTCCGCTTTTCAAGGGAGCTACCCTAAAGCAAACATCCAAGTCATGTTTCCCAGGGCCCTGGACATTTTAGACCATTCGGACAACCACAAGGGGCGATATAGTGCAGAAACTATCTTGTACAAGTCTGTCTTAACTAACTAGTCACACATACCCAACATGCAAGTATATTGGCCCTACGATAGAACCTCAACTATAGCAAATCAAAGTATATGCTTCCAGCTTTGCCAGACCACCAACTCATACTCAAGTCGTAGAGTACTAGTTCACGTTGTAGCGGTACAAGTCTAGGTTTCTATCATATAGTACTTTTAAAAACCACTACTACAGGTCCTGTCCTACGTATTCGAAATACGCTTATGTTATGAAGTGAGTGGACTACTCACTGCCTAAAGGTAAGACATTCCCCATTTAGAATTCATAACATAATAACCTAAACATGATGAGATTCCCAGTCTCATCAATAGGTTAAGAACAAATGTTTATGTGTTAAATAACCCATGATCCATACCTTACTGTGAAAGACCACCATTCACATGGATCACTTATTTAAACACAATGGGTCTGTTCCAAATGAAAATCGTGCACAAATAAAAAGTAAATTCACAAAAAATTTCTAAAAATAAATTCTTTTATTAAAATATTCGATTTTACATAAGAAACCTAGTCTAAGAGGGCATACAATCCAACAATCTCCCACTTGCACTCTAAGATTAGGTAAGTCCATAGGTGCCCACCCCTATGGCGTCTAAGTGTCTCTTGAAGACTCTCTCAGCCAAAGGCTTGGTGAATGGATCTACTGGATTATTTTCTGAGGCAATATGCTCTACCACGACTTCCCGTCTCTGGATGAAATCCCGGATCAGGTGGTACTTCCTCTCGATGTGTTTCCCCTTTTTGTGGTTCCGAGGTTCCTTAGATTACGATACTGCTCTAGTGTTTTCGCAGTACATCACAACCGGCCTGTCCATATGTGATACTACTCCAAGTTCTAAAAGGAACTTCTGGAGCCAAATTACTTCCTTGGACGCCTCCGAAGCTGCCACATACTCAACTTCCATGGTTGAGTCAGCAATACAAGACTGCTTGATACTCCTCCATGAAATTGCTCCTCCAGACAAGGTGAAGACATATCCACTAGTGGATTTTCTCTCATCCTTATCCGCCTAGAAGTCTGAGTCTGTGTATCCTGTAGGAACCAAATCATCAGCCCTGTAAACCAGCATATAATCTCTCGTTCCCTTGAGGTACTTGAGAATCTGCTTTACAGCTTGCCAATGAACCTCCCCTGAGTTTGACTGATATCTACTAACTAAGCCCACGGCAAAACAGATATCTAGCCTAGTACACAGCATGGCGTACATGAGACTTCCCACAGCCGAAGCGTAGGGAATCCTACTCATTCTGTCCTTTTCTTCTTGAGACTTAGGACAGTCCTTCGAAGAAAATGACAACCCATGTCTGCAAGGGATTAGAGCTCCCTTGCATGAGCCCATGCTGTACTTGGCCAGCATCTTGTCAATGTATGTTGCTTGGGATAACCCTAACATTCTCTGCTTCCTATTTCTAAGAAGCCTAATCCCGAGAATGTAGTTGGCTTCTCCCAAGTCCTTCATACTAAATTGACTAGACAGCCAAACATTTGTAGATGACAATGTCCCTACATCATTTCCAATGAGTAGAATGTCATCCACATACAAGACAAGAAAAACCACATTAATGCCTCCAAGTTTCCTGTACACGCATGGTTCATCTTCGTTTTGAATAAAACCATAAGACTTTACATTCTCATCAAAATGAATGTTCCATGCTCTCGATGCCTGCTTAAGTCCATAAATGGACTTCTTAAGCTTGCAAACTATGTGTTCCTGGCCTTCAGCAATGAAACCTTCCGGTTGGGACATATAGATGTCTTCACTAAGATGGCCATTTAAAAATGTCGTCTTGATATCCATTTGCCATATCTCGTAGTCATAGTGACATGCGATGACAAGGAGGATGCGGATGGATTTAAGCATGGCTACCGGGGAAAAGGTTTCCTCATAGTCGATTCCCTCTTTCTGCTCTTTCTGAGTATACCCTTTTGCCACAAGCCTAGCTTTGAAGGTTTCCACCTTCCCATCCGCTCCTGTCTTCCTCTTGTATACCCACTTGCACCCAATGGGTTTTATCCCTTCAGGTGAAGCTACAAGATCCCAAACCTGATTGAGGTACATAGACTCAATCTCGGCTTTCATTGCTTCATGCCACAGATTTGCATTGGCATCAGCAAGAGCCTCCTCGTATCTAGTAGGGTCTTGTTCCTGATGGTCGGAGACCAGCTCAAAAGCTTCTCCAATCCATCTATCTGGAACCCTAGACACTCCCCCACTATGACGAGGCTCCATTTGCACAGGCTTTTGAGGCTGTGCCTCTTCTTGTTCCACAATCGGGTCAGAAGAAGTCGATTCTGTAGATAACTTCTCCTCAAGTTCCAACCTCGTTAAACCTTTAGTGGAAGTACTTTGATCATCTTCCAAGTATCTAGCATTGGTACTGACTAGTACCTTCTGCTACTTAGGATGATAAAAGTAACCCCCTTTTGTCCCTTTTGGATACCCAACAAAATAGCATAATTCTGATCTTGGTTCAAACTTGTCTCCTTTGACCAGTACATAAGCTGGACAACCCCAAATCCTGAGATGATTCAGACTTGGCTTACACCCGGTCCACATCTCATAGGGAGTCCTAGGTACTGGCTTGGAAGGCACCAAGTTCAGAATATATACCGCTGTCTCCAGGACATATCCCCAAAAGGACACTGGAAGAGTAGCATGAGACATCATGCTTCGGACCATTTCTATCAACGTCTTGTTCCTTCTCTCAGCTACTCCGTTCTACTGGGGTGTTCTCGGCGCAGAGAGCTGGGATACTATCCCATGATGTACCATGTAGTCCTTGAATTCACTTAGGAGGTACTCTCCACCACGATCCGATCGTAAGGTTTTGATTAATTTACTTATCCGACGCTCCACTTCAGCCTTAAACTCTTTGAACTTGTCAAAAGAGTCAGACTTGCGTCTCATCAGGTAAATGTAACCATACCTCGTACAATCATCCGTGAACGTGATGAAGTACTCAAAACCTCCCCTAGTTGGTGTAGACAATGGACCACATACATCAATGTGAACAAGACTCAACACCTCCTTGGCTCTATCTGCCTTTGGTGTAAAAGACCTTTTGGTCATTTTTTCCATCAGGCAGGATTCACACTGAAGCCAACTTTCCAATCTCAATGAGCCCAAAGGCCCATCATGGATTAGCCTCTGATTCCTGGTTGAGTTAATATAACCCAACCTTAGATACCAAAGGTATGAATAATTGATATTGGTCTTTCTCTTCGTAGTTAAAGGTTCAGACTGAGCGTTATTTGATTGGTTGTTAATAGGGTTTAAAAAGAACAGATTACCATACATGTGCCCAGTACATAAAATTTCTCCATCTCTACTGATAGAAATACCAGAATGGAAAGATACAGAATATCCTTGATTAATAAGTTTTGCAATTGAAATCAAATTCTACCGAAAACCAGGTACATATAAAATGTCTTTTAAAACCACTATCTTATTACAATAAAAAATGAGATCCAGCTCTCCCACTGCAAGGGCCCAGACTTGTGCTCCATTACCCACTCGAAGCCCATATTCACCCTTCTTGAGTCTTGTTATCTTCCTAAACCCCTGTAAGGAGTTACAGATATGATCAGTGGCTCCTGAATCAACAATCCAAGTGGAAGTTGATCCTACCATTGATATGGACTCTAGATAGTAAACATTACCTGTGGGGTTTTTCTCGGCCTGAAGATCTGGACACTCCTTTTTCCAGTGTCCCTTCTTCCCACACTTGAAGCACTTGCCTTTTGGTTTGTCATTGGGCTGGTTCTTGGGCTAGTGCTGCATTCCCCTTCTTCATCTTGAACTTTCTGGGTTTAGGCCCAATTCTTGAAGAAGAAGCCTTAGCAATCATGGCCTTAGACTGCGGCTTCATGACCTTCTCCGCCCTCTGGAGCTCTTTCATCAGTTCAGTTAAACTCATGTTCAACTTGTTCATGTTATAGTTTAACTTGAACTGAGTGAAAAAGCCCGGTAGAGATTCGAGAACCATATCTACTTGGCTCTCGGGGTCAATGACAACCCCTAAGATTTCTGCCTCCTCAAAAGCAGCAATTATCTTGAGCATATGCTCTTGGACTGATGCTCCCTCAGCCATCTTAGTGTTCACAATAGTTCGAAGAGCCTCCTGCCTTGCGGGCCAGCTCTTGTCTGCGAACATAGTTGCCAATGATTGACTTATGTCATATGCAGAAGCCATGTGCTCGTGTTTTGACTGGAGCACATTAGACATGGAAGCTAACATATAGCAACGTGCCATTTCGTCAGCTTTCTTCCACGCCTTTTCAGCTTCTCGCTCTTCAGCGGTGGAACCTTCCTCGATAATAGGGCAGGTTTCGTAAAGGACATACTTATACTCCTCAACTGTGAGTATTATGTCTAGGTTCCTTTTCCAGTTCACATAGTTTGGACCCGTTAACTTATTCTCCATGAGAATAATGGCCAATGGACTAAAAGAACCTCCCACCATTTATGAAAATCGAAAAATAAAAGAAAGAATTTAGTTTGTGAAAACAAAATAAAATTTGTGCACTGAAAATAATTTGGCTCTTAGGAAAACTGACATAGCTTCTTAGGAAGATTAATAGTTTCCTAAGCTAAGTGTATTAACCACCACAAATTAATTTCCCTTCTAGGTAATGGTCTAGAGAATAAATCCATCGTGGGGTGGCCATTTCCTCTCATTTCCTATGGACATACCTCACACTATAACCTCCAACGTGGGCTGGCCGATCATAGTACGTGCCCTGGGTTATTAATTACATCCTTCCATTAGATCTAGATCCATGTGGTATCCCCATCCTATACGGGTTCACTCCCAGGGTGACGCGAGGGGAACCACGATATCTAATGAGGACCGTGATGGAAGCCGTGGGGCCGTTGGAACCCCTCTCCCACTTAGTCTTTTAAAATAAAAGTTTTCTGGAAAATATCATTTTGAAATTTCCATTAAGTTTTTCCTTAACTCAAAAAATAAAATATCTAAGTCTAATAAAATCTCTATGTCAAGGCTTATATCCTTTGAGAGATTTTCTCCATGGACTAATTTTATTTAAGTTAAAACTTAATGATTTCAAAAATTTTCCAATTAAAACTTTCTAGAGACTTTGGTCTCAAGTTTATTTGACAAAATCATTTTTCTAGTCCAAAACAAAGCAAAATGGCTCTCCATTTTAATTTACAAAAATATCTAAATCCAATATATTTTCTATGTCAAAGATTAAATCCTTTGAGAAAATATTCAAGGATTAATTTTTGTACCAATTAAAATAACCATTTAATTTTTTGAAGAAAAATATTTTTCTTGTCAAAACAAAAAGTTCCCAAAGACTTTGGTCTTTGAGAAAAAGCACACATAGCTACATAAAAAAATAGCATGCTCGAAAACAGTAAACGTTTTCATGCTTTTCTATTTTTTAAAAAATCTAAGTGCCCAAATAATAGAATTAAACACATTAATTAATTAATTATCATGTTTAATCCTAAAATCTCTTACTAATATTTTTCATGCAAATATATTCCAAGAATATAAAAATTACAAAAAATATTAACTTCGCCTGGTATGGGACCCAAAAAGAAAAATAAAAAAAATAAAAAAAATTTGACTGGAGGTCCACTGCACCGGCCGCACCGGATCCGGGCCCATTTGGCCTGTGGTCCACCGCGGCCGCTGTAAACTAGCCGCACCAGATCTCCTGCAGCTTCCAACCCGCCAAGCCGTGACCCGCCCACCCGTGAACCGCGCCCGAACCGCTTCCCCTCAGCACGCAACCCGCGTGTTTTACCGAATTTCGCCGCCCGACCCAGAATCAATTGCAATTCAATTGCAACCTTCAAAATGAATTCGGCTTGGATTGCTACAGTCGCGGCTCGGCTCCAGCGGCTCGTGCGACACGGCTCTTCACACAAAAATAGTGGCAGCTCGGCCGAGGCTCGGCTCGGCTTCAACGGCTTAGGAACAGTGCATCTTCTTCGTTTTTTCTTCTGTTTCGCGCGCGACTTGCAGAGCATATTTTTCTTCGATTTTTCCTGTTTTCTTTGGCTTCTTTGGACATTTTTACTTATAAAAACTCATCCAAAACATAACCACAACCGCCTATACCCATTAAAATTGGGCTTACACGATTAAAACATTAAAGCCAAAAATTTACAGTATGCTCCTATGCTTCAAACGGTGAAGCTTACATCAAGCCTATCCCATACCAAAATAGAGAAGGATCATAGGTATAATCATCTGCTCCAATTTTATTAACTACCATACTCCCTATATTGATCAAAACCAATGGCTCTGATACCACATTGAGGGAAGAAGAAAACAGGGGAGCATGCACTGTACGTGAAAAAATTGGAGAAAAAATAACCGCGAGCCATAAAGGCCATACAGAAGTGTGAAGATCATACCTTTGCGCTCCTTAACCCTTCTAGGTTGAGTAGGAGTGGATTGAACGACTGGAATCGCCTCGATTTGTCCACTTGAAGAAGCTTCCGGTTGAACACCCGCTAGCCTTCTACTCCGTCTTGTTTGCATGAACGCCTAGCTTTCTAGCTCTCGGGATATTCCTCTGCCTAGCCTCTAGTGGTGAACACAACAAAGAAGAAGAATGGTCTCAAATCTCCTTGGTTCACTCGCTATTGATTAGCAAAGTCCAAGGAGAAACCAAGAAGAGGGAGTGGCGTGAGACAGAGAGAGAGAGACGTGAGTCTTGTGTAGTGTTAGGGAATTAGGGTTTATTTTCTACCAGAGACTAGTTTTATTGGTTAGCCAAAACAGGTCTCTCATTATCTGATAAACATATCCCCGGGATTTCAAAACACCCGGATGTTATCTTGAAAATCAGTTTGGACTAACCCTAAACTCCCCTTAACCGTATCTGGAAAAAACCCTAGGGTCCAAGCTATTGGGCCAAAAAAATATTTATTATTTTCCTTGGACCCAAAAGGCCCAAAATAATAAATATTAATTATTTATTTTCTGGGCTTATATAAACAACCCAATAAATAATTAATGAGCCCAAATGAACCATAATAATTAATCTTTAATTATTTATTTCTTAGGCCTATATAAATAACCCAATAAATAATTAAAGATTAATTATTTCCCCTAATTTAAGCCCAGGTTAATTTCTTAATTATCCATATTGGACTTAGGCCCTGAATAATTAATTAACCAAATAAACTAGATAATTAATTTTCTCTCAACTCCTATTTTATTTATTTATTTATTTATTTATTTAATTCCAGTCCAATAATAAATCAGACTTTCTGAATAAAATAAAATAAAATAAAATAAAATCCTCTTCAACTGAGACCAATTCCTCAACCCAAAAGTAGTTAGGACTTACGGGCTATTCCGAGGACCAAAAAGACACATCGCCTTGACTGCTAAAATGACCAAAATACCCCTACTATATAAATAGCTGTATTTTACATTTTAAATATTTCCCAATATCACCATAAGGAAATATTGACCCCAAGGACAATGTTGCATTAGCAAAGTCTCCGACCTACTGGTGAAATGACTAAAATACCCCTCTACACATCGCCGTACATTTAGAGAGGAAGAAGTGTACTAACACCCCTCTAAATGACATCTACCATCCTTAAGCTTCTAGTCCAATGATCCACGACTTCCTGGAGTGTTTCCGCTTTCCAAGGGAGCTACCCTAAAGCAAACATCCAAGTCATGTTTCCTAGGGCCTTGGACATTTTAGACCATTCGAACAACCACAAGGGGCGATATAGTGCAGAAACTATCTTGTACAAGTCTGTCTTAACTAACTAGTCACACATACCCAACATGCAAGTATATTGGCCCTACGATAGAACCTCAACTATAGCAAATCAAAGTATATGCTTCCAGCTTCGCCAGACCACCAACTCATACTTAAGTTGTAGAGTACTAGTCCACGCTGTAGCGGTAGTAGTCTAGGTTTCTATCATATAGTACTTTTAGAAACTACTACTACAGGTCCTGTCCTACGTATTCGAAATACGCTTATGTTATGAAGTGAGTGGACTACTCACTGCCTAAAGATAAGACATTCCCCATTTAGAATTCATAACATAATAACCTAAACATGATGAGATTCCCAGTCTCATCAATAGGTTAAGAACAAATGTTTATGTGTTAAATAACCTGTGATCCATACCTTACTGTGAAAGACCACCATTCACATGGATCACTTATTTAAACACAATGGGTCTGTTCCAAATGAAAATCGTGCACAAACAAAAAGTAAATTCACAAACAATTTCTGAAAATAAATTCTTTTATTAAAATATTCGATTTTACATCAGAAACCTAGTCTAAGAGGGCATACAATCCAACACTTTGTTTCCAATGATTTGTCGTATGAGATGCCAAGTGAAGTGAATGCAAACATGTTGTTGTATGTTCTCACAAACTTCGAAAAAAAATGTGCTTCTTCAAACTCACCCAAAAATAATTGTATCAAAACATTAGGGAATTTGTTTTCATGTAGCAAAACTTCTCCATCAGAACAACAAAATTTAGATGTTTCAGAATGAAACTTCTTTGTTTCACAATATTAACAATTTGGCTTCTTTGGTAGAGTATCACCTTCTTTAGCAATGTTATCTAATAGAAATGTACCTGTATAGTATTTTCTCAATATTATTCATAAATAATGTTGAATAATGGATGCTATACCTATTATACTTCATTATGAATTGTTTAGATTTAAATAATATTACAATAAACTTTTTACCTTACTTTGGTGGTATAGGTTTTTGGTGGCATTTGTTAGTCTTGGTTTGTCTTTGAAACTTTTGTGTCTTTTTGGATTTTTTTGGTCTTACCAAAACCTAACTATGAAAGTGAAAGTACAAAAATTAGTAATCATAGTAGGAGGAACAAAATTCAATTGAATGTTTGATAATGAATTTAAAATAAGAGCATTCAAACTATTTACATGATAGAGTATTACATTGTAATTTTAGTAAGGTTAAGGGTAGCTAATATATAGAGAGTTTTGTAGCAATGGATGGTTGTAAGTACAATAGAAACCATATGCAAGTGATCTAAAGCAAGGAGAACTTCAGCAACATAGAATCTATAGCTGGAAAATGTTGAGATTCATTAGAAGATTTGCTGCCTAGAGAGTAAAATTGGACATAACTAATGCTTATCGGTGTAGTTTTAAAACAATATATATAACCTACCTAGACATGTTAATATCCATGTAAATTATATGTTTCTTGTAAAACAACAACAGAGTTTCCACTCTTTTTTTTTGTATTATCAATAAGCCTAGACATAATATACTTTAAAAAGTTTCAAAAGTTTCCCAAACTAAAATGTTTAATAAATTCAAATCTCTTAAGGAACCCAAGAAAGTATTGATGTGATGATATTCCGATGTCTTAAAATTCTAAATTCCTCTGAAATGGAGTTGTACAACTATTTTGAAAACTTCATTGGAAGCAAAATTTTAGCAATGGAAATTGACATGTACATAGTTTCTTCTATTGCATCATTAGGTTATTACGATAACTTAATGGTGTGAATAATAGGAATACCAAATATTGCTACAGGAGCATTAGTTGCTGATAAGCTTATTGCGGCACTAAAGGATGAAGATGATGGTGAAGTTGTTAGTTGCAATGGAAAAGAATCGTTGATGATATAGCTAAGAAGGGAGAATTGAGTAATTTCATTCAAGTGTGTGATGTTTTAGGTAGTATGCATGGGATACTGGAAGTATTTGTTGCCCTTAACATGTTAGTTTCTAAAATAAGTGATCAACCATAAAAAGGAACTTGATTACATTTGGTAAGGATCCTGAGGGTGAAACCCTCAAGGAAAAAACAGAGTTTGTGAGAAATGTGAAATGAAGTAACACCAGATACTTCAAATGTGTTTTTGATAACATTTTAGCCGTAGGTGTTGGGGAAAAACTGAAAGAGGAACACTCAGTTAAAAGGGTGTTTGTATTCAGCAACATGGAATTTAATGAAGAATCTCTTAATCTATGGAAGACAGATTATCAAGCTATAGAGAGGAAATTGAATGAGAATACCTACAAATATCTTCCAAAAATTGTGTTTTGGAACTTCAAAGATTCAAGGTCTACTCTAGTTGTGGTAAAGCAAAGTGGAGTGGCAGTTGTGAGTGGCTTATCTAAAACAGCCTTTCACAATGTTCTTTTCTGTAGACTGTAGTCATACATAGTTTGATCTTTTGCTTAGTACATGCCTTCTAAATTGTAGAACAACAATATAATTTCTACCTTTTTTTGGAACAACAATAAGTGTACACATAATATATTGTAAAAAGTTCAAAAACTTACCTAAACTTAAATGTTCATTATTTGGACAAATTGCAACAAAAACTAATGCCAAGAGAAAACACCATAGAGTTTGTAGAACCACAAATAAGTTCCATGGCGCAAAACATGGTATACCACTAAGAAGGATGTAAAGAATAACTCTAGCACAAATAAGTTCCGTACATAAAGTCACTATGGGCATGCTGTCAAACCAAAATTTTTTAAATCTTCATGGTGCCAGCTGTTAATGTTTTATGCATAATTTTCTATGTATTGGTCCAAATGATGACAAATTTATCTTAAAATATTTCCAAGACATTTATGTACACGTCTAAGTTCATAAGGCTTCAAAAGTAGTTGCTATTTTGTATAGTTTAATCAACAGATAGAGATGTCAGTAATTACAATTTCCAAAAGCTTACTATGAGTACCTTTAGTGTTATTTCAATGTAGGAGTTTTTATGCATCAAAGACCCACAACACTTATACCACATAATTTCTAACTTCAAAGGCTTGAGATTAGGTGACTGCTTCAGAGATCACAGCTGTCCTTAAGGACATTGATGTGTTCGAACTTGGGTATAAAAATCATACAAAAACTAAGCACATTCCCAATCAAGTTTAAATTAAAACGTTCAACCCAAATCACACATATAAGCAAGCGTACTCATCATTAACCGAGCATAGGGTTCAAACAAGTGTCGATCCTCAAGGAACAAGTAGACATTAATTACCTTTCTTTCATTGTTTAACTGACTCGATAAAGTGAAAAATAAATAAAAATGAAAAAAAAATAAAAGAAATTCAAAATAAAAATATATACATGTCAAGGATGTAGAATTATGCAATTCAAACTATTGTTTAGACAAGCATGATCTTAAAGTACCCAACCTTTATCAGAACTAATTATTCTCTTGGCATCATGAAGAATTAAAGTAGACTCACTTCTTTCCCAATCCATGAATCCCTATCTTCTAGGTAACATAGCATCACATACTCTGTCTCAACTAGTCTTATCCAAAAGATGCATTAAACACAATTATTTGATTAAATTTCCATACTCTGGCAAACTTAAAACATGAAATTAACCAATGAATCCATACTCTGGCAGACATCAATTAACTATTAATTACCAGTTCTTAGCAATTAACCCATTTCCCAAGCAAGTTAATAGACAACAAATATGAAATTAACCAATTGAAACTACCATCAACCCCTTTCCCAAGAAAGTTAATGAAAAAAAAAAATCAATCAATCAATCTCGTAATCAATCCAAGTAATTAAATACCAAGAGTAACAATCAATTAATCAAAAGATCAAATAACTCTAAAAACCATGAATGTCTAAAATAATGTCAAATTACAATAAAACAATTAACATATCATTGTTCAAGAAAAAAAAAATAAAGTAAAAGAAAGCACTCATAGACAAGCCTCCTTCTTCTTCCTTTAAAGACCTTCTTGCACAACCCTCCTTGAACTTGAAGAATTCCTCCTTTGATTGAGTGATTTTATATGATGATCAATGAATTCTCCCCCTTTCCCTTATGTTTTTCATCTATTTATAGCCTTAAGGAGTGCCTAAACTCGTAGGTACCATGTTCTTGGCCGAGTAGAAGTTGAAAGATATTAAAACTCCTCAGATTACCAAAAACACGTAGAAAAGTCGCAGCATCGCCTTAACTCCAAGACACAGTTGGCGCCGCCTTGGCTCTCGAAGCCGACGCTAGTTGTATTCCGATTCTCTACTTGTTCGCCGATTTTTCTCCGAATTTCACGCAATGAGTTCCAGAATGCAGCTGGCACCGGTTCCAGCTCCACAGCCAGCGCCGCTTTGGTTTTGTTCTTCTCTGTTTCACTAATTTTTACATCTCTTCGAAGTCCGTTTCAATAGTGCACGCCGGTGCCCGTTCTAAGGCCCTAGCCGGCACTGCCTCTTCTCTATTTTGAGACGTTTTCGCTTCGTTTTACCCCCCAAAACCTGAAATAATGAACAAAATACCTTTCCAAGGATAAAATCTCAAATATGGAAGAATATAACTAGTTATTGCACAAAATGTATTGTAAAAGAACCTCAAATAACTAGAAAAAGTATGATTAATTTAGCCCCTATTAGACATTTTGGAGTAAAATAGCCTCGACAGTTAAATTGCACAAAATAGCATTCCTGTTTTTACTATTTAGTGACCACAACTTTACATAGGTGGCTTCTATAAATTTTCTTGCATAACATATGATATGTAAGCTTCCCTAAATCTTGTTTTACTTCTTCATGAAGGAGTTTTAGCGAGCCGTTCAGGCCAGGTGTTCTGAAAACAATCTCTAATCTGTTTTTCTCTTTTTGTTCTTTCTTTTTTTTTTTTCTTAGTTTTAGATGTGATATTGATGAATTTAATCTTTCTACATAAAAAAATATTCCAAATGATAACATTGCTATTGTTTGAAGGTAAATTTTAAATATTCATGATGTTGGGAAATATGCCCTCTTAGACTAGGTTTCTGATGTAAATGATAGGGGCTAAATTAGTTATATTTTTCTTGGTTTTTTGGGGTTCATTTGTAATACATTTTGTTCAATAACTAGTCATATTCCTTCATATTTGAGATTTTATCCTTGGAAAGGTATTTTGTTCTTTATTTCAGATTTTTAGAGTAAAACGAAATAAAAACGTCGCAAAACAGAGGAGAGGCGGCACCGGCTAGGACCCTAGAACTAGTGCCGGCCATGCATTGTTGACACGAACTTCGAAGCGACAAAAAAATTTGGTGGAACAGAGTAGAACAAAACTAAGGTGACGCTAGCTGTGAAGCTGGAACCAGCGCCGGCTGCATTCTGGAACACATTGTGCAAAATTCGAAAAAAAATCGACGAACAAGTGGAGAAGCAGAACACAACCAACGCCGGCTCCAAAAGTCAAGGCAGCACCGGCTGTGCTCTGAAGCTAATGCGGTGTTGTGATTTTTCTACGCGGTTTTTGGTAATCTGAGAAGTTTTAGTATCTTCCTACTTCTACTCGACCAAGAACTTTGTACCTACGAGTTTAGGCACTTCCTCAGCCTATAAATAGATGGAAAACATAAGGGACAATGGAAGAATTCATTGATCATCACAAAAAATTACCCAATCCATGGAGGAATTCTTCAAGTTCAAGGAGGGTTGTGTAAGAAGGTCTTTAAAGGAAGAAGAAGGTGGCTTGTCTATGAGTGCTTTCTTTTACTTTGTTTTCTTTTTCTTGAACAATGATATGTTAATTGTTTTAGTGTAATTTGACATTGTTGTAGATATTCATGATATTTAGAGTATTTAATCTTTTGATTGATTGATTATTTTTCTTGGTATTTAATTACTTGTGCTTATTACGAGGTTAGTTGGTTGGTTCTTCCTATTAACTCGCCGAGACCAAGGGGGTTGATGGTAGTTTCGATTGATTAATTTCATATTTGTTGTTAAGTAACTCGCCGAGACTAAGGGGGTTAGTTGATGAGGATTGGGTAATTAAAGGTTAATTGATGTTTGCCGAGACCAAGGATTTATTGGTTAATTTCATGTTATAAATTTGTCAAGACCAAGGGAATTTAATCAAGGATTGTGTTTAATGCATCTTTTAGGTGAATTAGTTGAGGCGAGACCAAGTGATTCTAATTTATCTAGAAGATAGTGATTTCATGAATTGAAAAAGAAGAGAGTCTATCTTAATCCTTCATGATGCCAAGAGAATAATTAGTTATGATAATGATTGAGTTCTTTAAGATCATGTTTCTCTAAATAATGGTTTGAATTACATACTTCTCCATCCTTGACATGTATATATTTTTATTTTGATTTTCTTTTCTTTTGTTTTTCTTTGTTTTTCACTTTATCGAGTTGGTTAAACAATGAAAGAAAGGTGATTAATGTCTACTTGTTCCTTGAGGATCGACACTCGTTTGAACCCTATGCTCGGTTAATGATGAGTATGCTTGCTCATATGTGTGATTTGGGTTGAACGTTTTAATTTTAACTTGATTGGGAATGTGCTTAGTTTTTATATGATTTTTATATCCAAGTCCGAACACATCAAGTTTTTGGCACTGTTGCTGGGGATAAATTGTGTTTATTAGTTTAATAATTCTTTCCTCGTGCCAAAAACATCAAGTTTTTGGTGCCGTTGCCGGGGAACAATAGCATGAAAGCTTAGATTTTGTTGATTTAACCATGTAAATATGTAAATATGTAAATATATAGATATGTAAGATATGTATAATTATTTTTTTCCGCAAAAAGGTGCTATCTTTTGTATTTCATGTATTCTTGTATACCCTTGTAATTGAACCTAACCTACTAACTTTGACTATGTTCTTTTTACTAACTTTGTAACCTTGTAGTTTTGTTTTTAATCATTAATTATGTATCTAAATTGCTTCTTGTTTTCTTAGGTGTTAGCTTTGGTACATGATCCAATGACCTGAAGGCGATATAGTAGATTTCGTTTTGTTTCATTTTTATTTCTTTCTTCATGAATTAAAATGAATTATTCATCATTACTGCATGTTCATCATTTTTATTTCATTTTTCAACAAAAAAAAAAAACAAACATTAGTGTATTGATGATAGATTGGCAAAATTACAAGCTAACATTGATGTTTTTAGTGAGACGTCATTAGAAGCATTAGTGAATTCTTTTGTTGCCAATACAAATTCATCTGTTCAATAGCATGAAGAAGCTTCCAAATGATTGTGTGAACAATTGAAACAATTAGTTAAGATTGTTGATGAGACTTAGGAGTTCATACTAGCCTGTACAAGTGACCATGGAACAAAAAGAGTGGCTATGAGGGACAATTGCATGCTGTGGTAAGAGAGGTATGTGATTCTTCTCTATGTGCGCATAATTCTAATATTTCTTTGTCACTTGATTTCGTAGGCTCTTCTCACTTCTTGGAGACCAATGGTCCCAATGATGATGTATGGAGTTCAACATACCTCAAGAAGTTGGATTTATCATTCATTCTAAGAAACCTTTTGAGGATGTTAACAAATTCTACCCTTCACCCCAATCTCAGGGAGGTAACTTGGTATTTGTAGAAGTATTGTAAAGTAAGGATTTCCCAATCCCATCTTTAAGAACTCAAACACTAAGTTTAAAGGGGTATTTTAAATTGTAAAAATTATTTTGAAAGGTTAATCAGTGATTTCACAGTTGATGCATCCGTTAGATACCATGTGCACTCATATGTTGAAAAAGATATTTATGTGTCTAACGGAATGTTTGAGAATGAGGTTTATGTGTTTGGATTTGCTGAGACAAATCGTTTCCTTGAACCTTCCATTTTTCAAAATCCTCCGTTCTTTCCACGTTTATTATGCCTATCTTCTACTTAGAGCTTTAATCTCTTTTCAAAAAGGTTTGATGAGGAAGCATGATGGGAGTAGAGAGTTTTTGTTTTATTTTTATTTTTTTTATTTTAGTCTTTTTTCTTAAGTTTTTTTTCTTTTAATTAAGTGTGTTTTTATTTTATTATTATTTTTCGTGTGCTTTTATTTGTGTTTTTTTTTATAGGCATAAAGTCCTCTTGGACAAGCCCTGCTCTTTACCTTAAGTTTGGATATCTATAGGAGCATTATTGCACTTGGATAATATTACTTAAACTTTCTATCCCCTTATTATTTTTAGTCCCTTTGGAGATGCTTTCATGTGTTTAATTTTTGCCAATGACGACATTGTCCAATTTAAGTATGTGGGAGTGGTTTGGTGATATACTTTGTCCAATTTTTTTATCAATTTTATTGTGAGCACAATGAATGGGAGTTTGTTTTTCTTATATCTTCTCCTTTATATTTTTGGTCCTATGGTATTGTTGTATTGTTATATTTATTTGGCCATTGAGGACAATGTCTAGTTTAAGTGTGGGGGAGTGATTTGATTAACAAGTCTTCTATACATATTCTTTAACCTTCATGGGAGCAAATTTTTGTGCGAACTTTTTCAATTTTTTCTGAAATTCTTGAGATTTCAAGCTATATTTTTAATGCATGTCTTTATAATGGATTATAGAACATATGTTCTAGATCATTTATGGCTTATGTATGACTTTTTGCACTCACATTGGACAAAGTAGTTCTTGATCAAATGCTGTACATTATTCTTAAACCCATTTTTCTACTAAAATTCATGGAGCATTCTAGAACTTACTTGAATACCTCTTGAGACGAAATAAGAAAGAAAATCATGATTTAAGTTAGGGATGACGGTAATAGGCCTTCTTTGGATAGTTTGAGCTTTTCAAGCCTACCTATTGTTATATTATCCCTAGTGCCTATTTTGAGCCTAAATGGTTGATTTCTTTCATTAAAACCCGTCACAATATTTTGTCCATTGCATGGTGCTGAGAGTTTGAATGATTTTCCAAATTTTTATGCTCTTGATGGATGAAAGTGTATGTATAAGAATGTTGAAAAGGAATGTTGGGATAAAGATCAGGACTTGTTACTTTCAGTCATAGATCAATAACAAGTTGAGCTGGAAAGGAAAAGGGAAGAAAACAACCAACTGCGAGAAAAGAGAGATTGAAAATAAGGAAAGAAAAGAAGAGCAGCGGTAAGAGTGAAAAAAAAAAAGGAGTTGAAAAAGAAAAAAAAAAGAAAGAGAAGAAAAGAAAAGAAGAGTAGAAGTAAGTGAGGGAAGAAAGCAAAAAGCCGCTAGAAAGAATGGAAGAAGAAAAAAAAAACACAGCAGCAATGAAAGGAAAGACACATTGAAAGAAGAAGAGGAAAAGAAAAGATCACAAAAGGGATGGTAATTGAACTGTAAAAGTTAAGTTCATAATCTTTGACACCATTGCTGGAAATTTGAGTGATTTTGTGAAAGAAAAAGAGAAAAAATGCAGGATTTTCTTGAGTGGAGTTGTAATTACTATATGAGGTTATGGTTTGATTGATTTTTGGAATAGGAGAGCAAGAGGAGTTGGAAATTATTGATTCAATTTGTTTACCTTTTTCTTGCTAACTTTCAGTTTTTCTTTGACTTTTAATTCTCATATATCCTTTGTTTGATAAGCTGCATTACAAGCCTTTAGCCTTACATTACAAGCTTAAAAGTCCTACTTGATCTAAGTAGAATCATGATGTATCTTGGATTAATGGAGAGAGTGTATGAAAAGTAAGCATATGAAATGCATATTCTTACTGAACTAAATTCTTTCCAATGGTTTGAGGATATTGTGAAGTATTGAGATGGTTCTACTAAGTCATTTATCACTAACACAAGTCTTGCATTGCTTGTGAAAGATGTAGTATCATGTGTTTTACGTTCTTGAATGAAGAAAGCATTGAAGATATGGTTTGGAAATTGATTGAGTGATTGATTTTAACCTTGTGTTTTTCTACTTATTGTGGATACTTTGCTTGAGGACAAGTAAAGAGCTAAGTGTGGGGGAATATGATAGGGGCTAAATTAGTTATGTTTTTCCTAGTTATTTGGGATTCATTTGTAATACATTTTGTTCAATAACTAGTCATATGCCTTCATATTTGAAATTTTACCATTGGAAAGGTATTTTGTTCTTTATTTTATATTTTTAGGGTAAAACAAAATAAAAACGTCACAAAACAGAGGAGAGGTGGCGCCGGCTAGGACCCTAGAACAGGCGCTGGCCATGCATTGTTGACACGAACTTCAAAATAACGAAAAAATTGGTGGAACAGAGCATAACAGAACCAAGGCGGCGCCGGCTGTATTCTGGAACACATTGTGTAAAATTCAAAGAAAAATCAGCGAACAAGTGCAGAAGCAGAACATAACTGGCGCCGGCTCCAAAAGTCAAGGCAGCACCGGCTGTGCCCTGAAGCCAAGGCGGTGTTGTGATTTTTCTACGCGGTTTTTGGTAATCTGAGGAGTTTTAGTATCTTCCTACTTCTACTCGACCAAGAACTTTGTACCTACGAGTTTAGGCACTTCCTCAGCCTATAAATAGATGGAAAACACAAGGAAAAATGGGAGAATTCATTGATCGTCACAAAAAATTATTCAATTCAAGAAGGAATTCTTCAAGTTCAAGAAGGGTTGTGTAAGAAGGTCTTCAAAGAAAGAAGGAGGCTTATCTATGAGTGCTTTCTTTTACTTTGTTTTCTTTTTCTTGAACAATGATGTGTTAATTGTTTTAGTGTAATTTGACATTGTTGTAGATATTTATGATATTTAGAGTATTTAATCTTTTGATTGATTGATTATTTTTCTTGGTATTTAATTACTTGTGCTTATTACGAGGTTAGTTGGTTGGTTCTTCCTATTAACTCGCCGAGACCAAGGGGGTTGATGGTAGTTTCAATTGATTAATTTCATATTTGTTGTCAAGTAACTCACCGAGACTAAGGGGGTTAGTTGATGAGGATTGAGAAACTAAAGGTTAATTGATGTTTGCCGAGACCAAGGATTGATTGGTTAATTTCATGTTATAAGACCAAGGGAATTTAATCAAGGATTGTGTTTAATGCATCTTTTAGGTGAATTAGTTGAGGCGAGACCAAGTGATTCTAATTTATCTAGAAGATAGTGATTTCATGAATTGAAAAAGAAGAGAGTCTATCTTAATCCTTCATGATGCCAAGAGAATAATTAGTTATGATAATGATTGAGTTCTTTAAGATCATGTTTGTCTAAACAATAGTTTGAATTACATACTTCTCCATCCTTGACATGTATATATTTTTATTTTTATTTATTTTTATTTTATTTTTCTTTGTTTTTCACTTTATCGAGTCGGTTAAACAATGAAAGAAATGTGATTAATGTCTACTTATTCCCTGAGGATCGACACTCGTTTGTACCGTATGCTTGATTAATGATGAGTACACTTACTCTTATATGTGATTTGGGTTGAAGGTTTTAATTTTAACTTGATTGGGAATGTGCTTAGTTGTTCTTTGATTTTTATACCCAAGTCTGAACACATCAGTAAACATTGAATGTTTTAATAAAAGAATTTATTTTCAGAAATTGTTTGTGAATTTACATTTTTATTTGTGCACAATTACGTTTGGAAAAGACCCATTGTGTTCATATGAATGGTGGTCTATCACAGTAATGTATGGATCACGGGTTACTTAACACATAAACATTTGTTCTTAATCGATTGATGAGAATGGGAATCTCATCATGTTTAGGTTATTATGTTGTGAATTCCAAATAGGGAATGGCTTACCTTTAGCCAGTGAGTAGTCCACTCACTTCATGACATAAGAGAATTTCGAATACGTATGACAGGACCTATAGTAGTGGTTTCTTAAAGTATTATATGGTAGAAACCTAGATTACTACTGCTACAGCGTGGACTAGTACTCTACGACTTGAGTATAAGTTGGTGGTCTGACGAAGCTGGAAGCATGTACTTTGATATGCCATAATTGAGGTTCTATCCTAGGGCCAATATATTTGCATGTTAGATATATGTGACTAGTTAGTTAAGACAAACTTGTATAAGATAGTTTCTATACTATATCGCCCTTTGTGGTTGTCTGAATGATCTAAATATCCAGGGCCTTGAGAAACGTAACTTGGATGTTTGCTTTAGGGTAGCTCCTTTGGAAAGCGAAAACAATCCTGGATGTCGTAGATCATTGGACTAGAAGCCTAAGGATGGTAGATGTCATTTAGAGAGGTGTTAGTACATTTCTTCCTCTCTAATGTATGTCGATGTGTAGAAGGGTATTTTAGTTATTTCACCTGTAGGTCAGAGACTTTGCTAATGCAGCATTGTCCTTGGGGTCAGTATTTCCTTATAGTAATTTTAGAAAATATTTAAAATGTAAAATACAGCTATTTATATGGTAAGGGTATTTTGGGTATTTTAATAGCCAAGGCGGTGTGTCTTTTGGTCCCCAATATAAACCGTGAGTCCTAATTATATAAGGCTAAGGAATTGGTCTTAAATTAAATTAAATAGAATTTATTTTATTTAAGTAGTCTGATTTAATTATTGGGCTAGAATAAAATAAAGGTCCATGGAGAGAGAAAATTAATTAAATTAGTTTGGTGGGTTAATTAATTGTTCAGGGCTTTGGCCCAGTTTGAATAATTAAAGATTGACCTGGGACTAAACTAATATAGGCTTGTTAATTGGACTTGTTTATTTGGGCTGAAAATTAATTATTTATTAGGCCATTTATTTGGTTCTAAATAGCATAATTAATTTAGTCCAAAAGGCTAAACTAAGAGTCCAATGAGCCAATCCAGTTTAACCTAGGGTTTTATTTAGATTAAATAGGAGAACAAAGACCTAGGGTTGTTTTACAACATTGTTTTCACTGCTTCTTCTCTGGTGAAAAGGAAAAACCATGACATCCCCTCTTCTCTCTTGAAAATATTCATTAGCCCTATGAGTTGTTCACCAAACGGGATTAGGTAGGCCATATACTAGAAGATCGAGAGATTGGCATACATATACATGCACAGACGGAGTAGGAGGCTTGCAAGAATCGCACAAGAGGTTTTCACTAGCACACCTACCCTAGTTCCACATATTCCGATCTAGCCAATTCTGAGAATGAGAAAAGGAGGTAAAAAAATTTTCGCCTTGGAGTCCCGCCAGACCGTGACCGGCGCTGGCTGAGGACATCGGAACCGCTGCTGGCTCCGATCTACGTTTTTTCTATTCTTCAGTTTTTCAGTTTTTTGCTTCTGCTGCGTGCTTTGCTTCCCCCTTTAAACCGTTCACATGAATTCTGGAAATTATACTATTTTTCCGATTCCTTCCCATCCCGCTCCCCTAAGTGACAAATCCATTGTGTATTAAGATATATATATTTTTTAGCTAGATTGTTGGTATGATAGTTGGAAAAATGATTCTGTGGGAGAGGTAACTTATTTTAAAAGCTACTAAAGTTTTAAAACCTAGAATTTCTTAACAGTAAAACCTGCAAATGGATCCAAGGAAATTGCATATGGCCTAAGACCATTTTAAGAGAAAACAACCAGCATGCTTAAATTGCACGAAATGCATTTTGTGTTTTTACCATTTAATGAACACATGTTTACATAAGCGGCTTCTATAAATTTTCCTGCATAACATATCATATCTAAGCTTCCTTAAAACTTGTTTAATATCCAAATGAAGTTGTTTTAGGCAGCCGTTGAGCCCAACTCTTCTCAAAACATCACAATATATATCTAGGTTGAACTATTTTCATTCAGTGCCTTGCAAACAGATCAAAGGAATTTCGATATGGCCAAATTACAAATTAGAAGTTTACAAATTTCTACTTCTGAATATTTTATTTGGACAAATTACAACGAAATCTAATGGCTAAAGGAATAGGCATAGAGTTTGTAGAAGCACAAATAAGTTACATGAAGCAAGGAACATTATAAATGTTGTTTCAGTAATATCATGTGCATTAATTTTCTTGTAGATTCTGTATTATAAGAATGCAGGACATTGAATTGATTCATGTAAGGACTTTTTTACACTAAATACAAGTATTGAAATGTGATCATAGTTTTTAACTACAATTATAAATATTATCTCTACATTTGGCCTAAAAAGGAAAATTTTACCTTTTTCATTGATGCTGAATTTACTGACAACTTCTTTCAGCTTTTTGTTTTTTAGCAATTCATTTCTTTCCTTTAACACAACTGTATGATAGATACCCAAACTTAAATATACATATATACATAATAAAAAAGTTATTTAATTAATTAAATATTTAAACATACGTCTTTCAACAGTTTCGTTTCGCTCATGAATAACGAATGTCCTATGCAAACCTGAGTGAAATAAAAAACTTCAATGCTGATATTGCAAATTTACATTTTAATGTGTATACATATATACATACACACATACCAAAATATTAAACTGAAAATAATAAATAATTTAGAAAAAATAAACTAACTTGATTTAAGTGTTGTCCTTTTTTGTTCAAAATCAATCTCAATTAGATGTTGACAACTGAATTCAATTCTTCCAACAGTCATTTCATCAACAACACTTTTGTCTATATGTGAAAAATTTGCAGATGTACTTGCATTTTTTTGGCTATGAATTGAGACACTTTGATCATTCCTTTGGATATTCATGGTCCTTTGTTGACAGTGGTCAGTATTTTCACAAATATAAATCTGCTTCCTAAGTGTCGGGTCCAAATCATTGATATCTGCTTGTGTAAATTCCTTCGGATCAAACTTTTTACCAACCATTTCTACCTGTGTAATTCCATCACATGTCTTTCTCTTTCGTTTATCAGTTTGCTGAAGCATCCTTTTGTTCCTTGCATATCGTTCTCTCCTTTTAGCTAACAACCTGCTTCTTTCAGATTCTGACATCACTGCATATCTCTCTCTTTGTTTTATTACTTGATCAGCCTTTGCAACTTGTGATGATTCGTTTTTTGAGTTTCTCTTAGTATTTGTTTTTTTTGGTTTTTTATGCATCATGTTTTTTTTTTTTAATAGTACCAAAAATGATCTAATCGCACTTATTATGCATCATCAAATTACTATAATGAACTATATCAGATGAAATAGTAGAAAACAACAAATTAACATCACAGTTTTCACAAAATAGAGAAAACATCATATTAGAGCAACATATGAGTATCGAACTTGTTGAAACAAACAATGAAGTTAAAAACTTACTTGCACAAATTTCTTGTATAATCCTCTTTTTTTTTTTTTTTTTTTTGTTGTGTACCACATGTAAAAAAAATAGGGAAAATATACTTAAAAATGTCTAAAACATGAATTATTTTAATATAATATGTATGTTTTTGTACACAGGGCAATTATAAAAAAAAAAACATCTAAACATCAAAAGTTTATGCTCCAAAACTAAAAACACATGTACAAGAATAGAAAAGTAACATGCACTAACAAATTATTGCATAGGCAGGTGTTAAGAACACATGCAAACCAAAATAGCTATATTTCATTGAATTAAAATATAATATCGATGTTTTTAACATACAAAAAAAATTATATTTGACATATGATTATTAAAAATTCATTCGAACACAAAAAACTTATGGTCTAAAGCAAAAAATATATATGTAAAAATAGACAGCTAACATGTATTGTCAAACCATTCTACAATCACGAACTATGAATAAATCTAAATTCAATTAAGCATATTGAATTCACCTTGAATGCCAGCAACCTTCAACAAGCAGGAAAGACATAGAAAACAAACAACCACCAAAGAAACTTTTGAAAAACAACCAGAAAGAGTAGTATTCAAAAAAAGCTTATATATACTCCAACATTGTATATGTTAGAAAGACTAATATAACCCTACCCTACTATCAACTCATAAGTCAAACATTCAATATAAGTAAAACACTTTAGATAATCAACATCCCAGTACTAAATAGTAAATTAGTGCCATACCAAATTTGTAGATGTCTGCTTTGTACACTTGTCAACTAGTTGCTACACTTGTCAACCAGTTGGGGGTACTATTCATGCATAAATGGTTGCCAAAATCAATGCAAGTATGGTGGTTCACGCGTGTTTTTTCCAGTTGTGGGAATTGGTAGAATGGTCTTGGATTCTAGTCTAATCGACCTCAATTACCTCCGTTCTGTTGTTCGCTAAACATTTTGAATGCATCCAGTTGGGTCATTTCTTACCCCACATGAATCGACCCAAGCCACCATAATCAATGGCTAGTCTATCCCTGAGAAGACGCGGTTTTTCATCAACAAGCACGCCTCAGATGTTGGTGATCTAAAAACAAGAAACCAGCTGAGTACAATCTTGGATAAGCCCTCTAGTTGCAGTTGGGGTCTATAGGTGTGGCGTGGAAAGAAGGTAACTGATTGACCCAAAAGTGGAATTGATTGAGGATAAAGATGGACTATTGGGAAGAGGACTGGAAGACGGTCTACTACAGTACTCGCTTGAGTTCCTTTCTTTGATAGAATGCGGCTGGATCATGCCACCATCGTGCAGTTCACCACTATCAATCTAAACTAATCGACTGTGGGAGTTGCCTCTTTGAGGTGCAGGAGAACTGTGTACATAAAAAATAGAGCAAAAAGGGAAATATTATGCCGGTTTGTAGCAAATGGATACAATGCAGTGGCGGAGCATTGTACACTTTTGGAATCTACTTGCCGGTCTTGAAGTCAAGCCAAGGTTACGATCAATCGACGTTAAATTCCATTTCGGTGTTTAAAGACATCGGAGCTAATGCAGGAATACTCTCTAGCTTACTTTACTCGGTCGTTTCAGTCCGGCATCCGTCTCTAGCTTTGTTCTTGAGGAATGGACCGTGGGTTGCGCTTTCGGTAGGGGCAATCGGAAAAGTTCATTATAACCTTTAGATCTTTCCCCTTGGCCTGAGTCTGTGATTTGTGAGCTCAACCAGGAGGGTTCTTCTTTGCCTGTTTCCTCTACTATTGCACCTCAGAAGAAAAATCCATGGTTGGACATCACTGGTTCTTGAGAAAGGGAGAAAGTCGAAAGCACCTCTGGTTGTCTGGTTGTGAGTAATTGAAAAAGTACATCTCACATGATCATTATCAGGTGGATAGAAAAGTAGAAAGACATTTTTCTGCACCTCATTGGCCAAAAAATTTGTAAAAAGACATAAATACCCTCGTTGACGAAAAATGAACAGTGTTCCTCCAATTCCTTTTTCTCTATATAGAAGATATACATATGTGCTCTTCGTATTTTAAGAAAAACAGAAGCCTCGTCAATTTCCTAAACAATTTAGGAAATAACAACAACAATAAAGCTGTTTTTTTTTTTCAAATATGGGGTTGGGGTTTAGCAAATTGTAATTGGGCCTTAAAGCTTTTCATATTTGCAATTTAATCCAAATAATTATAACACTTTATAATTAACTCATGATAATTATTTCTTCTTATAAATCAATCCTATAATATTATCATAAAATATTTTAAGTACTAATTCATCTATTGTGTGTGACATATTAGGCTTTTCGGTCTATTGATAGCGAAATATAAATTAATTCTAATAGTTGTAGAATTAGTAATCTTTAAAAATTAGAATTGACTTATTAATTCTAATTAAGATTAATTTACCAGAAGGCCAAAATCTTCTCAAGTCATATTTTTTAAGACAATATTTACAAATGTATAGTTCATTTTTCATGTATTCATAAGATTTAATCTAATTGATGAATAAATATATTGACCCTATTTCCAACTTGTTTTACTAGCAGACCACCCCCCGAGCTGCTAAGTACATAGGTTATGGACAAAGCCTTTTGACCTTTGGCCAATATGGTCCGTATTGGGCTAACATGTGAAAATTATGCACATTACAGCTGTTTAGTAACCACAAAATCAACTCTTTTTAATCAATGAGAAGAAAAGAGCTCAAATTATTGGTGAATTCACTCAAACAGGCAGCTATAGATTATGCTGCAGGTGATATTCAAGAGGCTATTCATTTATCAGCTAATCCAAAATGAGGAGATTGCTTTCGATATCTTGGAAAACTTGATCTTCAAGGATTGACAAAACAAATGAAGGCTGCTAGTAAAGTGTTTGATGAGTTTTTTGAGGAGATTATTGATGAGCATGAACAAACCTGCAACCATGGCCAAGCCAATGATTTCACTTATACCATGTTGGCTCTCATGAAATCTAGAGAGACAGAGTTCCAATTTATCAGCGCCGTGTCAAAGCCATATTGCTCGTAAGCAAGTAGTATTATTGCTCTCAAAATAGTTGTATTATTGCTCAACTTAATTCTTTACCTCATGATTCATTAGCCTATTATCAATTCAACTCTAGATTTTAGGACATACTTGTGCATGAATAGAACTTCAGCAACAATAGTTGAATGGATAATCTCCAAACTCCTGAGGCATCCATGAGTAATGAAGAAAGTCCAAAAAGAAATGGAAAAAGCTGTAGGCATGGATAGAACGGTGCAGGATGTTAAGATTCAAGATGATGCCACATCAGTTGTTGTATCCAAGTCAGTTGCCACGTTAACTGCCAGCACAACAACCGCTTCTGATTTTTTCTGTTTTTAATCCCGGTTAAATTTTCTTTTTGGCGCCAATAGTTAATTTGGCTGCCAGTTGTTAATTATTAGATTCCAATTTAGTTCATAGAAGTTTTAACTACATATTTTGTGTGTGTATATATATATATATATATATATATATATAGACACACACACACATATTGAGATGTATTTGATTCTTCTAAAATAAATGAAAGAAGAAAATTTCTCCTTCTACAATTTCGCATTTTGTTCTTCTTTCAACTTCAAATACAGCTTTCAAGGGATAAGGTTGTTGATTTCTACATAAGAATCAGATCTGGACAGCCTGAAGTACCTAGACATGGTCATAAAAGAAACTTCGTGACTCCATCCTATGGTACCCTTTCTAAACCCTCATGAAGCCGTGGAAGATTGCACAATTAATGACTTCCATATATCCAAAAAACCGCATATAATTATAAATGTATGGATGATTGGGAGAGATCCAAATGCATGGACTGACCCTGAGAAGTTTTTTCCAGAGATGTTTATAGGAAGCAACATCGATGTTCGGGGGCAACATTTTGAGCTCATTCCCTTTTGCTCTGGAAGAAGAGGGTGCCCTGGAATGCAATTGGGGCTCACTGTTGTCCGTTAAGTAGTGTCACAATTTCTGCATTGTTTTGACTTGGAGCTTCCAAACAATATGCTGACAGAAGATTTGGATATGACCGAGTAGTTTGGCGTGGTGGTGTCTAGGGCCAAACACCCAATGGCTATTCCTAGGCATCGGTTATGTAGGTGATGTAACGATGGAAGAGAATGTCTAGTTTCATCTTTTAATGTCTTGACGTCATTTTTAGCCGATTCGTTACAACGGTAACTTTCAGCTGAAGCCGATACGAATTCTACCAAATGGATGATGACGTCAAGAAAAATCCTCAGCAGCTACATCCGGTCAACATCGGAACCATGAGCCGATGTACCATCACCCGTACACCTCAGCACGATCAGCAGGGTGTTGTCGTTCTCAGCCTAAAAAATGGGCCACGAAACGAGATTTCCTCCACGTTTAGAAGTCGACAACTACACCACAGCAAGTATAAAGTAAGCGGGAATCCCAGATTGAAGACACCAACACTCATCTCAACCAAATTACCAAAATTTTCTAGTTTTTCATTCCTTTTATCTATATTTTTATAGTTTTCTTCGCTACTTTCTTTTACAGCTTTGTTTATAGTGTTTCTTACTCCTTTGATCACAGTGTTTCCATTTGATGTTGCTTTGGTTATCAGTTACTGTATTCATTCATTATTTTAATCGAAATACATCATATTCAGTTCCGTTTTGCTTTTGAGTGCAATATTCCTGCCTGCTTGGATCCTTTCTATAGTAGGTTCAAGGAACCCACCTCTTTTAAAAGGTCTAGCTCATTCATTCATTTCTCCAATGGATTGTTTATGTTCATTAGAAGAGCAGTCGATCGACACTTTCATCGACTCCCTTTTTGTAAGGCAGCGTAAATTGGCACACCTGGTGGGACCCAAAGGGTAGTTGTTGCATGTAATTGTGGTTAGGACATATTATGGCTAATCCTCAGTAGCAATCCTCAAGGCCTTCATCGGAATCATCCGATCGGCCTACTGTCCGAACCTTACGGGGAGCATTTGATCCCACCATAACGACATCGGAATACCCAGGTTACTCTCCCTGAGCAACAAGGAGTGCAACTTTGTCTCCTCCCTAGGTGTCCCAATTGATACCCACTTTTCTAACCACCATACGATAGGCTATGGAGCAGTGCGTAGGCGAATTCATTCAGAGCCTTATTCCGCAGTTCAGTACAGTATTCCAACCATTGCTATAGAACGAGCTTCATAATTTTGAACAAAGGCAAAATGCTCAGGGAGCACCTCAGGTAAGTGTGTATCCTCCTCCCTCGTCATTTGTTGCTCCTTCTTATGGGTCAGTGCAATTATTGTACCGAGAGCAGTCTATGTCGATGCCCGGGGAGCACCAAAGGAATCTAAGGGTAAATGCACTTGGCGTGGTTTCTGACGAAAACTTTCCCAGGAAGAACTCTACCATATCTGATTGTGGGGACCTAGGTGCTGATGAGAGCACAGATGTGCTATGACCAGAATGCTGTCCCAAATAGGAATGTTGGTTCTTCATACGGGGGATCTCAAAGCTACATCGCAACTGTCCTGACCACGTATCCTGTTACGACGACGGTTTATCCAATGCAGGGGGTAGGGTATCCTGAGATGGCTCCATTTTTCGGATAAGGTTCTCGACCTACTATGGTAGGTTCCCCTATGCGGAATCATTAACCAATGCCATCAGCCGATGTCGGCTTAATAATAGAGGCAACACGTCGACAAGCTAGAGATCGTTCAGTGTATCAGAAGCCGTACCTAGAATGGGTAGACTCCATGGTGGTACTACCATGTGGATTTAAGTTGCAAGAGTTCTCCACTTTTTTTGGAGAAGATAACAAGTCCATTATGGAGCATATATGGAGGTTCACAGCACAATGTGGAGAGTTCGGGAATAGTGATTGGCATAAATTGCAGTTATTCTCTTTATCCTTGACAGGAATGGCATTTACTTGGTATACCAATCTAATGCCTGGTCTAGTGCATACATGGACCGATATGGAACGGATCTTCCATGAGCGTTTCTTTAAATCGGTATCTGAGGTGTCCATAGCTGATCTTTTGGCAGTTAAATAGAGATCATCCAAAGGTGTTACAGAATTCATCGAGCGCTTACAGCAAATTAAGGCCAAATGAACCACCCCAGTTACCGAAAATAGATTGTGCCTTGATAGCCATCAGTAGAATGCATCTGCAACTCAAACAACGCCTTATCCTACAGGATTTCTCTAATCTATCCTACTTGCTGTCTCAGGCTGTCGAATAAAAGAGATGCTCAAGGAAAAAGAGAAAAGACAGCCAGTCAAGCTTTCTCAAGAACAAACCATGATATCGGTAGTGGATGATGTTACTAACAATGAGGAAGAACAAGTACTAGATGTGATGGTAGCCAAATTAGTAAAATGTGCATCTTATACTTGCTCTTTTCTGAAGCCTGGCAAAGAAAAGGAGGAAGCTTCTCCTGCAGGCCCATCCATATATACATTTGATGTATCCAGGGCTGAGTAAATCTTTGATCAAATGGTTAAAGACAAGCAAATTCACCTACCATTCGGTCACAAGCTTCCGGGGCCGGAGGAATTAAAAGGCAAGAAATACTATAACTGGCATAATTCATTTTCCCATAACACTAATAGCTGTGTGGTTTTCAGAAACACAATCCAGAAGGCTTTACAAGAAGGAAGGGTGAGATTTGTTGACAAGGGAGAATAAAGCTTAGTCAACACAGATCCATTCCTAACAACAGATGCAAGCATGGTGTAGACATGCGAAGAAGACAAGGAACATGAGCTAGGAGATTCTCCTGTCAAAAGGCAATTGCAAGGAAATAAACTAATGTTCTAAAGGCTAGATGGTCAGCTGTCAGTTTTCACTTGACTAACCTTTTCGACTTTCGCTACCCACTTCTAGGGAAAGGATGAAAAATTTACAGTGCATATGCCTCGCAAAGCACTGTTCTTCCCAGACCATTGTTCCCAGCTCACAAAAACTCAAAGACGATGAGAACAAAGGAGACGAGTTCAGCAGAAGCAAGCATTGGAAGAATGGTCAGAGAAACAGGTACGTGCTTCCACGAATTAAAATATGCTTAGCATTCTTCCGTCACAATTCTGAGCTAAGGCTAAGTAAGAAACGGTAGAAGAAGATTACTACGCAACGGAAGAAGCGGTTGTTGAGCTCATCAAGTTTAAAACACCATTAGAAGGGATGGTCTTTCCGATTCCCATGACAAAACATTTAAATCACCTTAAACCACTTTACATTAAAGCACATATCAATGGAAGGCTTTTCTCTCGAGTTTTTATTGATGGAGGAGCTGTGTTGAACATAATGTCATTGGCAACTCTAAGTAGTTGGGTAAGGATCACCACGATCTAACTCCTACTGATGTACAAATGCTTAATTTCACCGGGGAAGCTACCAAGGCAGAAGGGGTTATCACTTTTCAAGTGGCCATAGGATCCAAGGTTAGTAAGATTGTTTTCTTTGTAATCACGGCAAAGCCGGCATACTCTGTCTTACTTGGTAGGGATTATATTCATGCAAATTACTACATTCTGTCAACGCTTTACCAAATGATGTTGATCTGGGATGGCGAACAAGTAGAAAGGATACCAGTCAACCCCAATCCATTTTTTGCAGAAATGCACATAAATGAGGTAGTATTCTACCAGTCTACTTTTGACCCGAACCATTACTCCAAGCTTACCATGGCTCATAACCAGATCACAACGAAGGGGCTGAAGGATCAATGTCCAAAAACAGAGAACCCTGACTTTCAGCATGCTCCTGGTTTCATTGCTGAGGACCTATTAACGGAAGTAGACATCGGGGAACCTGGGGAGAACAAGACCATAAAGGTAAGCTTATGTTTAGCTTTCAATCAGCAGAATACTCTAATGGTACTAATTTACAGGTACAAAGATTGTTTCGCGTGGGATTATCATAAGATGCCAGGTCAGGACAGAGGCATTGTAAAGCATTAATTACTAATCAAAAAAGGTTTTAGGTCTCATAAACAGCCTGCTCGGCGTTTTAATCCCACTCTCTTACCCAGGATCAAAGAAGAAATTGAGAGGTTACTCCGTTGTGGTTTTATACGTACCTGCCGATATGCAGATTGGGTATCCAACATTGTGCCCGTTATTAAAAAGAACGGATAGCTGCGAGTTTGTGTTGATTTTAGAAATCTGAATTTGGCTATCTCGAAGGAAGAATACACCATGCTAATGGCCAATATGCTAGTAGATTCCGCTGCAGGAAACCAATTCTTAAGCTTTATGAATGGATACTCCAGATACAACCAGATATTCATAGCTGACGAGGATACCAGGAAGACGGCTTTCTATTGCCTATGATCTATCAGTTTATTCAAATGGATAGTTATGCCTTTCGGATTGAAGAATACTGGAGTTACATTCCAAAGAGCCATGAACCTCATCTTCCATGACCTCATCGGCAAAATCATGGAAGTTTACATTGACGACTTAGAGGTCAAGTCACCTACTTTTTCACAACACCTATAGTGGTTGGAGCAAGCCTTCCTTAGAATGCGTCAGCATTAGTTAAAAATTAACCCAGCTAAATGTGCCTTCAGAGTTTCAACTGGAAACTTCCTCAGATTCTTGGTGCATCAAAAAGGAATCGAGATGGACTAGAACAAAGCAAGGGATATTCTGCAGGTAAGGCCACCGCGAACTAAAAAGGAACTTCAAAGTTTCTTGGGGAAACTCAACTTCCTGCGAATCTTTTTGGTAAATGCCGTAGGTAAGCAGAAGGTTTTCTCTTCTTTGCTCCATTTAAAGTAGTTATTGGACTTCGTTTGGTGACCGGAGCATCAAACGGCGTTTGATTAGATCAAGATGGCTTTGCCACGATTGCCAGTTTTGGTGCATCCATGTGATAAGGTACCTTTGAAATTGTACATTTCTACGGCTCTAGAATCTATCGGTTGTCTACTGGCTCAGGACAATGCTCAAGAAGTCGAAAGAGCAGTCTACTACCTTAGTAGAAACCTGACAGACACCAAGACCAGGTATTCCCCTATTGAGAAACTATGTTTATCTTTATATTATGCATGTGTAAAGCTAGAACATTACCTACTACCTAGGGAAGTGCAAGTCCTATACAAAATTGATCTCTTTAAGTATTTGCTGAACCGGCCATTGTTGCAAGGACAGTTAATGAAATGGGCTATCAAGTTATACGTTTTTTTCTTAACTTATTTACCTTTGAAAGTGATAAAAGGTTAAGCCATAGCTGATTTCTTAGCCGAGCATCCATGTGTGGAAGTGGCCAACACTGAAAAGAAAGAGGTACAATCTCACATAAGCCATGGAGGTTGGAATTTCACAGATCCAGCATGCAGAGTAGGGCTAGCACTAGGTTAGTTATAGAGGCCCTAGGCGAACGACAAGGAAAAATCTTGTTTAAATTGAGTAAGGGGACCTCTAATAATCAAATAGAAGATGATGCTCTCATTTTGGGGCTTCGGATTTTAAAGGCTTTGGATGCACAAATGGTTAATATAATAGGGGATTCTCAGGTTGTAATCCGGTAGATTTCAGGTGAATACCAATGTACTAACCCTGTGTTGTCAGATAAGTTACAAAAGATGCGAGAGCTGTTGTGAAACTTCTCGGAAGTCCTCTTGACTCATGTTCCTCAAAGGGAGAACTAGGGGGTAAATGATTTAGCTCAAACGGCTTTCGGTTTCAAGAAAAGAGTCGGGACGATAATGTGTCAACAGATATCGGAAGAGAGACATGAGAAAGATTGACAATCCGATATCATCTGGTACTTGCAGAAACCTACAGGCCAGGCTTCATGGGAGCTTAAACGCAAGGCATTAAACTTCGTATTTATCGGGAATAACTTATTTAGAAGAAGTCATACAGGAGTTTTGCTGACATGCTTGTCCGAATGGGAAGCAGCGTAGGCCTTAGCGGAAGTATATGAAGGCCTATGTGGTACTCATCAAGTAAGTTCTAAGTTGAAATGGACACTGCAACGGCATGGTTTTTACTAGCCTACTATGACTATGGACTGCATAGCTTACACAGCTAAGAGTGAGGCATGTCAGAAGTACGGCCCATTAACTCATACCCTCATCACAGACTTACATCCTATCATCAAGTCATGGCCATTTAGGGGTTGGGCTCTAGATGCCATCGGCAAGATTCACTCGTCGTCAACCAAAGGACACACTTTCATTCTTGTTGCAACTGACTACTTTACCAAGTGGGTAGAAGCACAGGCCCTGACCAGAGTGACCCAGTCTGCCGTGATCACCTTCCTTCAGTAGAATATTCTTTTTCGATTTGGTATACCTAAAACCATAACGGCTAATCAAGGGACTATGTTTATAGAAGACAGGGTACACAACATTCTAACCCAATTCTAGGTTAAGTTACTTCACTCCTCCCCATATTATGCACAGGCCAACGGCCAAGCTGAGGCAACAAACAAGACTTTGATCAGTATGATCCAAAAATCGGTAGAAGACAAACCCAGAAGATGGCATGAAACCCTTCAAGAAGTGTTATGGGCATATCGAAACGCTTATAAGACTCCTACTGGGTTTACCTCTTTTCGGCTGACATATGGACAAGATGCAATGCTACCCACTGAATTATCACTACGATCAGCCTGAGTAGCTTGCCAACATTGCTTGTTAGTTGAGGATTACAGTTTGGTTTTAGCAATGAGTTTGGACCAAGCCGAGGAGGATCATTAGATAGCATTGGAAAATATCAGAAGGCATAAGGAGAATGTAGCAAGGACCTACAATCGAAAAGTGCATGGAAGAAGCTTTCAAGTAAGAGACATGTTTTGGAAGACTATACTACCCGTGGCACCAAAAGACCTACGCTATGGTAAGTGGTCCGCCTCATGGGAAGGGACCTTTCCTTGTTACCTATGTTTTCGATGGGGGCATCTATCGGTTAATGACACCTAACGAGAAGGAAGTGAACAATGCCATAAATGGTAAGTATTTAAAGAAGTTTTATCCTACATTCTGGGAGGGAACATTGGTAAGAGAAGAATAAAAAGAATAAAAAGGAAAAAGAGAAAGAAAAAAAAAAGTAAAAGAAAACAACATAAAGTAAAATATGTTGGCATTTTATATGAAATGACTGATCACAAAAGAGCTGATTAGATAGCTGCTCATTGTAAAAAAAAAAAAAAAGTCAAGCCTCCTTAGACGGAGTGTGAGGCATCTCGATCGACTGGGCAAAAGGAACAATGGTGAGCCAATTTGGATTTTCCTCGGGCGGATCAGCCGCCGTCAGGGTTTCTTCTTTTTCTTCTACAGGGGTGGTAGGTTCCTCTAGAGCTGGTTTAGGGATAGTAGCCGATTCCTCTATTGAAAGTGGCCGCATTTCAGCATCCCCAGCTTATGTACCAAAGGGTCCAGCCTCATCGGGACTTCAAAAGAAGGTGGCCAAGTAAGCTTGGAAGTCACCCCACGATGATTGCATACCATTCAGCAACTTGTCAAAGTGTTGCAATTCCATCTAGAGCAGTTCTTCTTCGGCTTCCAGCATGAGCCAAGCGTCCCGATACTTGGCTGCCATCTCCTCGGCAGAAAAGACTATCTGCTGACAAGCCTTTCTCAGAGTCTAATTCCTCCTGAAAAGCTCGCAAGCACGTTTCAAGGCCCTTAATTCTCTTAAATTTGGCAGAAATATCAGCTTAAAGGATGCCCATGCAAGCAGAGGCTTTCTAATAGTGCGTTTGCAAAAACGCTTCCTGGTCGCAGAACGTTCCTAAGGCCTGAAGTTGACGTGAAGCTTCATTCCGCCTACTTAGAGTACTGGAGAGGAAGCGTTGAGTGAATCGCATATGCCTCAAATAGTCAGCTGACAAGCATCTCAATTCCATAGGGATATCGAAAGAAGTCGATTGTGCTAATAGTAGCAGGGCTAGGTTGATAGCATTTTGAGAAGAAGGGCTAGTCGACAGGTTCGTTCCCAACAGACTCTGCAGAAGCTCTAGTGTTGCAACTTCCGTCGTTACTGGTTGAGAAGGGGCAGGTTTCGTTGGGGGCTCAAAGGTCATGGCCGCAGGGGGCGTGACTAGTTTTTCAACTGCTGTTCTTTCTGATTAAGGCACTTCGAGCACTGGTGAAGGAAGAAAGGCCGAAGGCCATTCCTCTGTCGTTGTCATTCCCATAAGAGATAGGGAAAGCATAGCCACCGATGATTCTAAAGAAGAATCGGAGATCACCAGCTAGCTGGTCCTCTGTTTCTACAAAGAAAGGTAGTATGTGGTTAATTCTGAGCCGATGGATGGAAAGCGTGGGAAAAAGAAAAAATATATTTCAATCTGAACATTAGCAAATGCTGGAGTATGGAGGGCTTGTCATCTCTTTGACCACCTCAGCAAAGGGGGAACAGTTGCTTCTTGTTCTTCCTCTTCCTTGTCGGCAGGCAGCAAGGTGGAGGTTCTTCAGCGGCATTGTGATCGGACTAGTAAAGACTTTGCTCTATTTACTTCTCTTTGGTGCAGACACTTCTATCTCCATCAATGCCGACCCTACCAACTTGGGCAACCACATCTCGACTGGGCCAGAAAAGAGCATTTTGCTCAGCAACCACCACCACAGGTTGAAGTTGGGCATGGCTTCCTTGATAACCTGAAAAGGAGAATACTAAAGAGAGCAGAGAACGGTTAGAGACTTATCGGCTAAAATCCGCACATCTTCAGCCCATAGGACATGCATAACAGAGTAAAAGGAGATATGACCAGGATCAGCAAAAATGACTTGAATTAACCCAAATTGCCATAAAAGCAATGTGGGTTGTACCGTTCACAAGAAGACTTAGCGCTCCTAGCACCTGGTTTTGCCCCAAGAAGAAGTTCTCGAGAGCACATCATTCAAGCCTAGATAACTTCTTGAGAAGCTTCTGGTGCCTCGGCAAGTTTTGTCAACCAGAGGGGGCCTGTCTCCCCGGCGAAGTAAGAATAGAAGTGGGGCGTATGTTGAAGTTGATTCTAATTGAGGTAAGCCATGATAGTATAGGCAGAAGACCTGTTTGTAGGAATCGTTAACAGCCGATAGCCAGTAGCCCAGTAGGCGGGACCCGTGAAACCTCCGAAAATCATATTGATGCCGAACTGGGGGAGATATTGATAGAGCCACAACTGTATAACCCAGAGCGGGCCTCCAAGATTCGTCGATTCATCCCCAGCCGACAGGGTTGAAATCATCTAGTTCATTAGCCGATACACTAGGGCCCGAACCAGGGAAGTAAGGTCATAGTATCTTCTCTTCCTCAGCAGAGCCGATACATAGTTTCAGTACTTATTACTTATTCCCGCCAAATGGGAGTAGAGAATGTACTTGTAGAGCTATAGCCAGAGAAAAGCCGATTGTTCCTGCCCTGACGGAATGGGGCCAACACCCCTTTGCGTGGCCATAAAATTGCCGTAGGAGGCGGTGGATTTGTCCAAATGGGTCTCAACAGCATGTAAGTTTTCTTTATCATGTAGGGCGGGGATTTCATCACCATCACAACGGAAGCCTAACATGGTGCAGATATCCAGTATTGTAGGGGAAAATATGTCGTGAGGAAAGATGAAGCCATTGATCGATGGGGACTAAAACGGCAAGACAGCCAAGATCAAGTTGCGGTCGAAGGTCATCTTAAAATCGGACATCATGATGGCATCGTAGATGCCCTATTGGTCCCAAATAGCACTATAGGTAGCCTGACATCGATTGCACCATTCCCTGTAGCCTTTCAGAGGACGCGGCCAGTGGCAGAAAGAGAAAGGCAGGCTGGCCGTAGAAAAGTTGTCCCGGAGCAAGGGTATGGTGAAGCCCTTTGGATAGACGAACCGCAGACGTTCCACAATGACTTCCTTTGGCAGAAGCTGGGGACCCAAGGCGTAAAGATCGGCCTCGGCTTGAAGCAGAGCTAGAGTGAAATGATCAACAGGAATAGCCATGGAGAGTTAGAGGTTCGCTAAATTCAGGAAATATGCTATAAGCAGGGGAGAATTTCACAAAGAAGAAAGAATTCGAAGCAAAACAGAGTTATTGTAGAAGAAGGAGTTCGAATAAGTGAAGAAGGAACGATGGGGACCACAGCTATTTAAAGAGGAGTTTCAAAAGATTAGCCATTCGCGAGCTTCGAAGCCGAGGAGTCGGAACCTTTCTAAAGTGATCGGGATGTTCCGTTTTTTTCAGAAAAAGAACAGCTACAAATTAAAAATGGTACGATTCCAATCGCTTCACTTGTTCACGCCATCAAAGCAACGGGACTCGAGAGGGCATGTGTTGACGTCATTTTTAGCCGATCCGTTGCAATGGTAACTTTCAGCCGAAGCCAATATGAATTCTGCCAAATGAATGATGACGTCAAGAAAAATCCTCAGCGGTTGCACCCGATCAACATCGGAACCAAGAGCCGATAAACTATCACCTGCACACCTCGACATGATCAGTAGGGCGTTGCCGTTCTCAGTTGTAAAAAATGGGTCACAAAGTTGGATTTCCTCCACGTTCGGAAGTCGACAGTTGCACCACAGCAAGTATAAAGTAAGCGGGAATCCCCGATTGAAGATACCAATACTTATCTCAGACTAAATTACCAATTTTTTCCAGTTTTTCATTCCTTTTATCCTCATTTTTACAGCTTTCTTCATTGCTTTCTTTTACAGCTTTGTTTACAGTTTTTCTTACTCCTTTGTTCATAGAGTTTCCATTTGATGTTGCTTTGATTATCAGTTACTGTATTCATTCATCATTTTAATCGAAACACATCATATTCAGTTCCGTTTTACTTTTGTGTGTAATATTTCTACCTGCTTGAACCATTTCTATAATAAGTTCAAGGAACCCACCTATTTTAAAATGTCTAACTCATTTATTCATTTCGCCATCGGACTGTTTATGTTTATCGGAAGAGCAGTCGATCGACACTTTCATCGGTACCCTTTTTGTAAGGCAATACAATGTTTGATTTTGTTTTGCTTAGTTTGCTTTGATTTGCAATTAGTAATCTATTTGAGCTTAGTGATAGCCACGAAGAACAAACCTTTCTTACATATGGATATTGGTGAACTTAGGATTGCAACTTCTTTTCAAAAAGTCCCTTTTTTATATAAGAAAACTGGATCTAATTTAAATAATTGTTATTGTAAAATATTGATAGTTTTATAATTTTCTACTTCTTTCATAGGGGTGGCAATCGTGTCGTGTTCGGATTGGCGGGTCGTGTCAACTTGAAATAATTACACATGACACGTCAACCCGAACACGACACGATTAATAAACGTGTCTAATTTTGTAACACGAACACGACACGAAAATAAACGGGTTGACACGACACGACACGATTAGACACGAAAATAAATAGATTACTACTAAACCCGCTAACCCGTCAACCTGAATACCTGCGAAACCCGCCAACCCGCCAACCTGAATACCTGCGAAACCCGCCAACCCACTAACCCGTCAACCTGAATACATGCGAAACCCGCCAACCCGCCAACCCGAATACCTACTAAATCTATCCACTCATTACACTAAAAATTTGAAAAAATAAATCAAACCATATAAAATTAAAATAACCAATAGAATAGTCCATAAAGTCTTAAATGGCCAGTAAAATAATAAATTATCTAATTAAATATCTAAAAATGTAAATAAATTCATAAAACTTAATCTAAAAAATTTAAACATTCAATTTACTTAATACATTAAAAATTTAATAAACTTCAAACAACATTGTCAATGTTCTTCAGTTCTTCTCAACAAGCAGTGCCTCCTTATTGATGTTCAAATCCATGATATTTTGAACAACTTCATCCACATTTAACTTTTCAGCAAGTGCTTCTGCAATAAATTTAAACAAACAAGTATTATAAATTTTATCTAAAAATATAAATTGAAATAAAAATATAATAGGTAAAAAAATTTTACCTCCATAAATCCAATCCTTAGAACAAATCAAAGACTCAACAAGATCAGGTGATAAAGAACTTCTAAATTGATCAAGAACTCTACCACCACTATCGAATGCGGACTCGAAGCAAGCCGTAGAGGCAGGAACAGTAAGCACATCTCGAACCATTTGAGCTAGCAAAGGGTATCTATACTGATGAGCCTTCCAATAAGATAAAACATCAAGCTTAACTGTCCTATCAACCATTGGCTCATCTAAATACAACTCTAACTCGGATTTCTGCATATGCTTCATGATATCTTCATTTTCAAAATCATCAAACTCCTATTTTAAAAATTAAAAATGGAATTAGAAAGCATAAATTAAATTATATATTAACATTGTAATATAAATTATAATTATAAAGATATTGGACTTATAAAAAAGTAATAAGTAAAAGAAATAACCTGAAAAACACTTGAACTTTCTACACTATCTTTCTCTTTGGTAGAGGTTGATTTTGATTGTCCCTGAAATATAGTGCCAGATACTCCAGAAATAGAAGAAAGATTAGTCTTGTATGCTTCAAAGATAGAGAAAAGTTTAGATTTAAGTTCTGAGCACTCCACTTGACCATCAATACCATAAAGTTTCCTATAACTAAATTCAACAAATTGCATTTTATACCGAGGATCAAACACAATAGCAATGGCCAAAAGTGGGCTGAACTCTTTCCAATACTTATCAAACTTCGAATACATGCCAATTGCAATTCTCTTCATGTAGTCATCAGGACTTTTAATTTCTTCCGTCAACCTCAACTGAATCATAAACACATGGGGAAAATAGAGATTTGAAGTAGGCATCTTTGCACTAGAAAATGCATTTGTTGCATCATAAAACAATTTCAAGAAACCACATATTTTCTCCACTTTACTCCATTCTTCTTCAGAAGGGTTATGCTTGAAATTAGAGTCACTCAATTGCAAATGACAGAAAGCAAGCTTATAATAAAGTGCACTAGCAAGCATCTCATATGTGGAATTCCATCTTGTAGGAACATCTTGCTTAAGAGATTTCTTGGATTCAAGAAATGTGTGTGCCACACACTCTAAAAACTTTTGCTTTCTTGTTGGTGACCCTTTGACATACTTCATAGATTCTCTTACCTTCTCAACTGATTCATCAATTTCTTTCAACCCTTCTTTTACAATTAAATTGAGAATATGGGCACAACATCTTACATGAAACAAAGAACCAAAATCCAACAAACATCTTTGCAAATTCAACTGATATTTCAAAAGCTCAACACATGAATTGTTGGCAGAAGCATTATCCAAAGTTATAGAAAATAACCTCTTCTCAATTCCCCAACTAGCAACCAAACTATAAATCTTTTCAGCTAATGCAATACCAGAATGAGGTGGAGGCATGTAAGAAAAATTCAAAATCTTTTTATGCAATACCCAATTCTTGTCAATAAAATGTGCAGTCAAAGTCATGTATCCATCTGTAGCTATCGAAGTCCAACAATCAGAAGTCAAGCAAATTCTACCGGGACATTGTTTAAGTTGAAGAGTGATCTTAGCAACATAAGCGAGCATGTATATTTTTAATATCTTGCCTCGCGAGTATTCCTACTAATATGAGACACATCTGGCTCTAAGTAGGAAAATACAGCCCTAATACCCTCATATTCCACAAAAGATAAAGGCAAATCATGTTGTATCACAGCATTAATCAACAACTCCCTAAACTTTGCTTGACAGAATCTTCTAGATCTAGTATTCATGCTGCCACCACTAGATTCAATGAGCATTTGTCCTATGTCCTTTGTATCAATCCTAGGACATTTCTTAATATGCTTTTTCAGGTTACCTGTCCCATATTTGCTAGCTGAAAGATATGTTTGACCACAATACTTACACTTGCATCTTTCTTTTCCATCTTCACCAATTGGTATTAGGTCAAAGTATTTCCAAACATTACTTGTAAGCTTTCTTTTACGTTTATGACCTGTTTGAGTGGTAGAAGAATCCTTTGAATTTGCACCCTCTCCGTTGTCATTTCCAACCATCTCAACACTTTCATCATCTCGTGTCACCTTCAAGTTCAACAAACTCTTGCTGCAATTCATCAATTTGTGGTGGAGGTAATAATGAATCCATCTCTACAATTGGTGAAAAAGACATAATTAACCTCAAGTATGTTAAGAATGCTACAATTATGTCAATGTTCATCATTTGAAAGCTCACAATCACAAAGAATTGAGTTGGAATAATTGGAATGCAAATAGTCAATGTTCAATCAAGAAAACAAAGCCTAACGGAGTGATGAAAATGCAAAAGTATAGCAGGAATTAATCTCATTAGCTAGTTAATCTTTTTTTGTTATTTTAAATATCTTTATCGCAAAGTCTTTTAGAACAAATTACTATGCAAATATCACTGTCCATTGCACATAACACGTAGTGAAGGATCATTGCTTTACATTCACTTTGGGACAAGAAGTTAGATGACAAACATGCCTGTATTCTCCGCATTATTATGATATAGCAGTTTCAATCTCAAGGCACTAAAGTGTCGAGAACTTTGTAATAAATGATTGATCAATTAATACGTAATGACAGCTTTTTTTGGCATAAAATTTTGTGAGGATTCTTTATAAAAGCGAATCAAGCAATCACATAAACAATTCCAAAGACAAGATGAGAAGAAAGAAAGAAAGACATAATTTGCACTAATAAAAATATTCCTTTGCCTACCATTTTGCTCTATTCTTATAATTCTCAGCATGCTTTGAAAAGAAGCAATTTTGGGCCCCATGTATAAAAGGTCAAAGCTACCTCTTTTGTGAATTGACTGTTTTGCCCCTTATGCTTTGCTTGCCTTCAACCTTTGCCATTTGAACTTATACCTTGGTTCTAGCTTCTTACAATCGAATTGAGCAGCTTTGCAAATAGTAATTCTTTTTCCCGAGATTTCTAGTTCTTTCACTTGGTTAAGAATGACAAAAGGAAGGCATAAATGATGCTACAAAAAGTTTTTTTTTTTCTCGAGTTGTGTTGTAGATAAAATATGATATATTTTTATATAAATATCTTATAATACCGAATATTGTTAATCAAATATTAAAGAACTTTCTATAACAAATAAAAGAATTTTGATATCCGGAATAACTTACATAATCCCTATGACCTCATATTTGATGCGGCAAAGGAATAATTGGAATGCATTTTATCAATTGGTTTGTGTTTCAAAATGGGTGAACCGTCGAGTAGCCCTTCATCAGAAGAAATTAAGAATACTTTTAAATGAAGCTTATTAAATAATACTAGTAGTAGTTAGAGTTTGTTTAATAATTTAATTAAATATTTAAAATTTAATTAAATATATTTAATATTGTATTTTAGATTTTAGATATCTATACACCAATATTCAAAATGATCAAGCATGCCTTAGTTAAATGCACATTCAATGATTTCTTATCAACCTTAACAAAATATATTGTTTTTCCCTTTTTTGACTGATTGGATTCTAAAACCAAGGGGAAAAAAAGGTAAAAAGGAACAATTGCAGTTACTATAGATGGCAATTAAATCAACTCATCCTAATCTACTTATTAAACAATCTTAAGAAAAAGAGAAAGTAATAAGGAGGGAAGAAATGGAAGTTTTATAAAAGGAATGCCATGAAAATATATGGAAAGAATATTGTAAAAGATTCAAAAAACTATTCTTATATATTTAAACACAACTCTTTCAAATTTAAATAGCTTCTTACCATAAGCAAACAAAAAACTTTAACTTTTTCAAAACACGATATATGTATTTCAATAATTATATCCTTTTTCTGTTGAACTACAAATGGTATACTCCAACACCAACAATTTGCCCGAACAAGTAGCTCAATACTCCAACAACTCCTTCACAAAAATCCACAATAATTCAACACATAAAACAGCCCCAAATTGTCGCCAAAAAAATTAATATAGTAGAATTTCGCAGCAGAATACCCTTCACAAAAATCAATCAATAAATAGTCCAATCTACCAAGAACTCATTCAAGACAACTTCCACATCACTACCAAGAACTCATCTCTGCAATTGCCCAAAAAACTCCCACACGCAGATGCAAGCTCATCTCGCTGCAAGCTCATCTCACGGTTTCTCCAACAATCAACAATCAAACATGCTCGATTTGAGCAAAATACAAGCTCATCTCCCGATTTCTCCAACAATCAACAATCAAACATACTCAATTTGAACACGCACGGTATATATTTTGCTTGATTATGCTCGATTAAAGCTAATGCAGATGCAGAAAACTCAAGGGAATAGTTACCTTAGGAAGCAGTCACGGAAGCTCTGCAAGACTGCCAGCTCCTTTCCTTTCTAGTTGAAGTCGAGGGAGCCCGTCAGTAGCGGTAGCGAAGGCCGCCAAAAAGCTGACGGCAACGGCGAGGAGAGAGTGAGAGGCAACAGCAAGGAGAGAGCGACGGCGAGGAGAGAGCCGAGAGGCGACGGCGAGAGGAGAGAGCGAGAGCCGAGAGAGCAACGGCGAGAGGAGAGAGTGAGAGCCGAGAGAACGACGGCAAGAGGAGAGAGAACAACGGCGAGAGGAGACAGTGAGAGCCGAGAGAGAGAGAACGACGGGAGTGAGAGCCGAGAGAGAGAGAACGACGGCGAGTGTTAATCAGTATTCAGTTCACACTTCCACAGTTCACGATAGGGTTTTGTTTTTTAGATTTTTTGTGAAAAAAAAAAAAAAAAAAAAAACGGGTTGGCGGGTCAAACGGGTTGAAACGGGTTCAACCCGTTTATGACCCGAACCTGTTTAAAGCTAAACGGGTCGACCCGTTTCGACCCGAACCCGCGAAGCCCCAACCCTAACCCGCTATAATCGTGTCGTTTTCGTGTCGGGTTGACGTGTCGTGTTCAATATTGCCACCCCTATTCTTTCGTTTCATAATAAATTTGAATCTCATTTAATTGTATATTTTTACAAAATGATATGATGCACATAAATACTTTGCCTGGTAACCAAAAATATATTGTGCATCCTATAGATGAAAACAAGAGTAATTCGAACATTGCAATTATCTTCAGAGTGGAAGTCCTGTCCCTTTGCATCATCTTTTGCACAAGCAAACATCGGCAAGCCAATAGAATCAATCTTTATTTTTCCTGGTTTAGCATTTATTCAAAGGGTCCCTTTCGGCCATGTCAAAATCAGTGTTACCGGTCTGTCTTCATTGAACAAAACAGCCTCCATAGTGGACTTTGTCCCTATCATATTCCACTCTCACAAGGGATAAATGATCATAAAACGTAAGGCTGTATTTTGCTCAATTCGCAAGGGATAAAATTAGGTCACATTGCAACATTGAAAATGTCATCATCTTGCAAAAATTGATGCGGAAAGTATTTCCGGCCATGTATGTTTCGGTCCCAACTAAGTTTGGCTTTAGTTCTTGTCATCCATCAAGTTCGTGCCTACATTTTTCGATCGCAACAATACTCTTTAGCAGTGATTTAAACAGAAAATTTCACTTTACGGAGAGCATTAAGAGATCATACTCAACATAGTAAGAAGAATCAAAAGATGATGTCCACTGCTTGGATTTGGACAGCTGTTGCAGCTTTTGCAGTTTTTTTCCTCTTGAATGCATTGGTAAGGAAGAAGAAGCACAAGAAGTTACCTCCTGGTCCAAGACGGCTCCCGATTATAGGGCACCTTCATTTGTTGGGGAAGAATCCTCATCAAGATTTGCACAAGTTGGCTAAGGAACATGGCCCTATTATGCGCTTAGAATTTGGATTTGTCACGAACATCATCGTTTCATCGCCTCATGCGGCAGAGCAGTTCCTTAAAACATATGACCTTAATTTTGCTAGCAGGCCCCCCCATGAGGCTGCCAAGTATATCTCTTATGAGCAAAGGAACTTGTCTTTTGGCCAATATGGTCCATATTGGCGTAACATGCGAAAATTATGCACATTACAGCTGCTTAGTAACCACAAAATCAACTCTTTTCAATCAATGAGAAGAGAAGAGCTCAAATTATTGGTGAATTCATTCAAGCAAGCAGCTAAGGATGGTCTGGCAGTTGATGTTAGTGCTGCAGTTTCATCCTTGAGCGCAAATATGAGTTGCCTGATGGTGTTCGGGCAGAAATATGAAGACAAAGATTTTAATGAGAGGGGTTTTAAAGCCGTGATTCAAGAGGGTATGCAATTAGCAGCTACTCCAAATTTGGGTGATTACTTTCCATACCTTGGAAAACTTGATCTTCAAGGATTGACAAAGCGAATGAAGGCTGTTAGTAAAGTGTTTGATCAGTTTTTTGAGAAGATTCTTGATGAGCATGAGCAAACCTGCAATCAAGGCCAAACCAATGATTTCACTTACACCATGTTGGCTCTCATGAAGTCCGGAGAGACAGACTTTCAATTTGATCGGCGCCATGTTAAAGCCATATTGCTTGTAAGCAAATAGCTTTATTGCTCAACTTATTTCTTTACCCCGTGATTCATTATCCAATCTACTGAATGTTGATTTCAGGACATGCTTGCTGCATCAATGGACACTTCAGCAACTGTGGTTGAATGGACTATCTCCGAACTCCTAAGGCATCCGCGAGTAATGAAGAAAGTCCAAGAAGAGCTAGAAGTAGTAGTAGGCATGGACAGAATAGTGGGGGAATCAGATCTAGATAGCCTGAAGTACTTAGATATGGTTATGAAAGAAACAATGCGACTCCATCCCGTGGCACCACTGCTACTACCTCATGAGGCCATGGAAGATTGCATAGTTGATGGCCTCGAAATACCAAAAAAAGCCCGAATCATTATAAACATATGGGCAATCGGGAGAGATCCAAAGGAGTGGTCTGATCCTGAGAAGTTCATGCCTGAGCGGTTTATGGGAAGCAACATCGATATACGGGGACAAAATTTTCAGCTCCTCCCCTTTGGCTCTGGAAGAAGAGGTTGCCCTGGAATGCAGTTGGGGCTCACTGTGGTTAGGCTACTAGTGGCACAGTTGCTGCATTGCTTTGATTGGGAGCTTCCAAATAACATGTTGCCGGAAGCGTTGGACATGACCGAGGAATTTGGTCTTGTGGTTGCCAGAGCCAACCATCTCATGGCTATTCCTTCATATAGGCTAAGCTAGTGATCTTACAGTGAACCATACTCATGGTTCTCAGAACCAATGACAAGCAAATAGAACTAGGTTGAACAAGTAAAATTTTTAGCTTGGTTTAAATCTATTGATACAGACCCAAGTTGTAATAGCTTTATCTCATTAAACTCTAATCCAAAGTGTCTCTACTTGACCTTGCTAGACACATCCCCAGTATGGCAAAACTTCTAAATTGTTTAGAAAACCTTGCTAGATATAAATCACCCCAAAAAAATAATAATAATACAAAACAGAAACGAAAAGAAAAAAAAAAAAAAAAACTCTCTAGCTTTTAGCAGAGCAACTCAAGAACGGCTTAATTGTTAATGAGTGAGGTGTAGCTACAAAGAATCCTATAAATATACCAAACATTTGTGGAACAAATAAGTAGTGTACAAAGTTAAATCCCAGTTTGTGACCACCAAAATTTCAAGCTGCAATGGTATTCATTTTTACCCGTTACACGTTGGTGTCAACAATTACTAACAGTGAATAATTCCACATTACTGAATCATTAATTCCTTTCGTCAGGTTCACCTCCTCAGTAAAAACATTCGAGAATTTTTCTGCCGTATTAATTAATGAAGAAAGCACTGTCCTTATCCTTCTTGGAAAAACCAATTTTCCTTTCTGCATTACTTTTAATTGAGCACCAAAATTCTTGAATCTTGTCTCTCTATTTCTCTCTTTCTGAATCTTCATCGTCTATTTTCCCAGTTTCAAATTCTCTTCCACTATCTGAAGATGAAATCTGCTGCAGTAATGCTTCTTGTGGCCATGGTTTTCCTGTCAATTTACACGGGTAAATTTTCTCTTTTTTAATTTCTTTCAAGCAATCTAGATGTTCTATGGAAACTGCGGCATTGACGTCAATAGGTAAATGGTGTATCAAATTTTACCTGCTACAAAAAATGACAATATTTTACCACATACTATCATCTATTATCCACCAAGGAATACATCCAATTTTAGCACTTTCTGCAATGGAATATCCTTTAAGTAGACTCGACCTTCATAGAATATGCCGACTAAAGTGCATAATTTGCAATGCACAAGATAAAGTTTTAATCTATGAAGGCAAAATCCACCTAAGCATCTTCTGCAGTAGAAGAACTTGTACAAATTGGCCTCAATATCAAAAGTAAACTATGCTTTGGGGATCAGGTTAAGCCAATGGGAATCAAAATTAAAGACCAAAAATTTTGAACCACAACTCTCTTTAGCACAAGATTTTAAGCCTCCGGTGTTAACTATTTCACCAAAGCATCTTGAAAGTGAAACCTATTCCCTGAATATGATATCTACAACAAATTTAGGAAGTAGGATAAGCCAGATCAAAAAGTATCCAGGAGGGTTATCAGTTTCACCGTTTTTATGTTCCCAGTTGGACAATTAACCATAACAAACACAACCTCTGGTTTCTGCTTTTACGTTTCATTTGTGAATATGGAATCATCCAAATTACAAAAAATAATTATTACACAATATGCTGAAATGTATCACAGGTAAAAGTTGCGGATTGACACTAGTATGCAAAGATGAAAAGGTGTCTTCTCAGCCACCCTTTGTTTGCCAGAAGCCAGAATGTGATCAGTTCTGTGCAAAGTTGAACCCTCATGGATGGGGAAAATGCAAAGACAAAGACAACCACACCTGCCAGTGTTTCTATATTTGTTACAAAAATGTCCATCTTCCAGAACCTCCAAAACCAAATTGACAAGGTTGTTCTATTCCTCAACAGCAGTTTAACACTGTCTTCTTCAATGAAAATTTCCAGATTTGTGTTTACAATGGATTTCCCAACCATTTAATGTACATGGATTTGCTCCAATTTTTCTTTTAACACACCCTTTCCTTTTGAGCCAACTAGGAGGGGAAGGGCACATGGAGATGCATTAAAACAAGGTCAGATAGCAACTAAAACGGTACAAAATTCCAAAGCATGGTGTGGTATGTAATGAGGTCACCCAAGAATTTCATATTAGCAAACATTACAAATGAAGTTTCATCTGGCTTCAACTAGTGTCACAAAGAAAAGGACTGCCCAGTTTAACTGTACCATAAATAATAATATTTGCATATAGAGAAGGTTGTGCAGATTCTTAAGTAAAGCAGTAATAGCATCCCATAGGTACCAATTGATTAACATAGCAAATGCAACATAGAGAGAATCATCTCACGGCACATCACAACTTTCAAGGACAGTAATAGCAAAGAGTGATAGCTTGAGTAGCTCCATTTCATTTTCACGTCAAAATAATGAGAATTGAACATTAAAGTTATAAACGCACGAATTCTCACAATATTCCATAAGAACTTGAGGATATCCACCCTATCTTATTGACAATGATGGAGAATTCAATGGGCCTTAAGATGGATGTAGCTCAAGCATTTTATGAAAATACTTTAGATCATATGCAGACAGTTAATTTATCGTTTTCCGTATGTTAGACTCTTTATTTCGGGGACTCTCAAATGATTATGTTCTTAGGTGTCAAGGGTATTTCAGTCCTTTAATTAATTGCTAGAGTTTGCAAGGACTTTTAGGGTCTTTGTTTGATTACTTGTCAGTTTTTGAGTCTTATAAAGAGCTTTATGGATTCTTATTTGTCTTAGGAAAGTAAAGAGGATTATGTCTTTAGAAAGAATTTTAGTTTCATTAGAATTTGATTATAAGGGCTTGTCTTAGGAAAGTAAAGTGTATTATCTCTTTAGGAGGAATTCCAGCTTCATTTTGCAGTTTTTTCTAAATAGTGTATCAGAATACACTGGATGTTTTACTTTCAGTTGTTTGTGTGCTGTGCAATACTTCAGAAATAAATATTCCTAGCATTCAATATAATTGACCATAGCATAGAATTCTTTCATTTGCATAACATACTTCTCAAACTAAATTGATCAAATTGACAAAAACAGAAAAGAAACAGGAAAAAAAATCTTTAAGGACCGAAGCAACAATAAGATGTCCAAAGCTCAATCAGAGAAATGGAAGACAAGTTGCAATCAACAGACTATCCAGGATAGAAATGAAAATGAGGCTATGAATCACATAAGATAAACAGTAACAAGGGAGGACAATTTGAACACAATTCCAACTTAGGGTTATGTCGTATCAAATCGAGTTAGTATGAAATTTGTATCAGTTCGATCGAGCTGATTTGAACAAAAACTTTTATACTCGAGCTTGGTTCGATTCACTTTTAGAATTATTCGAACTCGATTCGGGCATACTCAAATACTGTTTAAGCTTTCTCAAGACAAAGATTACATAGCCTTCTTGATTACATAGCCACCATAATTGTCCCAGGACTATCATTTGAAGAAACACACCAGATGCACAAACTTTTAAATAAAAATACGGCCTAACATAGCGGCATTTGCCTCTATTAGGTCATTCATCCCCAGAGCCAAAGATTCAGTGTCTCCAAGATATTTGCTGAGAAATCGAGGCAAAGGGGGGGGGGAAAGCCACCGTCATTAGACACATTGTCCTCTTCTCCCCCTAGCCAGTACTTCCCTTTTCCCACCAACTGAACATAAATTTTTGCATTATGTGTCCAAAAAATACAAGCTTCAATCATAAAAGAAAAATTCAAGTGACGCATTGTCCAAGAAACTATTTTGTTCTCTTCCAGTCTATAAAATTTTGCTTCCTATAGAAAGTGAAATTTTTGCAAGAAGTTAGCTCCACATATGGCCTAAAGAAAGCTATTTTTATTTTGAATATTCCTTCCTAGTTATATCTGTTGCATACGTGGACCAAAATGCCAGAGTAATAAACTTATCTGAGTACCAAAGTGGGAACTTTTTAAATCTAATCCTATTAAACATGTCTCTACTTGATTCAACGTGCCATAACCCGCCCAAAATTATAAACATTTTCTGCAAAGAATGCTTACTATATATTTTGCTAGTATCCTAGTGAACAAAGGAAACCGCTGGCTGCAAAACTTCATCAAGCATAAAAGGGAACTGATAGAAATAGAAAAATCACTAGAGGAAATGCATGTTCTTTCTCGTTAGAACTGAAAGGTAAACCTTAAGGCAACCCAGAGAGAAATGGTAAGGAACCAGCAACTAGAGTGCAAACATGTGGAAAAGCAACTTCAAAAAGCCAAATACTAGTTCAAAAACAATTATCCACGTTATGTAATTATTACTTAATCTTGGAGTTTCTTTCTAAAGGGCTCAGCCACTCAGCACATTTTACATATATATTAAAAATAAAAATAATTAACAAAGAGAAACAGAAATAATCAGTTACGAAGTACAAAGGACTCCTTTGAAAGATAAGAACTCGTCATTAATATGAAAGCCATAAATACAAAGTTCAATTCAACAATTGTCAAATAGCACTCATGGTTCATTGAATAGCAAAAGAAAAGTTAATTTATAATCAAGACTTGTGTTCCTTAAAGAGAAGTGAATAACTTGCAATCTGACAATTGAAGCCCAGAATCGCATAGATGTGCTCTCCTATGGTAAGTCACTTTGATTGGAGCTCCTTTTGACTGCCATAGTAACTAGGCAGCTTCCATAAATTCAGTGTCCAGAGGTACTAATCAGCAGTAGCAACTGCAAATGAAGAATCCAAAAAGGACATATATTCCAGCTTCGTAGAATGGTCAAATAATCTTGCAAATATAACTCACATCTTTTATATGTTTCAACCACACCAAACTAAATCCCAATTTCTGAAGCACATAGTGGCATAAGGATTGGAACCAGTTATACTTCCATACAGGAATATGTCTATCCATAGGCAGCAAAAATTACTCCGAGTAGAATCAAAACCCCACTCACTATAACTGATGAGTATATCAGTAGAATTAGCAGTTAAACATTTTTTCTTCTATTGAAGATTCCAGAAGATGACCCTTATAATAATACAGTAATTCTTCAGCATTGTCCACATACCTTGATACATGTCCAAGAATTCCCTCTCTGGCAAATGCAAGACACCAAGAAAAGCTGGCTCCTTCTTCAAATGCCCCTTTTCCATCAGAGTTCTTACAACTCTATACCGAGCAACTAATCTGTCCTCCATGTTATGCATCAAAAACGTAGGCATATGCACTAGAACTGATCTCTTTAGTTTAACAGTATCCAGCAAGAACTCCATTGCAAGCCTCAACTTGACCTCAGAAGTCCTATGAGAAGATGGTGCCCTCCTAAACATCTCCGTGCAATCATCTTTCGAGAACCCAAAACTTCTGATCAGCTCCAATTTCCTCTCTAAAGTCTCACTAGTCATCGTACCAACAGTTGAAATGGCATAAATCAACATTCTTGAATCCATCGGGAAACCCATTTTCGAAACTTTCTCAACAATAACTCTGAGTTCAGATTCTGACATGGCAAACAACCTAGGCTGCCTCGTAAAGGTTTTTGACAATTGATTATCATCGATGCCAAGACTCTTGAAGTATAAAACAATCGATACGATTCTTGTACTAGGGATTCTATCAACGACCCAACCTCAATTAAATTCTTATTGTTCTTATCATCGCCGATAATCTTCTTTACAATTTCAATACAAGGTTTTAAGGTATCATAGAAACTACGTGTCAAGACACTATAATTCTTCGCAATGAACTTCCCAAAATCATGTTGAGTTTCTCTCAATCCCACATGATCCCACATGGATAATTTAAAAAAAGGTAAGGAAGGTTTTCCCTATAAATAGGTTAGTGTTGTTTTAGGGAGAGTATACCAACCCATTGAGCCTAGTAAATTGAGAGATTTTTGGGCCTTGAGTTATTTTGCGAGGATTTGTAATTTTGTCCATCCAAAATTATATAGTGGAGTGTTTCCTTTCGGGGTTATGTATGTAGGTCTAATTGAGAGATCGAACCACATTAAATTTTTGTATTGTATTTTATTTATTTATTTTCTTTCATCTTTTCTACATATTTATGTGTTGCTTCCATTGCCCATCCCAACAAGTGGTATTAGAGACTGGCTCCGGTTTGGGAGAAGAGCAAGCAAGGTTTGGGTTTAGGGAGAAAAGAAAAGGAGTAGGAGGTGCTTCATCACCTGAGTAAGAGGTTTTTTTTTTTTTTTTTGCCATGTGGAAGTAAGATATTTTATTATGGATTCTTTAAATATCACATATATGAAAAATAAGATTTTACCTCCATTGTTTGATGGAAAGATTGATTTCATTCTATGGCAATGCACAACTCAAAACTACTTACTGTAGCAGGGTCTTGATTCTGCATTAGAATATGAGAAGCCAAAAGGGATGAAGGATTCAGATTGGAGTATTATTCAGAAAAGGGCGATCAGTACTATTCGGTCTGCATTGGCTCCACATATTAAGACAGTGTTGAAGGAGACATCACCTAAGAAGATATGAGAGACTTTAGATAAAAATCATGCATCAAAGATATTGACTAACCACTTGATAATGAAGATAGATCTATATTCGCTTAAGATGAAAAAATGAAGTAACATTATTGATCATATAAATAAATTTAATGAGTTAGTATCTCGACTTAAAAATTCAGGGGAAAAGATTGAAGATGAGGAGCAAGCATTGCTCTTATTGGCTTTCTCTACCCAAATCTTACACGTTATTGATGCAGTCACTGCTAGCAAGAAAAAGCACACTGCAACTGAATGAAATGTCGAAGTCGTTAAAAGAAAATCACCAGATGATAAAAGAAAATTACTATAAAGATAGTCGAGTACTAGCTATAGAGAGTTGGGGAAGAGGGAGGAGTCGAAGCAAAAGAATAGGAGATCAAGGAAGAGGAAAATCCCACCAAAGTGATAATAACGACCTTGAGTGCTATTATTGTGGAGAGATTAGTCACATCCAAAGTCGTTACCCAAAAATAAAAGAGGATTTAAAAGCTCTAAGAGAACAAATGAGGGGCAAGGCCAAAGTAAGTATTCCTTTATAAATATGGTCATGAGCGATGATCTATTAATGATGAAATATTTGGATAATACTGTTGATGAGAAGTGTTCAAATTAGATAATGGATTCTACATCAGACTTGTATATTTGCAATGACCAAAACATGTTCGATAATTTGTAATTAGGGAATTTTAGCCACATCAATGTGGGAAACAACTTTAAGATAAAGGCTGAAGGCATTGGACGAGTTCACCTTAAACTCCACAATGATGAAGTCAAAATACTTTCTGATGCAAGGTATGTTTCTGATTCTAGTGTCAACATAATTCCATTAGCTGTGATGGCATCAAAAGGATACACGTATGTTGGAGTTGGGAAGTCTTGCAAAATATACAAAGGGAATTGTTTGGTTGTGCAAGGAAGAAAGAAAAACAAAAACATCTACCATCTTGGTGGTCATTTTTTGAAGAAGCGATTTGAGGGAAGTAAAACGGAGAAGCAACATAGAAGAAGACTGCAAAAACTGGAAATAGAGTTAGATTTTCAGATTTTATTGTAATTTAAGAAATTGAGAAAAATGGGGATTTGTTGAGTTTTTATCAATCCCACATGGGATAATTTAAAAAGGGATATATAAGGTTTTCCCTATAAATAGGTTAGTATTGTTTTAGGAAGAGTACACCAAGTCATTTAGCCCAGTAAATTGGGAGATTTTTGGGCCTTGAGTTATGTTGTGAGAGTTTGTAATTTTGTCCGTCTAAAGATTAGATAGGGGGTGATTCCCTTTAGAGTCGTAGATGTAGGTTCACCGAACCACGTTAAATTTTCGTATTGTGTTTTATTTATTTATTTTCTTTCTTATTTTCTATATATTCATGTGTTCTTTCCGTTGCTCATCCCAACGAATCGGAACCAGAAAATCCCAGCTCCTGGATAAACCTAAGCTTTGGGCCCAGAATCGTTTCAGTGTCAGAAAAGAGGAGCTGAGGGCAGACATTAAGAGCAGATTGGATTTGCGAATATGTAAAACCGAATGATTTGAAGAAGTCGACAACTGAATGAGGTAGTTCGAGGCTACTGATGCAACGAAAGCGGTTGGAAATTTTAATTGCTTTTTCTTTTTGGAAAATTAAGGCGTCAATTAAATAGTTGTACAAAACGCGGGTTTTGAGGGATTTGTCTGCAGGAGAGATTTCGGTGTGTATTTGAGGGAACGTGAAGGGATATATACCATTGCGATAGAGATTAAGGAGATGCTTAGAGCAAAGATGAGAACGAAAGCGAAGAGCTATCATCAGTTTCCTGCACTATTTTGCAGAGAAAGAAGCCCCCTTCAAGATTCAAACTGGAGAGGGGTTTAGAGTTTCTCAAGGCCTAAGTTTGAGAGCATAGGGAAGCAGAGAAAAGAAGGAAAATCTTAAAGTTTCAAAGAAAAATATGGAAGGAAAAGAAGGGAGAATTGGAAAACCAGTGCCGGGCAGACCTGCTGGTCGTCTTTTCTGCAGTAAAGCAAAACTATTGAAACCCCAATCTTCATATATATAGTCTGCAATGTGCAACAATATATCATTTTGGATAGCAACAGTTTAAAAAAAGTAGAGTCATATCTTGAATCTCCATAGCAGCAACACTTTCAGTAAATCTAGAGAACTATGCACGTACCTCTGGCGACGGGGAACCTAGGCAGATGTGACGGCGACGAGGTAGGGAAGGAGACGGTGACAGAGGTCGACGGAAGTCGACGGAAGAGGGAGGGCAATGGTGAGGGAAGGCGCGAATGTAAGCACTTATGTTTTGTAAGTTTTTATTTACATTAAGAAAAATATAAATTTTAATTTATTACTGTTACACGGGAAGTAACAGAGCATATGTATTGTTGCACAATATCTTTTTATTTAAGCAACAATCAACCGTACAGTCCATAAAGCAGCAGTCAGTAAATGGAAGACAATCATTGGCATGAGTTTACGGATAATGTTTTGAGTGTATTTGGATTAACACTCAAACGATAATAATTTTAGACTTATTTTATGAATAAATAGAGTGAATGTAAATAAATTTTATTTATAAAATATTAATTAATTTTAAATTTATAAATATTTTGTAACTCAATATAATTTCAATTCAAAATATTTACTTAAGATAATAATCTTCACACATCACTCCTATCAAAATAGTTCAGAAGAGAGTTTTTTTTAAGTAAAAGTCTCCTATTTAAAAAAAAAAAAGAAAGAATAAATCGTTTAGTAAAATATTTTACAAAAACATTGCAACTATACTAGAAATTAGTGTAATTATTTTCTTTGTTTATCTTTCGGTGCATAAATTATTTATTTGCATTTAAGCGAAAAAGAAAAGAATGTTTTCTAACCCAAAAAATAAGAGAGTACGAAAGAAAAATATTGCTTTCTTTAACGGGACATTGGGACTATATTTCAAAGTTGTGATCATGTACAGGGCGCAATTGCAGAGTGGAGAAAAGCACACGAGAACATCCTCGTAGATAAAACTGCAGAAATTTGGACATTCTCTCAAGCATGACAAGATTTTGCTACAGGAATGAGGTTACCAGAGATGGGCATCTGCTGTTGGATTTCGAGACTAGATTTCCATACTTTTGTCGCAGAAATCCAGGGGCCAATAAATCCACATCACAAGCAAAGTTGGTGTATGTCCCAAACCTTTAACTCTGAGGGTGTTCCAGGACACAAATTTCACACCAATAGCTGTAGCAGATTCAATCCTGAACAGGGCGGAAAAATCCATTTTTGTCGAAAACTAAAGGACCAATTCACACCCACCCTGCAATTGAAGACAAAATTCACACCCAACGTTTACCACTTTAAAGCTCACTACAAAGTAAAAGTGCAAACCACCAAACCGCTCCAAATTGTTTCTATAATTCTATTGTTTAATTGTTCGAGAGAATTAGTGGAAGTGGGCCAAAGTGGTGAGGACCAACATTGGCACACTCACAACTGGCCACTATCTGGTTTTTTTTTTTATTTTAATTCCTATTTCTATTTGAATTTCTATAGGATTTGTGAATATGTAATTTTTGAGGATATTTTAATAATTTTATATTTTTATTAAAATATATAATTAACTTATTCTTTAATTCAAAAAATAAAGAATTTTTATTTTTATTTTATCTTTTTTCTTTCTTTCTTTTCTCCCTTTTCTTTCCTAGTTTTCCCCTTCTTTTTCCTCTTCCTTACCGCTGCTACTTCAGACCCATGAAGCAAATCGAGGCATTGGCTTTCTCATTGGCCATCCAATAAGAATTAGTGTAAGGTTTGGAATTTTATTCAGAAATAGCTTGTGAGTTTGTGCTCAAGAACATATTCTTGACAGAAGTATGGCATCCTTTTCCTGTAAAAAAAAGACTTCTTTTTCCTCATCTTTCATCTCAATCCACAAATTGTTGAGACTCCATTTATGTTGTGGCAGTAAAATTCTGAAGACTCAAATTTTCCACCATGGGAAAAGACCCAACTTTTTACTTGCTTTCTAGCGTTTGGCGTCGACTTCGAATTGGCCAACGCAGCAATTCTTCTTAACATTTAGCAAATTTTGTCCTTCTTGTGTTACCCAACTGGTATAAATTGAAAAGCTCAATTTGGAGCAAATGCAAATGCCTCTTCAGAATCTTCATCCCGATGACATACCAATGTTTTTTTCTCCATTAACTAAATTAGAACCACCCCACAAACAAAAAGTACACTTCTTTGGCCCTCTTCCCCATTCTGCAAATACTGCTTTCCTTTTAGACAACAATGCTCATCTACCAAAGATCAGATTTGCAAGCTTGGTTATAAAATTGATGGTGATTTATCTTCTAATTTTTTGCTAAGAAATTTTAGAACTCCCACATTTATGGTTTCAAACGTAGATTGGACAATCAAGAAAAATTGTCCAAAAAACAGCCCAAAACTCTTTTGCAAAACTCACATCGGACGTTGGCAGGAAAAATCAATGAATTAAAGAAAAGTTCTGGCAAATTAGAAGAGGAAGAAGAAGGGGAAAATTAGAAAAGAAGAAGAAGTAAGGAAAGAAAAAGAAATTTTTTTAAAACGAATAAAAATAAAATACGTAGAGAGTTTAATTAAAAATATGAAATTACTAAAACGTCCTTAGCATTAACATGCGTTTAGTTACCTTGGTTTTTTTTTTTTTTTTTTTTTTTGTTTCTGGATTAGAAGGTTGACCTTTAGTCAATTGCCGGAATGGTAAGATTTGAATGATTAGAAAGTTCAAGGAATTGTTTTACGTTTTTTTTTTTATTTATAGTTAGAGGGTAAAAGTTAAGCAAATCAATAGTTGGAGGGTCACTAGAATAGTTTGCCCATTAATATATTCCATGCCATGCCATGTATGTATTCCAGTGAGTCTAGGTGTGGTGACTCATAGTAGACGTGGGTAGTGATTTATATATGTGTGTATTCTTTTTTTTTTTTTTTTTGGATTTTTTGCATCTTTAAATATGTGTGTGTGTGTGTTTCTTTTTTTTTTTTTGCATTAATATTTAGATTTAAATAGACATTTTTAGCTAGTTATATATAAATTATGCATTAAACGATTGTAATTTTTTTTCTTTTTTAAATCATAAATGAAAAGATCTTATGCGATTAATGCATTCCTCAAAAGAAAAAATGTTGAAATTTCAAAATCTAGTGAAGAGTTACATCTCATTGATTTTGGTCCTTCAAATTTTGAAAATCATCAAATTCATCAGGCAAAAACTCCATGGCTAGTTCAAACAAGATTTGATATCAATTATTTGAAACGAAATCTAGGGTTACAATTGTAAATATGTGAATATCCTATTCATAGTCGTGATGAAGCTCATAGAGCTTATATTAAGGCGGGTTCATAAAATTATTTGCAATATAATTATCCAAAATCAACAGGAAAACATTCTTATAGCTTTCAAGCATCATGGTTTAAGTCATTTCCTTCGTGGTTAGAATTATTCTAGTAAAGATACTGCATTTTGTCTTCCTTGTTATCTATTCTACAAAAAAGTTTGACGTTTTAGATCAGATTTATTCACTGTTAATGGTTTTCATTCATGGAAGAAGGTGAATAATGGTGAAATTTGTGCACTTTTAGCACACATGGGGAAAAGTGCAAATTCTCCCAATAAAAAGGTCGAGAAAACATGTGATAATCGTATGAATTAAGTTGGGTATATTGAGAAATTTTTTGTGAAATTTACTTCCAAGCAAAAGGAAGAAAGCTTCTGTTGATGTTATTTAGTGGTTTGCATTTCAGGGATGTGCTTTTAAAGGTTATAATGAGACGAAATCATCAAAAAATAGAGGGAAATTTCTTGAATTGTTGAGTTTCATGCCATTTTATATGACAAAGTAGCAGAAGTTTTGGGTAATGCTCCTAAAAATGCCATGTACACATCACATAGAGTGCAAAAGGAAATTTTACAAGTTATGGGAATAGAAGTAAAAATGCTATTCGTGAAGAAATTGGGAATTCAAATTTCTATCTAATTGTTGATGAAGCTGGAGATGAATTAAAAGGGGGCAAATGACTATTGTTTTAAGATTTGTTGACAAAAATGATTGTGTACAAAAGCATTTTATTTGGGCTTGTTCACATAAAAGACACTGCTGCATTGATAATAAAAAATGCAATCATTCTAGTCCTCTGTTGTTATAGTCTTAATGTTCAAAATATTCGAAGACAAGGTTATGATAAGGTAAGTAATATGTGAGAGAAATGGAATAGGTTACAAACTTTGATTTTAGATGAATGCCTTTTGCTTACTATGTTCATTGTTTAGGACATCATTTACAATTAGCTTTAGTTGCTACATCAAAAGAAGTTATCACTGTTCATTATTTTTTAGAAAATTGAGCAGCATAATTAACATTATTGGTGCTGCATGTAAGTGTAAGAATCAACTAAAGCTACTTATATTTCAAATATTACCTATTTACTTGCTAATAATAAGTTTGAGAGTGGAAAAGGATTTAATCAAGGACTTAATGAGCTTGTTATTAAACACAAATAATTAAATGCTAATTTGGTACTCTTGCGTTTCACAAAGAGACGTAAAATAAAATGCATTAAACAAATAATTTTTAATTATGATTTCATAATTTTTAAAAAGTCTATTAAGTGTTAACTTTTATTTATGATTTCATGATTTTTCAAAAGTTAAATGTTTATTTATTAGATAACATTGAATCTATGACCTTTCATATTTTCTTTAAAAATAAATATTCATATAAGTTGAGGAAGTGCAGCACTAACGCATTTGTATTATTGTATGTGCAATGCTAATATTTATACATTGCATCAGATCAGTGGTCAACTTCTGTTGATTCATGTACGAAATGAAATCCAAAATTAAATTAACTATTTTTAATCATGAAATATTTTTCTAAAATTGTTATTTCTTTTGGAATAGTTATGGGCTTGGGAGTGTATTCCTACCATTAGGCCAGATAGAGTATGCCTGAAAGAAGACATTGGCCTAGACATGCCTAGAGGCTCAGTATGATAGAGTCCACTAGAAATCTCCCATACCCTAACACATGTATTGATTGCATATAGAGATCAATTGGATTAGATACGACACAATCGCATATGTATTACTACGATGAATTTGCAATCGAATGTCTAATAAAATTATTATTACTTATTGTTTGATACTGAAATCGTTTATTTCTGCAGTTTATTTGGCAACCATATGATGAGTACATATTGGCATCTCTACCTTCGTATTGTACCTATGGGCGACAAATCTAGATGTTTGTCATATCTCTACTATGTTGGGAGACGATTGGCCAACATCGCCGTGATCGAGTCATGAGACAATTTGGATTATTGCAACCAATTATTGGTACTGTTGACATGAGGTCGAATTTGTATTAGTATAACCTACGAACTATTAGTGTTGGGTGGGATGAGGCTAATGCGCTGCATCATACTAACTGGATAAATCGACACACATATATTCTGACAAGACAACCCACTTTAGACAAGCTGTGGTTTCGGTTGATTATTCTGCGTGGTATTAGACTCCCACAAGATGATTAATTAACAACCTGACCATGCAACAACTGAATTCTGTGGGCTACCAATCTAGTAGTTTAGCAGTTGAAGTATATGTAAGTAATTTTTTCTTAATCATGTAAGTATATATAGAATTCTAATTTATTTATATTTTTATTGATATTCCTGAAAATTCATATGCAAGTCACTGACGCATTGCATCGGATCTTGTACATAGGTAATAAAATGTCTCAACATGTTGATGCATCGTACGCTTAGCAAGCAGTCGGAAGAATGTTGGATATTGTCAAGCGTATATTGACTGCTAGTGGCGAAGTAGATCATCTAAATCGCATGCTGTGTGAGCTGTCTAGGCGATTGTATGCTTTTGATCCAATACCACTGATTTCACAAAAAGTCCCTTGACAAGTACCACCAATCTGGTGGTGCAATAGACGGGCACACCAGTATGCTACAATTGATGAAGTTCCCTAGCAGTAGCACTACTCACCTATGTATGGAGATTAAGATATTTATGTGCCAGGTGCTTCTTACCGGTTGCAGAGGATTATGTCCCAGGTGCAACGGTTGAAGATAGACATGATGATTTTTTAACTCCATAGCACCTAATTTTCGATCCTATGTGCATATCTTTGGCTGGCGATCGAGTTTGTTGCTAGTCCATCCACTAGACTGTCTTAGAGATAGTATAGACAATTTGAGGAGGATCTAGGTCCGTCGTATGTTACAGAAGAACAAAATAAAGGACAACCTAAAGCACAACCTCTAAGACGGGTTCAACTTCCAAGGAACCGTCAAGGATTTCGTTGTGGAACTTGTTTCAGACTTGGTTTTGACGACTTTAGGCATACATAATTAAAATCTAAATTTAATTGTAATTAAATGTTATACGTAATCTTAAATTAACAATAATCTTTTATTTTCAAATTATTTTAAAATAAAAATATGCAAAATATACATGGCATATTTAACTATTATTTACTAAAATATTTAATATTAATTAAATGCATATTTAATTCTCCACCTATTATTCAAATTCATGGTGCAAAAATATATATTAAATTGTTAAAGATAAAATTAATAACAAAAATTTAAGTCTGATAACTTATTTTCATGCATTTTTTTTTCAAAAGAAAACAAATGCGCAAATATTCAATTTTACTTAAATTATTAATTACTAAGCTATGAAATTATTATATGTATATTTTCTTTAATTTTCACCTATTATTCAAATTCAGTTAAAATATAGATTATTCGAATTAAAATATCAATGAATTATAAATTTTGATAATTGACATTTGAAATTTTTATATTTTTTGTAATTAATTAATATTTATAATCAATTGTAATTAAAAATTAAAAATTATACTTTAACTAATAATTAAACTCAAAAAAATGTTATAATTTAAATATGAATGAATTACAAGTAATATTTTCAAGTTTTATATAGAATTTTTAATTACTTAAAAAATTAATTATGCGTGGGCATCAGGAATTAGGGCGTGTTCCTCAGGGTTATTTCATAATATTTGAAAGTCATAATTTTAGTTATTACAAATCTAAATAATTTTGGCTCTAAGTTGTATGTGGAAATGATACTATAATAAATGAAATTATTGCCAATTAAATTTTAGTATTCAAAATATATAATTAAAGTCTAAAAGTGAGAATTAAATTTAACGGAATTACAAAAATCTTTTGAAGTTCTATGCGGAAATGATAATCATAATCTTAACTGTTACAATTATATTCGAATGATGAATTAAACATAATATTCAAATATATTATGTTAAAAAATTAAAGATAAATAAAATTTAAATTAATTAAAAATTTAAAATTATTGTTAGTCTTTGAAAATAAAGATAAATAATAAAAATTTAACTCAGACATAAAAATAAAAATTCATTTCTGCAAATAATTAAGATTTAAAATTATTTAAAAACTTAATAAAAATAAATTGCAATTTATTGTATAAAGAAAAGGAAAATTTTTGTTTTAACAAAGAAGAAGACCTCGTGTCTGGTAGACACGAGGTAAAACAAAGTAGAAGACCTCAGACACGAGGTAAAACAATTGCAATTATTGGAATGCATTGGAACTTGGACAGGATTTGGAATTGGAGGGGGCTTCCTCCTCGCATGTAACACAAGGTTGTGTCTCACAGACGCGAGGTGTCCTCTCCGAGTGTGTACCCCAAAAAGCACCCCTACTTTTGGGCGTCCGTTTCAAAACATGCCTAATTTGATAAAAAAAACCCACTTCCACTTAGCTGAGGTAATCCATGATGCCCCTCTACTTTTTCACTACAATAAAAAATGGCTTTTGTGACATAGTTTTAATGACACATTTTTTTGAATGTTAAAATAAATATTTATTATGACATTTACTTTTCAACACATATTACAAATATAGTTCAATAATGTAATTTTAAAATAATTTAAAATTAAGTGTAACAACAAATATATATATATATATATATAATAACATTTATTATATGTCACAATTATAGTATAATATTTCTCCCAAAAAAACCTTAATTTTTTGTAATATTATCTATAGGTAGAAGACAAAGATACATTGCTGCAAAAAACTTAGCCAAAATCTTGACACAATATATCAACCAAGAAAAAAAGGTGCTAAAATTATATAATATTAACTGCCAAAATTTAGCAAAAATTTGCCTAACTTTTTTTTAGCACCAAAAATATCGTTCTTCTGCTACCCTATTCCCGCCTTAAACCACTGAGCAACTTCTCTATTTAGCCTCAGACGCTGGTTAAGATGCGTGCGTGTCTAGTATCGTTCGGGTTGGTCGCTGAATTCTCCTTCGGCTAGGTCGGTGTATTCTCCTACCAGTTCATCTACAGGTCTTGAGGAGCCTATTTTTCAAGGTTTAGGTTCTTTTCTCTATTATCTACTCTCTTTTTTAGGGGCTGGAAGTAGGTTAATTCTGATAGGCTAATGTTATGCAATGTGTTATTTGTGATCTGTAATTTCCCCAATTCTGAGTTTTGATGGTTTTTTTTTAATCCGATTTTGGAAATTGAAGTGTGATTTAGTGTAAGGAAACCATTTAGTGTTACTGATAATGTTCTTTGTCCCCCCCCCCTTCCCCCTAATTCCTCTTGCCCCATCTTTTGAAAATAATTGGCACAGTGGAATTGTAGATTGTAAGGTTGTTGATTAGTCTTCCTCTATTAATTCTGATAGGTTAATTTCTCTAACGATAGTTTTTCCTATAATAACTTTGGATTGAAGAAGTTTTGGGACATTTGTAGCTTTTGTATGTGCTTTTGTGTATGCTTTTCATGTTATGTGGAGTTGTTGGAGGCAAATGAATGGGGTTCCTTTTGATATTGTTGCTGTACTTTGGGAAAAATAAGCTCTTTATTAAAGTTGTAGCATGTGTTGTATGAATTTTCTATAATAGCATGTGTTGTAGGAATTTTTTGTGTATGAATGGCTTTCCTGCTTCGTGTCTAGGCAGTAATATTTTGGGTAGTAATATATCCTTAAGCTATTTCTTTGCAATGATTGGCAAATAATATTATGTTATTTGACTTTAAATGGAACTTCTTGTTATTGGAATGTAGAGCTTTATCACTTCAGTGTGCATTTCCGTCATTCATGCTAACTAGAATAGACATTTTGCCTAGCTCTTGAGTCTTGAATTTATAAAGAAAAATTCCTGGTTTACTGCTATAACAATCAACCACTTTTCCTATATCAAACCATCCAAGTCAATAGTTATTGATTTTGCATTGTAAAATACTGAGTTTGGACTTATACAACAAGTTCTTATTAGGTTCTTCATCTTATGTTTTGAATTTGTGACCTAACTTATGGTTGAATGAGTCTTTGGACTGGATTTTCAACTTTCGTTTCCTTACCATAAGCAATTTCTTACTGAGTTAGGATATTGTTTTATCATTTTGTGGTTGATGGCATGTGTTTGTTTGTCATGTTTTTGTTTTACTTGTTTTAATGCTCTGGCCAAGAGACAAAAGTATTACTATGTATGTGAATATTAACAGCCTATTAAGTTTGGATCATTAGTTTCAGTGGTTTCTTCATTGTTTTTAATAGGTTACCTTACTGTTTTGCAAGGATTTGTGAAATTTTATTTGTTTGAGGTTGAATAAATTTTTTTCCATTTTGGTTGTAAGAGCAATTAATTTTGAAACCCTTTTGCTATAGTATTTGATTCACCTTTCTATTCAAATGGTAGTAAAAATGAAGAATAAAGAACTTTTATCTTACAGAATGATTGTCCTTTGTTTATCTCCTTTCTTTTTTTAAAAAAAGTCATCCTCTTGTGCAATTTCCCAAATTTAAATTATCAACTACAACAGTAGATAGGAATTATTTAACATTTTTAGCAATTTTAAAGATGAAGTAATGTGTATGTTCTTTTTTTTTTTTTTTACATCTTTGCTTGTATTTGGTTTTCAACTTTCTATAATGGATAGACGATGGATGATTCTGCCAAGAAATAATCCTAAGTATGAAGAAGGAGTTGAATACTTCTTGAGCTTTACCTTTGCCAATTTAGCTATGAATGGGAGGATTTCACGCCCATATAGAGATTGCATAATGGGAATAGTGGTTTCTACGCAAGAAGCCAAAGAACACTTAATTGTTAGAGGTTTTATTAAAGGGTACACATACTGGGTTGCGCATGGTGAACTTACTTATACTGATCTATCAACAATTAATTTACATTTGAATGTAGATAGTCGGTCTAACAACGTTAACAATATTGAAGGGTCAGATAAGATAGAAGGGTTAGATGACATGGAAGGATTGCTGCATGACACATTTGGAGTCCCAAGAACAGATCATGTGGAGGGTGGTAACATAGATTTTAGAGATGAATTGCCTGACAAGGAGGCCGAAAGGTTTTATAAACTTTTAGATTATTCTCAACAAGATTTGTATTCGGGATGTAAAAAATTCTCAAAACTTTCTTTCATTATTCGTTTGCTTTATCTCAAGTGTAGTGGTAAGTGGAGTGATAAATCCTTTAACATGCTTCTTGACTTGTTGCGAGAAGCATTCCCTGAGGCATTTTCAAACTTACCTAAAAATATGTATGAAGCTAATAGATTGATGAAGCAATTAGGCATTGGCTATGAGAAAATAGAAGCATGTCCCAATGATTGCATTATTTATTGGAGGGATAAAGAGAATTGGAAGGAATGCATGACATGTAGTCATCTTAGATGACAGCCATTTGAAAAAGATCCCATAGGTGAGAAGAGAAAATTTCCTTACAAGGTATTATAGCATTTTCTACTAAAGCCTAGATTACAATGGTTATTTATGTCGCAAAAAAATTGCTGCCAGTATGAAATGGCATAGTGAATGCCGCACAAAAGATGGATGCATGAAACACCCAACTGATTCCCCTTCTTGGAAGTCTTTTGATCATCAATATCCTGAATTCAGTGAAGAGCCTAGAAATGTTAGATTAGGTTTGGCATATGATGGATTTAATCAATTTCAGAATATGAGTGTATCTCATAAGGTAAGGATTTTCTTCCCTCCTGCCTTGATTCCATTTAGTTCTATGATGTATTGTATACATTCCATTCATATTATTGATTAAATATACTTACATTTCAATTCACTAATAGGGGGAGATAACAAAATGTACTACCCAAGTTCCTCTAGTTTTTGTTGATAGTATTAGTCCAAATGACATATTTGGACAATTTTTAGGTAAAGAAAAACGTGGTAGGGTGCGCATGTTTGGATCGAGTGTTCCTACAACGGACGAATAGGGTCAATTACCAAGTAAAAGTGCATCTTACCCCATAATCCATGAACAACGCTAGGAATTGTTAGAGGTGAACGAAATATTAAAAGAGCAAGAAAGCAGATTTGAGGAACAAGGCAACCTTATACCACAATTGAATGCTGCAGTTACACAGCTAAGAGTTGCCTCACCAACGAGATTTCCTTCCTCTTCAACTAGCAATATTCCCAATTCATCTAATGGTCAAGTTATAAGTTTAGCTACTCTTCCAAGACGTTTGACAGTATATTTTACCCTTTTTATTTTTATACGTTCAGAGATTTTTTCATTAATAAAAATTATCAACCATATTGAATTTCTTTTGGTTTTTCTCTTTTTTCTTATACAGGTTTGTGCTTCTGTGTCACTTAAAAGTCTAAATGACCCAAATAAGATTGTTGCAAAAGGTTATATTATGGACATGAATCCACAAAAAAAATGTGGGTGGACATATTTTAGGTCCTAATTGGTGTGAGGTTAACATACAAGTTGTTATTGAGCGTGAAGAATATTTGGTAGACCTTACTCATTGTTGGAGACCATTGGCGATGCTCTTGGCACTACTATTACTTGGCCAAACTCTTTGGTACATTACAAAATCACTTGCACTCTCTGTCAAAATCATTTTTTTTTTCAATTAATTGATACAAATTTTTTTATTATGTAGGTGGAAAGAAATGCAGATTGAAGCAAGCATGTTGACTTGGAGCAGACATTAGTCTACAACTCTTATAGGATATATTATTTTATGGTTTTTGTGCAAACTTATAGAAATTAATAAATTTAGGATTTTTACAGTTTAAGTACTATTACCTTTGATGTTTATTTAGTTGATTCTAGGATATTTCGTAATAAATGTATTTTGGTGGTACATTAAACTTAAATTAAATTTATGGATATTTTATTTTCTTTCAATGTAAATTGTTGTCGTAAGTATTAGTTGAAATTGGTGTAACATATTCAATTGTTACAATATTCGAAAAATAGTGACATTTATATATCAGGGCTGTCAGAATAAGAGAACATGAATAAATGTTATCATATTAGGGATAATATATCACACACAAGTATTATGAAATGTATGACCGACATAAAAATTTGTCACATTAGAATAGATATGTTTTATACTAAATGTCAGAAAATAATAACTATTTTGACATTTGTTTATGTTATATTTGAAACAATTATCAGCATTATAAAATGTCATAAAATACATAAATTCTAATGTATGTAGATGTCACCATAGCCGCATAATGTGACAATATTACGTATTAAAAAAGATTTAAATATTTGTTCTGCCTTAACTTTATTATAACACTAACAAATGTTACAAGAATAATTTATAAGCACATTTACGTATGTTATCATAGGTTTTTATGGTAACATTTGTATTTGATATTTATAAATGTCACAGACTTTTCCTGACATCACTTTAGATGACACTCTTTTTATGTGTCATAATAGGTTAAATGTCAGAAAAAATCTTCTATAGTGACACATAAAAATGTCATTAAAAGGAAAAAATGTTGTAGTGCTCTTGCTATAGGGTTCACCTTTTGAGGAAGAAACACACAGACAAGAACGAGTTTTGACCAAGAATGAGAGAGGTTATCCTCAACCTATTAACAACAATAATTCATCTCAAACTCGTGCATTGTTGGAAGAAAATTTTTAAAGACCCACCTTTTATTTCTTGACAATAAGAATGTGTCATTATATTACAGTATAATCTGTTGCGACACTGTAAAGTGCCATAATATTACATAAATTAAAATTAACTTATCAAAGCTACATCATTTTGTATTGTTATTATGACACGTATAAATATAGCGTCATTATAAGTACTATATTATTACATTTTTTAAAAAGCGTCACAAAAATGTGTTAGGAATGCCACTTTTTCTTGTAGTGAAAGTAACCAAATTAATCATGAATCCAACACAATAAATGTAAGTAATCATTCATTAGAAATTGAAATCTAACAAATCTTTTGTAGATTCAATTCAAAAACTAATTAAGTTTATCTCTTAAAAAACAATTAAAGTAAATAATCACATATTGACAAGGAAACATAAAAAAAAAAGGACAAGGAAATGCTCATAGACAAGCTGATTTCTTCATCTTCAGTCAGCAACTTCAAAATCTCTCCTATCTCTTCTCTCTTGTGACTGGGTGTTCTTCTCAAGTGTTGGCCACTCAAAATGGTGTTTTTTTGTTCTATTTATAGCCCAAGAGAAGTCCTAAAAATTGTGTTCAAATCAAAAGTGTCAATTTGGAATCTGACAGCAAGAGGTGCATGTTTACACCTTGAACAAGTGCTTGTTATTTCCAGTGAGTCCTTCTGTTTTGTCTTGGTGCCTGTCGAGAGCAAAATTTGCCACCTCTTATTAAATGGGACCAGTGTTGTTATTATTGAGAACCAGCACCTATTATTTCTTTTTCTTCATGAACTATATCTTTTTCAAGTAATAGCCAATCCATGGCTTTTCAAGCCATAGACTGGTTATTCATTTTTTCAAAAACAGCCGGTCTATGGCTTTTCATGCTATGAACTGGATATAATTCTCCAAGCAATTTTTTATTCAATCCTACACAAAACAATATACATATGTGGAAATTAGTAGTCATTTAGACATTATTTTATAACAAATAAATTACAATTTATATAGGAATTATGTATATGATAAGCACTCATCACTCCCTCACACTTAAACCTTTGCTTGTCCTCAAGCAAAAATACCTTTATTTACAAAAACAAATAATAACTAGTTTCAAGCCAAATGAAAAATTCTACATAGCATTTTAGATGAATTAACAAGAATAAATTAATACGTATACAATAAGGTCAAAATGGTAGAGACAGTATTTCATCCTCCACCTTAGAAATATCTCAACACTTATCAATCCAAGTTAATCCCATGTATACCCATATATTAAGTTAAACGCAACTAAGAACATCAAAATTGAATTAAATAAGTTTATGCCAATTTAATGTGATTCACTTCACCAACTAAGTCAAGAGTATGAACAATGTAATTTATATAAGTTAGGATTAACCAACTCGCTTAAGTCCCATGACTTACAAAAGATACAAACATTACATGTATCACATCATTTTACAACAATACATTACACTTTGATACAACAATACAATAATATATTTCAACTTGGAATAGCAAAGTAGGAGCCTCTCATTTTTTTATTATTTTTCTACAAAGGAATGCATTTATAATGATTTTGACTTGAATACTCTTTTTGCATCTTGTGCATTTTTCTTTTTTACCTTTTTCTTTCTTTTTGCTTGTATTCTCTATTTTTTATCTTTTTTTTCCATCACACATTTTTCGTCATAGGACATGCACTGTGCATTCCTAGAGCCTTTTTTCTCCTCACTTCGGTAGGTGCAATGAGCAATTTACCTCTTGCTCCTATTTACCTTTGCAATAGAGTACATAATATCCATTTGAAGATTTGTATAATACTACATACTAAATAAATAAATGGGAATTTCCATGAAAATAAAGATAATCCAACAATCCACACTATATTTTATCACAAAGTTCTCATCCATTTTCAAAGAATTAAACTTCACAACATTTTCAAAGGCATCAACAAGGTTAGCTTCCTCTCAAAACTTAGTTTATGTCATGCCCAATATATAAGTGTACATAAAATCAACTTTCCTATAAAAGTCTTAAATAGAATTCCCCAGTAAAAAGATAAATAATAACTCCACTAAACTAACACATATCAATACGTGTACCAAAAAGTCTTGAAAGTTAAGCCAAAAATGTGAAAAATTTAATCCAAATGAAAAAATAAAAATTTTAGCCCAAAAATAAGGAAATTCTTAAAATAATGAATAAAAACTTACAAAGGAAAAAATTACTCAACCTCTTCCTCACACTTACATAGGACAATGTCCTCATTGTCCAAAATATATGATACAAAAATATTTGCATGATACAAAAGAACAAAATAGGAAGGAAAGGGTAAGCAATACTACCTGGGTATCTTGAAGCTTATTGTCCAAAATATAGCTGCAAAAATATGATGAAGAGATGGAGGCTTTCATGTCCAAGAAAAGATTAATGACTACAAAAATAAAAACAAGAAACAAGAAAAAAATCTAACAAGAAAAATAACAAAATGAATTATAAGAAGTTAAAATAAAATAAAATAAAGTTGTTTTTCCATTTAACCAACACTGTATTGGTTAGAAACAGGTACTAGTTACTCTCAGTGTCTTGAAAATTTCTTCACTTTGTAAATGACCAGCGCTGTTTTATTGTACACTAGGTGCCGATTGTTCCCTATTCTTGCAAAATTTATTATTTCTTGTACAAAAGGAATCACCGAAGAAAAAAAAAAACCAAATGAAAATCCAAACAACAACTATACATAGAAAGATTAATCAACTAATGAAATATCATAAGGAATCATATTTATGACAGTCCAAACAACAAGACTAATTACAAGAATATTAGTTAAACCAATAAAATACCAAGAGCTGCATCATTACCAAATAAAACATACACTACTATCAACAACAACAATATAACAAAACAACACAATAATAAAAGAAAACACATGCCCAAACTAATATTTTTCACTAGGAATACACCCAAAGCAATACATATGCTAATACACTCTTATCACTACATAACTTATAGATACAACAAAACACCAATATACCAAGTACTAGAACTAGTATACAACACACAACATGCACCACTACAAGAAAAATGCACTTTAACGACGGAAATTAACGACGGCTTTGTTGTTGTCACTAATTTGAGATGGAATAGCGACAACAAACAAAATTTTCAAGTTAAATTTATTTTTTAAAAATTTATCAGATAGTCATAGCTAATCCCTCGCAAATCCCGCGCCCCACTCCGGGCGCTCCCACCCTCGCGTCCCCTCCCTCAACTCCCCCCCATCCCCGCGCCCCCCTCCCTCAACTCCCCCCATCCCGCAGCGCCCCCCCCTTCAACTCCCCTCCCTCAACTCCCCCACACCCCCGCGCCCATCCCGCAGCGCCCCCCCCTAACTCCCCCCCTGCTCTTCCTGCCCCCTTCAGCCCTCCCCCTCAGTCAGCGCATGCCATTCCTGTGCTACTGCTGTGCTGTTGCTGAAGCTGATTCGTTTGGGTAAGTAGTTAGAATTTATCTCTTGAGCTACTTCATTATCTTATAAACTAAGTCCGTGTTGGGCAGATTTGCATTTCCCCTGAAGCTTTGAAATTTGGGTGATTATTTGTGAATGAGCAGAGTTTGAATTGATGTATAAAAGTTGTATTGATGTTGGGGTTGAGTTTGAGGAGATTGTGAGTGACATGATGGTGGTTTGATGTGAGATTATTGATTTAAATTTGGAATTGTGAATTGGAATTTCTGAATTGTTAGTTGGAATTGTTGTCCTTTTTAAACATTCAATGTGTTTTGATCTATACTTATAGTGCACTCTTTTTTACCCTGTTATAAAAAAATTACTACTTTGATCAAATTATATGGGAACTATGTTTTAGCTATATAAACCCTTATAAATTAATTTGATTGGTTATGATGCCATAATAGGAAGGTTGATTTCTGATTAGTTTAGTAATCTTATTACTTGATTATAATAATATATTAGTGTCTCTAGTGGAAGATTTAACTCTAGTAGAATGCTTTGAAGTCTCTTTTATGTGAGAAATCCGTTTCCTTAGATTATAAAGATGTAGGAGGTGCGTGTTCATATAAATTGCCTTTTTGTTGAATTCAAATGTTGGATTCCCCGTGAGTAATGGGTGATTACTCCTCCTGGGTAATGGGTGATTACCCCTAGTTATCCTTTTATTTATTTATTTTTTTTGTATAAATGAATGATCTGTCTTTGTTGTTTGCAATTGCATTTTGATTGTATAATTTTGAGGTGGCCTTGTGCCTGGAAAATGTCCAATTACAAGGGAGACTCTGTCAAAATTTTTTTCAAAATCTGCCGCTACTTAATGTGGAATAGAATAACTACCCTTATCTTGGAGTGTATTATTCGATTGAGCATGAGTATATATCCCATAATAGCATTATTATTAAAAATAATATTGCTAATAAGAATAAGAATAGGAGTAATGAAATGAGTAATAATAATAATAATTTCATATATAGGTCGATGTTAATAATAGTAGGAATAATATACGTTATAGAGAGAGTTTAAACAAATATAAACATTGGAATGAAAATAAATAAAATGTTATTATTTAACCATTGGAATGTGTAAAATAAGAATATAATTAGCTTTAATAGTATTTAATCTTAATCAAATTCCTCAATTAAGATTAAATACTTGGTTAAAACATATATATTGAAGGTGTAACTGTATCCAAAGATAGCAATTGTAAATTCTATGTTTTGGACCTCTTTTTGTTAGATAATAGAAAGGAAAATGTAATTATACTTCTCTTCATTTTGTTTAAGGGGTGATTTTAATTATTGAGTTGATTGTTCTTTTCTCTCATTTAGACGTCATGGAGGATCGTAGCTGGATGTATAGAAGGCTCGCTTCAGGTGTAAAAGGGATCACTATTGAATTTGAGGAAGGGGTTAAGGCTTTTTTGACATTTGCCTTATCAAATGCAATGTCAAGCGTAATTAGATGCCCGTGTGCAAAATGTAAGAATAAAAAGTACCTGGATCCAGCAAAAGTACCTGTGCAATACCCTACTGGTGAAGAAATCTGGGATAGTTTGTCTAATTATGAAAAAATTACAGAAACATGCAAAGAAATTGGAAGGAGTAATGGCAGGGGAATATATCATAATTGGGCAAAAAGGAGTATTTTTTGGGATTTGCCGTATTGGCGTAATAATTTGGTCCGACTTAATATTGATGTAATGCACAATGAGAAGAATGTATTTGACAATGTCATGAATACAGTTCTTGAGGTAAAGGGTAAATCAAAAGACAATTTAAAGGCTAGACGTGACTTAGAAATTTATTGCCATAGGCCCGAGCTACATGCCTTGAATGTGGGAGGAGGAAAAGTGGCTATACCTAAAGTCATGTTTACTCGTTGACATCGAACAAAAGAAACTTTTGCTAGAATGGTTGAGGGGATTGCAACTCCCGGATGGATATGCTTCAAACATTGGAAGATGTGCTTGATTTGAATGAGTTGAAGTTATCCGGTATGAAATCACATGAGCTATCACGTATTCATGGAGAGACTACTTCCAATTGCATTGAAGGAATTTCTTCCTTCTAATGTATGGGGTGTTTTGACGGAGTTGAGTCTTTTTTATCGTGATCTATGCTCTCCTAAGTTGAATGTAGCTCATATGGCCAAATTGGAGTCCGACATTCCTTTATTGTTATGTAAGTTGGAGAAGATATTTCCACCTGCATTCTTTGATGTAATGGAACACCTATTAATTCATTTGCCTTACGAAGCAAGAGTTTGTGGCCCTGTTCAATATAGGTGGATGTACCCGTTTGAACGGTAATCGAATCATTCAATCTAATTCTTTTCATAGCAGGTTCGATATAAGCGTGTGTGACTGAAGTCGTATTTTTTTTAAATGACAGGTATTTGCATCAATTGAAAATCAAGGTGAAAAATAAGGCTAGAGTTGAAGGGTCAATCTGCAATGCTTATCTAGTTGAGGAAGCATCCACTTTCTTCTCTTATTATTTTGAGCCACATGTACAAACAAAACGTACAATTCCGGCGCGTAATGAAGAAGGAGAACGATTAGAGAGGGTGCAAGAACCTGGGCTGTCAATCTGCAATGTTCAAGGACGGGTGATAGGACGAATTTGAACTCGGTTCCTTACTTCTGAAGAATTCGTTGCAGCAAGAATTTATATGTTGCTTAATTGTGGTGAAGTGCAGCCATACATTGAGTACGAGCTACTACTTCATACATTTTATAGGATAAACGATACCTCATAATGATTTTGACTCATTCCATCTAATTCTAATGCATTACAGGGCATTCACGGCACACTTACGAAGTCTGGCTCCGACTATATCAGAGATAGAAATCAATAGAAGTATCAGCCTTGAATTTGCAGAATGGTTTAGTGGATATGTAAGTCTCATAAGTTAATAACTTGCATTTGGAACTCCATTGGGGATTCAATGGAGTTTCATAATGCTATAACTTTCATAATTACGAGGTTAACTTGTCTAATGTTTTTTAGGTACAAGATTCAAAAAATATGGTTACAAATGAATGCTTGAGGAACTTTGTTTGGGGTCCGTCAAGGCTAGTGAAATCATATAGTGGGTACATAATTAATGGTTACCGATTTCACACTCATGATTATGCGGAGGGAAAGAAAACAGTTAATAGTGGTGTTTGCGTGAAAGGGATTGGAAATGACGCATCGGGACTCGATTACTATGGAGTGTTAAATGAGATTATTGAAGTGCAATTTCCTGGTAATCCACAGCAAAGCATTGTTCTTTTTAAATGTCACTGGTTTGATCAAACATTAAATCGTGGTACTAGGGTACATCCGCAGTATAATCTTGTAGAAATTAACCACAAAAGGAGCTATGCTAACTATGATCCATTTGTTCTAGCTCAACAAGCTATCCAAGTGTATTATGCATCATATCCAGGGAGTAAGAGGCCAAGATCTGATTGGTTGGCAGTTTGCAAAACCAAAGCTCGACATATAATAGATGCACCCGTGGTTGATAGAGCTTATCAAGAAGAAGTAGATGCTACGGACGAAGTCGGCATATCGTTATTTGTTGATCTTGGTATTACGACGCATGAGAATGGTATGAGTGAAATGTTGGATGTTCATGATGAGGCTATAACGACAAGGGATAGTTCTCCTATAAATGAAGAGGAAGAAGATGAATGGGAAACGAATAGCGATACCTCGGTAGATGATGATGAGTACGTATCGGAGAATGATTCTAGTGAATAGGCACGATTTCAATTCATTTACAAATAATATAGTTAATGGTGAGGGAATCCTGAAATCTATTGCATCATTACTATCCCATGTCAAATTTTAACTTACAATTTATTTGTTACTTGAATCTACATGCCTTGAATCTTTTAATTTTTATTATTTTAAATTCCATCACATACAATTTTGTTTCACAATTTTATCTAATTGTCGGGAATCTCATCTCCTTCTTTTTTTTGCAGGAATCTTTCGTTTAGACTTGTACAGCCCGGAGGATTTTTGTTATTCCTTATTATATTCTTTTGTGGTGTAAACAACAAGGTAGTTTATATATTGTATTGTTGCTGTATTGACAGACAATTCACAAGGACAGAGGCATTTATAATTTTTAGCTTGATTTTAACTATATCTAACATTTTAATTGGAACCCCGTGAGTGATGGGTGATCATTCCTCTTGGGTAATGGGTGATTACCCCTAGTTATCTTTTGAATTTTTCTATATTTAAAAGATCTGTCTTTGTTGTTTGTAACAACGTTTTGGTTGTCAAATCTTGAGGTGGCCTTGTGCCTGGGAAATGTCCAATTATAGGGGAGACTCTATCAAATTTTTTTTAAAATTCAATTTACAAGTACAATGTTTATTTTGACATATCCATCATTATCATACATATTATTGTATTACTTTAAACTAGCGAATAGATATAACGTTTCAATGTTATTATTCTTTTATCATTTTTATTCACGGTTATTTACATCCTTCTTTTGGAGTGGGCTTCGTCTTTATTGGTTACTTATTTTTCTTTTTTCATCTCCTTTAGCAATGTCTTCTAATGAAGGATCATTAAGGGAGGGGAGTCAGGAGGGTCGGGAGCCTTATACTCCATCCCCTACTCGGCTACAAAGGCTTTCGAGTGCCTCATTCATTACATGGCTCTATTGGAGATGAGGGAGTACCATCCCGGCTTTTCAATCATCCGTCGCTTCGACTTCGCATTCTGTTGGGTTGCAAGTTACGGACTCCCGACCTTGGATTGTTCCACGGGGAAACGGGTAAGTAACATATTCATACTTTGTAAGATGTTGATTATTAGTTCAATTATTATTATTATTTTTGAGATTAACATAACTATATTGTACATTGTCATTGCACCAAAAATAGGTTCGCTGGCTCGGACAAATGTGTCAGAAATTTCAAATATAATACGACGAGTACTTCACTGGTTCGTATCAGACATACACGCACGTCCCGATAACCGTGCGAGACTTATGGTTTCAAGAATTTGGGGTAAGCAATTTTTGAGTATTTTTTATCGTTTATGTACTATGTTATATGTTAATCGAAATCTTAATCATGATCATGCAGAAATATTTTCGGTGGAGGGAAGAGTATGCTTCGCTAATTCGATCAACTTGGGAAAAGAAGTGTCGGACGCGATTTTCGGACATAATGTCTAGAGCTGAGGAAGAGGGATGATTGGGTATGTCCTCATTGGATAGAGGCACGGTATTGGAATGACATTTGCGAGTGCTGGAGATCGGAGAAGTATCGAAGCTCTCATCCACCAACAAAAAGAATCGTGGGAGTAGTTGCACCCATACTTGGAGGGTCTATTTCGTTCACAGAACACGAGGACCGTTTGGTAATTCACCTTCACTTAATTAATTATTAATCTAAATTGTTTTATTACAAATTTATGTAAGATTGTAATAATTACATTGTGTTAACATAAATGTAGCGGGCCAAGGAGGGGAGTTCTTTTAGCTACACAGACATGTTTGACACATTACATGTCTTTTAGAGCGGGCCACAAAAGGGTTAGTTTGTCAGTGAGCGATCTCGCCAGACATTAGTACTATATAGATTAAATATGTTGAAATTCTTTATACTGCGTGTAATTTGTATTTTATTTTGATAATTACTATTGACAATTCTTTTTTTTTTTAGGATGAGGTGCGAAATCTCATACAGAGCACTCCTCAGTCCGAGTCTAGTGACTCTGTAAACTCTGTTGTTCCTCTTGATGAAAAAGCCATGTTTGTAAAGGCACAATGCGGGTTCAAAAGGGGACGAGTTTTTGGGTTAGGCTCAGAGGCGACACATGTTCGAACTAGACTGTCTCAAAGTGGACTGCATGCATCTTCCCCTACACAAGTTGATATTGGACATCTAGTAGAGCAAAGGGTTCAACAGGCTGAGTGGAGATTCAATCGTCAAATAGACTTGTACCGAGACTTCATGAGGCAACAGCAGTCTACATTTGGTGGTTGGATGGCAGCTATGTCGGACAAAATGGGTATTCCTGCACCATCTATGCCATCCATAGAGGAGATAGAAGCGCGCATTGCGGCTGTTAATGCTGAAGATGAAAATCCAAATGTTGACGATTGATTTGATCCAGCTGATGAGCACCCGGGCCCACGTAGGGGCTCTCGTTCCCCTCCTCCACCCCCTTCTGCAGCTGCTCCTTCATTACTTACATAGACTTGTTATATTTATTTTTATACTCTTTATACACTATTACTTATTTTTGTGAATTATTTTACTTTTTTAGATACGTATTATGTATTTTATAATATATTTTAATATTTAATTATATTTATTTGGGTTTATTTTTAATTTTTTATAGTATTTTTTTGGATTATGAACATAGTGTTGATATTTATTTGTATAATATTTCAGGGTTGATTTATAGGGAATTAATAATTTAAAATAAATATAATAATAAAAAAATTATTGCAAAACCGTCGCAATTTGCGAGGGTTTTGCGATGGTCATGACTTGGGGGTTGTGCCCTCGCAAAACCCTCGCAAATTGCGACGGTTTTGCGAGGGTCACGACTTGAGGTTAATTCTCCCCTCGCAAAACCGTCACAATTTGCGAGGGTTTTGCGAGGGCCAATCTTGTGCCCTCGCAAAACCCTCGCAAATTGCGACGGTTTTGCGAGGGTCCAAACCGTAGCCCTCGCAAAACCCTCGCAAATTTGCGACGGTTTTGCGAGGGTCACTGTTTTTCGTCGCAAAACCGTCGCAAAAATTGTTCCTCTGGTGAAGTTTGACAAAAAAATATTCGTCGCAAAATACTCGCAAAACCGTCGTAAATAGCAACAAATTTTTTTGTTCCTCGCAAAATTGCGACGGTTTCCCATGGCCGTCGCAAATTGCGACGTCGTTTTTTGCGACGGCCAAAACCGTCGCAAAAACGGTCAGCGACGGTTTTGCGAGGGTTTTTGGCCGTCGCAAATGGCGATTTTTCCTGTTGCGCTAGGCACATGTATGGAAATCTATTCTTTATTAATCTTGTTAACAATCAATTAAATAACGCTCAATTTGAACATTTAAATAGGAAGAGAAAGATTAATGTCAATGAATCATATCTTTGGCATCTAAGGTTCGGTCACATTAACTCAATCAGGATTTAGAGATTAATCTAGGATAGGCCTTTGGGTTCATTGAGATTGGAAAGTTAGCCTTAAGATGAATCTTGTCTCATGGGAAAAATGACCAAAAGATCTTTTACCTAAAAAGCGGATAGAGGCAAGGAGGCACTAAGTCTTATTTACACTGATTTGTGTGATCTTTTATCTACACTAGTAAGAGGAGGGTTTAAGTACTTCATTACTTTCATAGATGATTGTATCAGGTATGGATATGTTTACCTGATGAGACGCAAGCCTGACATTTTTGACAAGTTCAAAGAGTTTAAGGCTGAAGTGGAGTATCAGACAGGTAAACTAATCAAGACCTTACGATCGGGTTGGGATGGAGAGTACCTTCTCAGTCAATTTAAGGAATACATGGTACATCATGGGATAGTATCCCAACTCTCTATGCTAGGGACACCCTAATAGAATGGAGTAGCTGAGAGAAGTAACAGGACATTGATGGAAATGGTCCGAAGTATGATTTCTCATGCTACTATTCCAGTATCTTTTTGGGGATATGCCCTAAAAACAGTAGCATATATTTTGAACTTGGTACCTTCCAAATCAGCACTTAGGACACCTTATAAAATGTGGAGTCTAAATCATCTCAAGATATGGGGATGTCCAGCCGATGTACTGATCAAGTGAGACAAATTAAAACTAAGGTTAGAATTATTCTATTCTATTGGGTATCTAAAAGGAACAAAGGGTAGTTACTTTTATCATCCCAAGAAGCAAAAATTACTTGTGAATACTAATTCTGGATACTTAGAAGATGATCAAAATATATCCATTAAATGTTCAACAAGGTTGGAACTCGAGGAGAGGTTGTCTTCTAAAACAACTTCTTCTAATCCGATTATAGAATAAGAAGAGGCACAATCTCAAGCACTTGTACAAATAGAGCCTCAATGTAGAAGGAGGATATCTAGGGTTCCAGAAAGATTGATTGGAAAGGCTTTTGACCTAGTCTCCGACCATTAGGAACAAGATCCCACTAGATACACGAGGCTATTGTTGATGTCGATGCAAACCTATGGCATGAAGCAATGAAAGACAAGATTGAGTCTATGTACTTCAATCAGGCTTGAGATCTTGTAGTTTCACTTGAAGGGATAAAACTCATTAGGTGTAATTGGGTATGCAAGAGGAAGAGAGGAGCAGATGGGAAGGTAGAAATCTTCAAAGCTAGACTTGTAGCGAAAGGATATACTCAAAAAGAATGTATCAATTATGAGGAAACCTTTTCCCCGGTAGCTATGCTTAAATCCATCCATATCTTCCTTGCCATCACATGTCATTATAACTATGAAATATGGCAAAAGGATGTCAAGACGGTATTTTTAAATGGCCATCTTAGTGAAGACACTTATATGTCCCAACCAGATGGCTTTATTATTGAAAGCCAAGAGCATATGTTTGTAAGTTTAAGAAATCCATTTATATACTTAAGCAGACATCCAGAGTATGGAACATTCGTTTCGATAAGATTGTAAAATCTTACGATTTCATCTAAAATGTGGATGAACCATGTGTGTATAGGAAATTGGAAGCCATAAACGTGGTTTTTCTTATGCTATATGTGAATGACATTCTACTCATTAGAAATGATGTAGGGACACTGTCATCTACTAAGGTTTAGCTATCTAGTCAATTTAGTATGAATGACTTAAAGTTTAGCATGCAAGGGAACATTAATCCCTTGCAAACATAGGTTGTCTTTTTTCTCAAAGGATTGTCCAAAGTCTCAAGAAGAAAAAGATAAAATGAGTAGGATTCCCTATACTTCAGTTGTGGAAAGTCTCATGTACGCCATGCTGTGTACTAGGCCAGAGATTTGCTTTGCTGTAAGCTTAATTAGCAGATATCAGTCGAACCCTGAGGAGGTTCATTGGTAGGTTGTAAAGTATATTCTCAAGTATCTTAAGGGTACGAGAGATTATATACTAGTTTACAGGAATGATGACTTAGTTTCTACATGATACATGGACTCAGTTTTTCAAGCAAATAAGGATGAGAGAAAATCCACTAGTGGATATATTTTCACCTTATCTGGAAGAGCCATTTCATGGAAGAGTATCAAACAATCTTGTATTGCTGACTCAACCATAGAAGCTGAGTATGTAGTAGCTTTGAAGGCATTTAAATATTCAGTTTGGCTCCGGAAGTTTCTTTTAGAACTTGGAGTTGTGCCACAAATGGACAAGCTGGTTGTAATGTATTGTGACAACACTGGCATAGCCTCACATCCAAAGAACCCAGGAACCACAAAAAAGGAAAGCACATTAAGAGAAAGTACCACCTAATCTGAGATTTCATCCAAAGATGGAAAGTTGTGGTGGAACAGATTGCCTCGGAGAACAATCTAACAGATTCCTTCACCACGCCTTTGGCTGAGAGAGTCTTTAGAAGATACATGGACACTATAGGCGTGGGCACCTATGCACTCACGTAATCTTAGAGTGTAAGTGGAAGATTGTTGGAATGTATGTCCTCTTAGACTAGGTTTCTGATGTAATTTTGACTTGTATTAATAAAAATAGTTTTTTTAGAAATTATTTGTGAAATCTTCTTCTTCTTCTTTTTTTTTTTTTTGTGCACAAATTTCATTGAAAAAAACCTATTGTATTTAAGTAGGTAGTTCATGTGAATGGAGGTCTTTCATAGTAAGATATGGATCATGAGTTACTTAATACATAAACTATTGTTTTTAACCGAATGATGAGAATGAGAATCTTAACATGAAAACGTTATTGTGTTATGAATTCTAAATAGGGAAGGGCTTACCTTTAGCTAATGAATAGTCTTCTCATTTTATAACACAAGCGTATTTTCCATACATAGAACTAAACCTGTAGTAGTGGTTTCTAAAAGTACTATGTGGTAAAAACTCAAACTACTACTACTACAGTGTGGACTTATACTCTACAGCTTGAGTATAAGTTGGTGGTCTAATGAAGCTAGAAGCGTATGCTTTGATATACTATAGTTGAGGTTATTTAGGACTAATTCTTGTATGTTGGATATAATGTAATGAGTTAGTTAAGACATACTTGTACAAGATAGTTTCTACACTATATCGCCCCTTGTGGTAGTCCGAATGATCTAATTATTTAGGGCCCTAGGTGACGTGACTTGGATATTTGCTTTAGGGTAGCTCCCTTAGAAAGCGAAAATATTGCAAGAAGTCGCGGATCATGGACTAGAAGCTTAAAGATGATAAATGTCTTTTAGAGAGGGGTTAGTACACTCTTTCCTCTCTAAATGCACAGTGGTATATAGAGAGGTGTTTTAGTCATTTCATCTGTAGGTCGAAGACATAGGTAACACAACATTGTCCTTGGGATTAATATTTCCTTATGGTGATATTAAAAAAATTAAAATACAAAATACAGCTATTTATATAGTTGGGGTATTTTGGTCATTTTAGTAACCAAGACGATGTGTTTTTTTGGTCCTCGAAATAGACCATAAGTCCAAATTAATTTTAGATCGAGGAAATGGTTTCAATTAAAAGGATTTTATTTTATTTAGGAAGTCTAATTTATTTTTGGACTGGAATAAAATAAAAGAACGAGAGAAAATAAATTCATTATCTAATTTAATTGGTTAATTAATTATTCAAGGTCTAAGCCCATATTGAATAATTAGAAAAATTAACTTGGGCCTAAGCTAGTTAATAAAAAGGCTTGAATAATTATTTTAGTTCATTTGGGTTCATTAATTATTTGTTAAGTTATTTTAATAGGTCGAGGAAATAAATTATTAACAGTTATTATTTTGGGCTCATTGGGTCCAAGGAAAATAATAAATTATTAATGACCCAATAACCTGAACCAGAAGGGTTTTTTTAACTCACGGAACAGAAGAGTTTAGGCTAAACTAAACCTATTCTGTTGATAGCCTCCGGGTGTTTTGAAATATCAAAACCCCAGTGTTTTAGTTATTAATTGAGTTAGTCGTGTGGTTTTTTTTTTCCCTATAAGAGAATACACACAAAGAAAAAAAAAATAGAAGCTTTACCTCTTTTCTCTCTTCTCTCTCGTTGGTTTTTTTTTTTTCCTTTTTTAGTTTCTTGATTTTGCTAATCAATAGCAAAGGATCAAGAACGCTTTCTGAGACTAGTTTTTCTTTGCCTATTTGTTTAACCAACAAGACATTAGGTGGTGGAATATTCTGAGAAGCAAAAGACTTTGGCGTTCATGCCACAGAGGAATAGGAGATTAGCGTGTCATCAACTGGAAGCATCAACAAGTGAAGAAATCATCCCTGTTGTTCAATCGTCTTCTTCATAGCCAAACAAACCAAAGACACGCAGAAGTAAAAGAAAAATAATTCTTCTACTGTGTAGCTTATGCATTTTTCTTGTTTTTGGTTTCTGTTTTTTGTAGCAAGCATGGCTCTTGTGCATTTCATTAGCTTCAATCACATCTAATTTAAGTATAAGGTTTCTGCCAACAATTTTCGTGTCAATGGATTGCACCAGCTCTTAAGCTAAGAGAACATTGATGAAGCTACTTTGATTAGGAGAAATAATCCTAGATAAAATAAGGGTGAGACAATTACACATAATTTTTATAATAACCTTATTACAAAAATTGCAAAGACTAATAGGTCAGAACTCTGACAATGATGATAGAGATCATTTCTTTGGAATAAAAACTAGCATTGTGCTTGTAAAAGACCTCGGTATAGGAACTCCTGAGAAAAAGTCTCTTATAGCCTGAAGCATGTCATCTCTCACAATATCCCAGCAAAAAATAAAGAAAGAGTTTAAAAAGTCGTCTGGGCCAAGCACACTCGATTTATCAAGTTTAAAGATATCTCCCTTATTTCCTCTTTAGATGGCAGTATATCCAACAAATGATTATCTCTATCTGAGACAAGTCGAGGTATAAACTTTAAAATGGGATTTTGCTCATCAAAGTATGGTTCAGCACCCAAGAGATCCTGATAGAAGTGAATAGCTTCTTCCCAAACATCTTTAATCCATGTACCATTATGATCTCGAATACAAGAGACGTGTCTCTTGCCTATTTGCCTAACAAATGGAATAGAAGAAAGATGTGTTAGCATTGCCTTGCTTAATCCATTTAATTCTGGCTTTCTCGTGCCAGAAAGACTCCTCACCGGCCATCCACATGCAGCCTAGTTCTATTATCATAAATGGGAGCAACCTCATAATTAAATTCAACCCGAATAACATCATTTTTTTTGAAGATTGAAGAGAGGTAAAAATGTTACCAAGTACTTCCTCGTTCTAAGTTTTAAGGGCATCCTTAACTTGCAGCAGCTTACAAGCAACAATCTGCGTGCTATTACCATCAAAGTGCTTGGACCAAGCCTGCTTATTCAAACTTTAGAATCCCTCATGGTAGGTCCACATCAACACGAATTTATAGGGCTTAGGGGTTGAAGAACGCAGTAGTAGACTAATAGGAACTAGAAGAGGGGTATGATCAGAACCCCTGCAACATAAATGAGTAACAAAAGTGCTGTGAAATGTTTCGTCTCATTGTTTATTCACCAGAGCCCGGTCTAGCCTTTCCATACAAGGATGCTTTCCTTCTCTTACCCAAATAAACTGGCTCCCAGAAAAGGAACAGTCCCTCAAATCATAGATATTGATATAGGTAACAAAGTCCTCAATCGCTGGCAAAGAAGGACTACATGTACCAGTATGTTCAGGACATAAAATAATATTAAAGCCTCTCCTGAGAAACCAAGGCCCCTGTAACTGCGATTTAAAGGCAATTAAATCTGTTTAGAGCTATTAGCGTGATGGCCTAGTGCAAGGTCCATAGATGAAGGATGCAGTTATTGAGTTTCCAGGTGAAGTTCAAAAGAGACTAAAATTATATGATCAGATATGGACAGCACTGAAAGCTGAATAAAATTTTTCCAAAAAATCCAGATTTTCCCAGAAGAAGTCAAACAACAATCTATAAAGCCAAGTCTAAAAGTAAAATCATGAATTTTTACTGATGTAACGAAAGGTTTAATAATCACAACCATAGATAATTTGTGTTTTTTGATGAGTTTTTTAAGCCTGTTAGTCGAAAAGGGATCAACCATCCCACGAATATTCCATATGGTGATATTCATTGGGGAGAGATACGAGAAGGGGGCAAAAATATTGAACCTTAACACAACGTCATGGCTGGATCTTGCATGTAGTAGTATTATGTTGCGTTGCTTCTCATTAAGGGACCTCTCTTTGAGATATTTTTTAAGGCCTGAAGACATTGGATTTCCATTGCAAAATCAAGCCGTAAATCAGCCGTGGTAGAAAACTCAGATTCTGATGCAAAACCATCATCAGATTCTGGGGCCATTTTTTCTTCTTTATTATCAAAACCAGGGAGCAGTAGCAACTTTCCCATATAGGGATCATCTTTTTAGATAAATTTAGATAATGAGATTCAACCTGGAAGAGTTTCAGTGCCAACAGCATTGTTTTACAAGACAGGTCCGTGTGAAGTCAAATCCACAATAAGGCAAATAATGTTTGTACCTACGCAACCACCCTTTGTCATAAGGGGATTGTTTACGAAAGATTGTTCAACATCATTCTTCTGTAAGGGCATCAGTGATAGTGAGCAACTATACCACCAATTAATGGGTGAGATTGATCTGTGGGCCTAGGCCTGGGCACCTCTAGAGAAGCTATGTCAATGAACTCAGAATTAGGGTTTAGGGGAGCAGGCAACCCCACAGTGTTTGTAGTGTTGACAGAAGTTGCAACTCCAGTGGTTGAGGTAGTCATTGTCACATCAGGTTCTGGGAGCTCTCTATATAGAGAGGAAGTACGTACTAGCTGAGGGGAGGGGATTCTCGCTGCTCTTAACTGGTGACTTAGGCAACTTATCCTTCTTCAAGTAGTCAAGAGTCTAATCCTTATCTTTCCCTACTTTGGGCTGCCAAATCTGCATATTTTTTCCTTTTCTCGAGGATCGACCACATTGTTTTCAGTGATATCATGAGGATTTCTTGCTTTACAAGAGGATTTGTCATGTTCCAGAAGATTAAAATCTGAGCAAAAAGAAGGGAGATTATCATAATCCACCATTTAGTAGAACCCGTCAGATCCCCTATCCAGATCCGTTTTACTAAAAGTTTGAGAAGATCAACTTTAATAGGGATCTTTGCCACAATTGGACATGTCAAATTGGCTATCGCTTCATCAAGTTTTAATGATCTACCGATTGCTAAACCTAAACTGAATAGAATGCACTTGGTAAACAAGTGGATAGGCAAGTACTAAAGAGAAATTCGCAACGGCACAATAGAAGGGTCCTCAGAAACCCTGAACGATGGCGTCCATTTGTGGATTTGTATTACAAAGCCAAGAACATACCACATTCCCTTAAGCCAAAGCCTAATGCAATCTTCTTCTGTAGCTAGGTGAAGCAGAATGTGTTTATTATCAAGCAAGCCTATTGACACAACCATTTTAATCCAAAGGTCTGAAACTCCTTCCGAAGAGATTCCATTGTCGGTTTGCCATGAGAGAATTTCCCAATCAATGAGAATTGAAAAGGAGCCGCAACTTGATCAATCTCTTCCATGAATAATACTAGAGAAGTTTCACCATTCTGAGAAGAAATTGGATTGCTCGGAAAGGGCAGGGAGGCATGATCAAAAAATAAAGGCAAAAGATTTCCAGCACCAACCAAGATTCAGGACAGGAGGGTGAGGCACTAGTACTGGTGGAAGAAGCAAGAAAAGGAGAAAGCTTAATTTTCATTACAAGAAAATTGCAGTTTAGCTACAAAAATTAGCGATGGATTTTTCACCGTCACTAATTTGCAAAGGAATAGCGACAGAATAAGAATCCGCTGTTAATTTCCGACGGAAAACCAAAATTTGAAATTAAAGTTATTTTTTGGGATTTTCCAACTATCAGTCGCAAATCCATCGCCAATTAGCATATGATTTGTGACAGATTTATCTAATCATAAATTAAACTTAAAAGAAGTGCAAATCCATTGCTAATTTATCACTAATTAGTGACGGATTAGCAACAGATACATCTAATCATAAATTAAAACTAAAAAAAAAAATTCAAATTCATCGACAATCTCGCGTAATAATAAATTAACGCTAAAAAATCACAAGACATCACAAAGCCCTCGCTATAACGACGACTTTGCGACGGTCTCACCTAATAATAATTAATGTTAAAAATCGCATATGCAAATCTGTCGCTAATTAGCAATGACTTTGCAATGGATTTTCAAAATTCTAAAATTAATTTATTCTTTACACAAGCCTTCGCTAATCCGTCGCTAATTTACCATGGATTTGTGATGAAAAATTCAGTCGTAGTTGATTCATCGCAAATCTCTTGCAAATCCGTCACTAATCCACAAAAAATACTATATAATTAATATATCGCACAAAAAATCACAAGAACATTAATAACCTAATAACGGAGCACGTGCTTCTCCACAACAAGGACGTGGGTTCGAGTCCCGTATCTGACATGATCTTATAATATTCTTGGCAGGTTGGGTCGAGTTCAGTTTGGGCGAGTCAGGCTAGTTAGCTCAAGTCTTGGCAGCTTATTATTATTTTTTAAAATAAAATTTTTTTGTTGTCACTAAATTAGCGTATCTTAGCAACTACCTTTAATTACAAAATTAATTACCGATGGCTTATCAACCACTTTTAATTACAAACTTAATTATAATGTCATATATTAAAGGGCCATCGCAAATTCGACATTGTAAGTGTCAGATTTTCATTCCGTCGCGACGATCGTAATCTGTCATTAATCTATCACTAAACTCGCAACAGATTTGATAGTAACTAAATTGCTTTTCTCTTGTAGTGTTTTGCTTCCTAAATCTATGTTTTTATGCTATTTTTTATTACAATTTAGATTATCTAGAAAAATAATACTCCATTCGTTTAATATTATTTGGCATTTTATCTTTTGTATTTTGTTTCATAATATTTGGCTCTTTACACAGTCCTATACATCAATGATTAATATTTTTCAATATTACTCTTAAGTTTAGCCAAACTATATTTAATGAAAAGATAAAAAACTTTGTAAATGATTATTTATTCTTGCATTTATTACGGGTAAATTGGAAATATAAGAAAAGAGCTTATTGATTTTAGAATTCTTAATCTATGTGTAGATGGCTAAAAGATCAAATAATATGAAATAGAAAGAGTAATACTTAGACAAGCATTTAAAATATTTAGATTTTAAACTTAAAAAATTATTTTATTTAAAATTTATAATATAAAAACAACATTAATTGGACTATGAAAGGATTTTTTAAAATTTCTCACACAAAAAACAACAATTTAAATTATAAGAATCGTCAAGTTATTATCATCTTTGACACAGCCAAAATAGCTTCGTCCAAATTCGTAGCTCCCATCTCCAATAATCCAAGAGGTAAAGGTTTAGTTAGCCTCCGATAGACAGATTGACCAAATGGCCCATCTCCAAAAGATTTTTCTATATATTACGTTCGATCTGTGCTTCTCTTCTACGTTAAGAACTTCAAGTACTAAATAATGGTACTTTGTTTAGGCATCCCATAACCCATATATAGAAAAAGAGCATAAAAGTTAATCATGGTAGCAATTGGCTATGGAAAGCAATTGTGGTGGCAGCCATTTGCTATCTTCTTCAAGAATTGCTATGTCTGAAGAAGCACAGAAGATTGCCTCTAGGGCCAAAACCACTTTCTATTTTGGAAAATCTTCATTTGTTGGGGAAGAATCCACATCAAGATCTATTTCGTTTAGCATAGAAACACGGACCAATGATGTATATGTGTAGTTTGGATTTGTCTGAGCAACCATTGTTTCATACCCAGAAGCCTCTGAGAAGTTCCTCGAAACTCATGATCTTAATTTTTCTAGTAGACCTTATAATTTTGGTGTTTGGTATGTTTCTCATGAGCAAAAGAACTTAACTTTTGCCAATGACGCCCCCTATTGGCAAAATATGCATAAGCTTTGCATTCTAGAGTTGCTAAGCAATCTTAGGATTAATCAATTTCAATCCATAAAAAGAGAAGAGTTTGGGTTACTGATTGAATCACCGAAATGGGCAACTTCTGATCGTGTTGCTATTGATTTAAGTGCTTTAATTTGTTTCATCTTTAAGCGAAAATATGAGTTGCCTGATGATATTTGCAAAGAAATATATAGACAAGGATTTTCACAATAGAGGTTTCAAGGATGTGATTCAAGAGGTGGTACATATTGGAGAAATTCCTAATTTTAGTGATTTCTTTCCATTTGTTCGCGTTCTTTACCTTTACGGACTAACTCGATGCTTTAAAGCAATTAGTAATTGGTGAGCACATTCAAACTGGGAGCCAAAATGATGGCCATTTTAGAGTCCAGTAAAGCTGAATTTGAGTTCGATGAGAAAAACAATGACTGCCTTTTTCTCCACCACCATTAAAGAAAATGCTGGAATTATCTAGCATGCAACTTCTGTTGTGGTCCCTGGCAACATTATTACTTAAAAAAAAAAAAAAAAGTTGTGATATAAAAAGAGAAAACGTGAATGCATATTAAACAAGAAAAATGAGTGGTCTACAACAATTAGTCATGCCTATAAATAGGCTTCTTGAATTGCAAGTAAACCATCGACAAAAACAATACAAGCACAGTGAGTGAGTGCAAACAAGTCCAAAACTTATAGCTTTGATGAGTTTGTGGGATGAGGAAAAAATAATTGGGGAGTGACAAAATAGTGAGGTGAATTAGGGTGTTTGGGAAACACTTGGGTATTACTATTTGAATTAATCTCAGGATTATACCTCTAGTATTTTTTCTAGAGAAGTCCCTCTTATATGCCTACTAATTATTTTATTAGTAGAAGAAATATTCAGAGTTTGTCCCATAGACATAGCCCAAATCAAGAGTGAACCACATTAAATTTTTATTGTATTTTATTTGCTTTGCTCGTACTTAATTTATTTTGCGTCTACCTATCCTATTAGTCCACCCTTCCGCTGCACTAGGGGAAAATATTAATTAATCTGTGCTATTTTTCCAACAACTTCATCGCCAATTAAGGAGTATTCTAGAGCTGCAATTTGCAATTAAAAAATTGCAAATTGCAACCCCCATTCTTCACCGCCATAAAGAAGAATTTGGAGCTGCAAATTGCCAATCTCCACTACCATTCTAGAATCTTCAAGTAGTTATCAACTTTCCCAAGAAAATCTAGCAACTTGCACCAAGTTGCAAGATTAATTTCGCAACTTGCTGCTTCTATTAGCTTCCAAAATATATGAACTGACATTAAGGTCAGTGAAGAAGTGCTCTATAAATAGGGAAAAAAAAGTGTAGAGCCAAGTATGGCATATGTGAGCAAAAAAAAGGAAAAAAAAAAAAAAAGAAGAAGTCAAAGTAAGTGAGTAGTATAAGTGGTGAGCTCGAGGGGTGCTTGTGTAAGTGCAAGGAGTGGTTAGTGAATGCTGTGAGCAAAAAGAAATGAAATGTGGATGTTGTTCATGTGTACACAAGTGTTAGACTATAAGTGTAGTGTGTGATAGAAAGCATGCATGTGGGTGTATGTGTGAAACATTTGTGAATTTTCCTTATTGTAAATTCAGCGAGCTTTCCTTTTTTAATATAATTTGTTTAGCCTTTGGTCCTCTTCATTTTCTCAAAATTTGGTATCAGAATCAGATTCGTCACGTGGCTCACAATTGAGTTAACGAACAGTTAGGGACTATGTTTAATTTAGTCCATTGGTGATCGTAGTACATAGAAACTCTACCGGTACGCTATCAAGGACTATGAAATTGGTTGGTCAAGGACCAAACTTACTTGGATAAGGTAAGGGGCATCACGAAGTTATGATGGTAAACTTTGTCACTACGAACAATATTGAAAAGCTAATGGAGGACAACTACAATGATTGGAGTGTGTGCATGAAGTTCTATTTGAGAGGACAAAGTTATGGGAGCTCATAGATGCAAGCCAAACAACACCACCACCACCAAAAGAAAATGTTGGAGAATATAAAAAATGAGATAAGAATGCTAGTAAGGCTCTATCAATTTTAGCTTTAATAGTTGAGAATCAATTATTAGATTTGATTAATAATGTAAAGATGCTAAAGGAAGCCTGGGATATTCTGGCAGAGAGATTCTCCAAGACTAATGAAGCCAAGGTGTAGCGGCTCAAAAATTAGTTATTGGGAATCTCATAAGGTAATATGACATTAAGTTAATATTTTGCCAAGGTGAGATCCTTAAGTGAAAAAATTTCAAATTAGATTCTATTTGTCTTATTGACAAAACAATCATGAAGGGGATTATAATTCGTGGGTTACAATGAGAATACACCCCGATTATAGTAGCAACACAGGGATGGCTAGAACCACCAACACTTAATGTGTTGGAAAACATGCTGGCAATTGAAGAAGCATTAATAAGATCATCCTATAGCACATCAACAAATAATGAAGAGAATGTTCTTTATGGAAAACGAAGAGTATATAGAGGAAAGGAAAATGCCAAAAGGACATTGGGAGAAAAGTACGCATCAAGGAGGAGCACTACCACAGCAAAATAGCAACATGAGAATCGATGAAGAAACAATGAGTGTTACAATTGCAGAAAAAAAGGCCATTTTGCTCAAGATTACCGGCACAAATAAGTTAAAAAGAATGCTACCATATCTTCACAAATTCTAGAAAGTGAAGATTAATGGTATTTTCAAGCATCTTTTGCACTAGAGGAGGAGGTGATATTGTCAAGCCCAACTCAAGCTAAGGAAGAAGATTTAGCACTAGTCACGGTATGTGACAAACTTATCAATGACAAAAATGACAGGACAGTCGACAGTAGGAGATAGAGAGAAGTTTTGTAGTTTGGAAAAATACAAAAGTAGACATGTCGTGGTAATTGCCAGCAATTCTAAGATGCTAATTACACATGGCAATGCTTTGGTAATACCACGATTGAACACTATCGATGTAAAGTTAAATAAAGAAACTACTATATGTATCACAGCTAGCTTCAACAAGGAACTATATCATATTCAGCATAGAAGACATGAAGGTGTATCATCAACTAAAGTTAGAATGAGAATCAAGTTTGAGGGACAAAGACTAGAATCTATCTATGTAATGTCTGTAGAAATAACAAATATAGATAAGACTAAAAGAAAAGAGACACTACATTTGTGGCATGCAAGATTGGGACACATGAGCTATACCAAACTAAAGGTGATGATGAAGAAGTCAATGCTCAAAGGTCTACCACAATTGGAGGTTTGAGAAAATATAATTTGTACCAGCTACTGATGCGTGTTTTGTAGTGTAGAAAATACTACCAACAAAGCCCATAATCAATTAAACATTAATTGAATTGCTAACTACTAAAACCACACATACGAGTAAGTATACCCATCATATAGTATAGGAAATAGCAAGTATCGAATCCATGAGAATTTAGGTGTTGGGATATATGCCCTCTTAGACTAGGTTTCTGATGTAAACATCGAATATTTTAATAAAAGAATTTATTCTCAGAAATTGTTTGTGAATTTGCATTTTATTTGTGCACAATTACATTTGGAAAAGACCCATTGTGTTTAAGTAAGTGGTCCATGTGAATGGTGGTCTTTCACAGTAAAGTATGGATCACGAGTTACTTAATACAAACTTTTGTTCTTAACCGATTGATGAGAATGGGAATCTCATCATGTCTAAGTTACTGTGTTATGAATTCCAAATAGGGAACGTCTTACCTTTAGCCAGTGAGCAGTCCACTCACTTCATGACATAAGCGTATTTCGAATACGTAGAACAGGACCTATAGTAGTGGTTTCTAAAAGTATTATATGGTAGAAACCTAGACTACTACTGCTACAGCGTGGACTAGTACTCTACAACTTGAGTATGAGTTGGTGGCCTAACGAAGCTGGAAGTATGTACTTTGATATGCTATAGTTGAGGTTCTATCGTAGGACCAATATACTTGCATGTTGGGTATGTGTGACTAGTTAGTTAAGACAGACTTGTACAGGATAGTTTCTATACTATATCGCTTCTTGTGGTTGTCTGAATGATCTAAATATCTAGAGCCCTGGGAAACATGAATTAGATGTTTGCTTTAGGGTAGCTCTCTTGGAAAACGGAAACAATCTAGGAAGTCGTGGATCAATGGACTAGAAGCTTAAGGATGGTAGATGTCATTTAGAGAGGTGTTAGTACATTTCTTCCTTTCTAAATGTACATCGATGTATAGAGGGATATTTTAGTCATTACACTTGTAGGTTGGAGACTTTGCTAATGCAGTATTGTCCTTGGGGTCAATATTTCCTTATAGTAATATTAGAAAATATTTAAAATGCAAAATACAGCTATTTATATGGCAAGGGTATTTTGGTCATTTTAGTAGCCAAGGCGGTATGTCTTTTGGTCCCCAGTATAGACTGTGAGTTCTAATTAAATACAAGCTAAGGAATTGGACTTAAATTAAATTAAATAGAATTTATTTTATTTAAGTAGTCTAATTTAATTATTGGGTTAGAATAAAATAATGGTCCATGGAGAAAGAGAATTAATTAAATTAGTTTGGTGGGTTAATTAATTGTTCAGGGCTTTGGCTCAGTTTGAATAATTAAAGATTGGCCTGGGACTAAACTAATATAGGCTTGTTAATTGGACTAGTTTATTTGGGTTGAAAAATTAATTATTAATTGGGCCATTTATTTGGTTCTAATTAGAATAATTAATTTAGTCCAAAAGGCTAAAGTAAGAGTCCAATGAGCCAATCCAGTTTAACCTAGGGTTTTATTTAGGTTAAATAGAAGAATAGAGAAGTACGTTGTTCTTTGCTTGCCTTTTCTCTGTGTCTAAAAAAGAACGTTGTTTTTCACTGCTTCTTCTCGTGTGAAAAAAACGTGACAGCACCTGTCTCTCTCTCGAAAATATTCCTTAGCCCTGCGAGTTGTTCACGAAACAGGATTAGGCAGGCCATATATTGGAAGATCGAGAGATTGGCGTTCACATACATGCACAGATGGAGTAGGAGGCTTGTAGGAGTGGCACCAGAGGTTTCCACCAACGCACCTACCCCAGTTCCACACATTTTGATCTAGCCAATTCTGAAAACGAGAAAAAGAGGTAAAAAAATTTTCCCTCGGAGCTTCCCAGGCTGTGACCGGTGCCATCTGTGGCCTGGGAGTTTCTTATTCTTCGTTTTTCAGGTTTTTTCCTTCCGCTGCGTGCTTTGATTTCCCACTTTAAACCTTCATGGATATACTATGATGCTTTGAGGTTATCAGGTTTTTATGGGATTGGTAAATAAAATAAAATAAAAAGAGGAAAAAATCATGGGACATGTTGATAGACAGAAACACACGGTTTTCTTCCTAACATTACTCTTTTTCTCTCTGAAAAATCTTCTCTGTGTGTATTGTTGTTTGCTAGACAGAGAACTGTTTTTCCTCCATTCCTTAGTCTTGTGAGTCTTTACCAAACGTGAATTAGGCAGGCCATATATTGGAAGATCGAGAAGAAGTTTGGCGTTTACATAAATGCACAGACGCAGTAGGAGAATTGCAGGAATCGCACCAGAGGTTTCCACCAGTGCACCTATCCTAGTTCTACATATTCCAGTCCAGCTAATTTTGAGAAACAGAAGAGGTAAACATTTTTTTTTTTCTTCATGCAAGAGCTTCTGTTCAATTTTGTTGTCTGTTCGTTTGCCATTCAATCTTTATTAGGATCCCACCTTACTTTACCTAACTCTTTATTGTTTAGCCAATAAAATAATAAGAGAATAAAAATAAAAAATAAAGATAAAAAATATATACAACTCAAGGATGAATGAATATGTAATTAGACAAATATTTTTGAAAACATGACCATGAACTATTTAGCAATTATCACAATCAATTATTATCTTGACGTTATGAAAGAATAAATTAGAACCACTCCGTTTAGCAATCCATGATTCCCTATCTTCTAAGTAACTTAATGAATATATTCTATCTCACCAGTCTTACTCAAAAGATGCATTAAAATCAATCTTGATATAAATTCTTATATTCTAGGTGACTTAAAGCATGAAATTAGCCAATAAATCTATATTCTAGCAATCATCGACCAATCTGTAAATACCAAGTTCTTAACAATTAACCCATTTTGCAAGCAAGTTAACAAAAAAAAAAAAAATCAATTAATCAATTTTGTAATAAAAATAAGTAATCAAATCCCAAGACAAATAGTCAATTGATCAAAAGACCAAATTAACTCAATAAATCATGAATCCCAGAATAGTGTCAAATTGTAATGAAAATATTAATTACATCATTATTCTAGAAAAAAGACAACAAAGGTAAAAAAAAAGAACTCATAGACAAGGCTCCTTCTTCTCCCTTGAAGACTTTTTTGAACAATGCTCATTGATTTTATAAATTCCTCCTTCAATGAGTAATTTTCTAATTTGATCCTTGAATTCATACCTTTGTCTTGTGTTTTTCTTATTTAAATAGGCTTCCAAGAGGCCAAAATTCGTTCCCTAAGAATTCTGGACCGAGTAGAGATTGGAAAATACCAAAATTCTTGAGAAATTACCAAATTCGCACATGAAAAGAAAAGTCCGCCGACGTGGGACAGTCCAAGGCCCGCATCGGCTCCACTTGGCACAGCCGGTGCCAGCCGTGCTCTGGTCGCCGTTCATTGTTTTTTCTTCTCTAAGAAATCCTCTGTTTATCCAGAATAGGGCCGGCGCCTACTCTGTGGAACACGGCCAGCTCCGGCCGTGCTCTGACGGCGACGAATTTTTGGTATTTTCTTCATTTTCTAGCTAAAATACCTTTCCAATGGAAAAATACCAAATATGAAGGAATATGCTTAGTTATTGCACTAAAAGTATCACAAAACATCCTCAAATAACTTGAAAAATATAGATGAATTTTGCCCCTATCATATTCCCCTACACTTGAACCTTTGCTTGTCTTCAAGCAAACCAAAATTAGAAACTAAACATTTACAACAAGACAAGACAATTTATCAAAATTTTCCTTAACAAATTAATCCATAATGAAGACATAACCCTCTTCAAGACTTAAACATAAATTCGTTAGTCACTCAACCCTTTCAAAACCTTGTAAACTCATGTATGAAATCAAACAATCCTAAGGCCATCAAAGTTAAGTTAAACAAGCTTATATCTAGTACAAGAAAATCATCCTACTCCTCAAGCAAACACATATATAATATAAATCATACAAGTCAAGCCATTTAACTATTTCAAGCACTATAAACTCAAATTTACACAACTCAAGTTAATGAAATAATAAAAACACTCCACTCTTTTTTTTTTTTCAATGAATTTGGTAATTGATAGCCTCAAGTGAATAGATTTCTCTTCATACATCGTATTGGCCCTCTTATAGTTATTATACATGTTTTCATTAATTTTTCTTTCTTGACTTTTTACCTTCTGGATAGCCTCAAGAGAGTGTACCAAATAATTCTTGCTACTTCCCTCCATATTAACCCTCTTTTCAACAAAAAATCTTTTTTTAAAAAAAAAATGAAAGAAATTTTTTTTCAACTCACATTTTTTTTCCTTTTCCTTTTTTTTTTATTTCCTCACATTTTTTATTCACAACTTAAAGTTAAGCAAGCTTTAAATCTATAATAAAAGAATTAATCAACAACTCTTCCTATATTTTATCAAAGCATCCATATTCAAACATAAAGAATAAAATAAAACTCAAATACCAAATATAACCAAGTTTAACTTAAATTCTCATGACTTAGCAAAATCTAACTTAATACACAAGTTTACCTTTTAAATAAAAATCCAACCATAATGAATGACAAATCTATATCCAAAGTTAAAAGAAAATCATAACTTCATTGTAGACAAATAAATTCAATTTAGCTCTAGAATCTCCAAACTTTCAAATTTCTTCAAATTTTCAATAAAAAAATTTCAAAATTTTTTGAAAGTAGCTCGATACTAAGAAAACACTAAGATAATTGTTAAAAACTTGGGCAAAGAATATCACCAAACCACTCTCCCACACATAAACTGGACAATGTCCTCATTGGCAAAAAATTAACACAAGAAAGCATCTCCAAAGGGACCAAAAAAGGATAAAGGAGGTAGAAGGTTAAGTAATACTCTCCAAGTGCAATAATACTCCAATAAATATTAAAACTTGGATAAGAATAGAAGAGCTTGTTCAAGAAACCTTTATTCAAACTTGCAAAAGAAAACACAAATAAAAGTACAAAGAAAATAATAACAAAATAAAGACACACCTAAATAGAAGAAAATAAACTAAAGAAAAATACAAATAAAAATCCTAAGACAGCAAATAAAGACACAACTCACTCCCCCTACTTAAGTTGGAAAATATTTTCCTTATTTAGGGGAAATAACACCTAACAACTCCAAACACAAAACAAAGATACAAACTATTTTCTCTAATCATGCTTTCTCATCAAACTTTTGTAAAAGAAATTAATGCTCATTGAAAAAGATAGGCATGATGAAAGTAGAAATAAGAGAAGGTTTTGAAAACTGGAGGGTTCATGGAAAATATTAGTTGCAATGAATGTAAATGCATGACCCCCCTTTCATAACACCTTTTTAGATATACAAATTAAGTTCCCAACACAAAAATGTACTTTAACCTAAAAAGTGTATAAACATTAGATTCACCCCTTATCCTTTCAAAAGATTTGTTACAATATAAACTCCTATTTGAACCGAGTAATGTAGATCTTAAAGATGGAATAAAAAAATCCATACTTTTCAACATATCTACAAATACTAAGTTACCTCCCCTAAAATTAGGATGAAGGGTATGATGCATCATAGAAAAATTCAACTCCTTGAGGCATGTTAAATTCCATATATCATCAATGGCATCATTAGGCTTAGTGAGTTGAGAGGTACCTATAAATTCATGTGAAAAAGAAAAATTAGAAATATGAGAGCACATAATGGAATTAAAATTTTTTCCCATCACATTAGGTAGTTGTTCCGCATATCCTCTTTCCTCTCATTGGGAGTCCTATTGTGCAAGTGTATGGGCCTTGATAGCATCTTCAACCAACTTGGCTAGTTGTGTTATTTGATGGCTCATTTATTGGGAAGATTTTTCGTACCCCCTAATGGATGTGTTTGTGTTGCCAACAAAGGATTTGATTGAAGTTTCAAGTGACGTCTCATTAAAAGCATCAATGGGAGCTTTCAACCTTGCTAACGTATCATTATTATAGCTCATTTGACATTGTACCCATGAATAATTGTCCATGATGATATTTTGAATCTTGCACTCAAAGAAAAATAAAAAAAATAAAAATAAAAATAGCAAATATTTGAACAAATAAAAAATAAAATCATATACTAATAAAAGGACTAAAATATTCACAATGTACCTAAAAAACAAAATTTAGTGATATTTACAAATACAACAAAGGCTATATTAACAAAACTCGAGTGTTTCTGATAATGCCCATCCCTAGCAATAGCACCAAAAACTTAATTTGTGTTTTGTAATGTAGAAAATATTACCAACAAAGTCCACAATCAATCAAACTTTAATTAAAATACTAACTACTAAAACCACACGTACGGGTAAGTATACCCATCATATAGTATAGAAAATAGCAAGTATCAAATCTACGAGAATTTAGGCTTCCACCTTACTTTACCTAAATTTTTATTGTTTAGCCAATAAAATAATAAGAGAATAAAAAGAAAAAATAAAGATAAAAAATATATACAACTCAAGGATGAATGAATATGTAATTAGATAAATATTATTGAAAACATGACCATGAACTACTTAGCAATTATCACAATCAATTATTATCTTGACATTATAAGGAATAAATTAGAACCACTTTGTTTGCCATCCATGATTCCCTATCTTCTAAGTAACTTAATGGATATATTCTATCTCACCAGTCTTACTCAAAAGATTCACTAAAATCAATCATGATATAAATTCCTATATTTTAGGCGACTTAAAGTATGAAATTAGCCTATGAATCCATGTTCTAGCAATCATCAACTAATTTTTGATTACCAAGTTCTTAATAATTAACCACTTTTGCAAATAAGTTAATAGATAGCAAATATAAAATTAATAAATTGAGACCACCATCAACCTCTTTTGCAAGAAAATTAACAAAAAGAATCAATTAATCAATTTTGTAGCAAAAATAAGTAATCAAATCCTATGACAAATAATCAATTGATCAAAAGCCCAAATTAACTCAATAAATTATGAATCTCAAATAGTGTCAAATTACAATGAAACATTAATTACATTATTATTCTAGAAAAAGACAACAAAAAGTAAAAGAAAGAACTCATAGACAAGCCTCCTTCTTCTCCCTTGAAGACTCTCTTAAATAACGCTCATTGATTTCATGAATTCCTCCTCAATTAGTGATTTTTTTTATTTGATCCTTGAATTCATACTTTTATCTTATGTTTTTCTTGTTTAAATAGGCTTCTAAGAGGCCAAAATTCATTCCCTAAGAGTTTTGGGCCGAGTAGAGATTGGAAAATACCAAAAATCTTGAAAAATTATCAAATCCGTGCGTGAAAAGAAAAGTCCGCCAACATGGGACAGTCCAGGCGCCGGCTGTGCTCTAGTCACCCAGTCGTGCTCTATTTTTTTTCTCTCCATGAAATCCTCTATTTGTCTAGAATGGGGCCAACACCAGCTCAGTGGGACACGGTCAGTGCCTGCCGTGCTCTGACGACGAGGGGTTTTTCATTTTTTTTTTGGTCGTTTTCTGCAATAAAAAGTCAAAACTCCTTTCCAATGATAAAATATCAAATATGAAGGAATATAACTAATTATTGCACCAAAGGTATCGCAAAACATTCTCAAATAACTAAGAAAATATAGATGAATTTTGTCCCTATTAGCTGCTAATATGGTAAAGCGCATCAACTACCATACGAGGAGTCAAAATTTAAGTAAAGGCACTTTTGGAACCAGTTTAGTCAGACATTTTTGGCACAGTAAAGTAGCCATCAGTAAGTGATTTCTGCCGCATGATAACCTTTATCAATGACTATTCTAGATATGTCTGTATTGATTGAATGAAAGAAAAATCAAAAGCATTATTGAAGTTTAAAGCTTTCAAAAACAAAGCAAAAAGTGAGATCAACTATGAAATAATATGCCTTCAGACAAACAAATGGTAGAGAATACACTTTAGAGGAATTTAAAGAGTTCTTGAAACAAAACAAGATTTGACAACAGTTGACATGTCCAAACACTCCACAACAGAATGGAGTTGTAGAAAGAAAAATCGATATCTTGCAGAGACTTGTAGAAGTATGTTACATGCCAAGAATATTCAACTGTAGTTTTAGACTGAATGCATGAAGATAACAATATATATCACCAATCGCCTACCATAAGTAAAGCTCAGCATGATCTCATCTTACAAAAGACTATGGAAGAAATAGCCCATTTTATCTCACTTTCGAGTCTTTAGGTGTGTATGCTACGTGTTAGTGCCCAATCATTTGAGGAGCAAGTTCAAGAAGAAGACAATTCACTACATCTTTGTCATATACAATGCTAGATGGAAAGGATATATTTGTTGTAATCCTAATATAGGTAGATGTTATACATCCATAAATGTTGTATTTGATGAAACATCCTCTTGGTAGTCATCCCAAGCTAAAAAACTACCACAATCAGAAGAAATTTTAGAAGAGTCGATACAAAGGATGGAAGAACAAGAAGAAGATCATTTGACTTCTGAAACAACTAAAGAGGATGGTATAAAATCATTATCAAAGGAGTCATCATCAAGCAAATTGAAAAGTCTATCATAGGCAGGAGTACACAAAATGACAGAAGATCGGAGGCCTAGCTAATATGAAGAAATGGACGTAAAAGAGGAGTTGCAACCATAACTTTAAATGTACCCTCGACAATGCAGACCTAATCCAAAATATGGAAATGTAGCCTTGATCGAGGACATTGTGAGAAGTGAGATAGAAGAAGAAATACACACACTAAAGCAAAATGAGACGTGGAACCTAGTGCCAAAGCTGAGGAAAATAACACCTATCTCTTGCAAATGAATGTACAACTAAAGACCAAGCTAGATGGATCAATTGACAGATACAATGGTCAATTGGTTGCTCGAAGTTTCTCACAAAAGTATGGATTAGACTATTGTGAGACATTCAGTCTAGTGGCAAAAATTACCATAGTTTGAGTATTACTTACTATAGCTGCAAGTAAGTTATGGAAGTTATGACAAATGGATATAAAGAATACATTCCTTCATAGAGAGCTTGATCGAGATATATGCATGCAACAACCACAAAGGTTCAAGAATAAGGCACACCCAAAGTTCGTGTGTAAGCTTAATAAAGCATTTTATAGACTAAAACAAGTGCTACAAGCATGGTATAAGAAAATTGTAGAACTCTTAATCCAAAATGGATATTCAATAGATCCAGGGAATTCAAGTTGGTTTGTTAAAGCTCAAACAGTGACGCTAGCTATAGTACTTGTATGTGTGGATGATCTATTTATCACTGGATATGATAAAGAAGAGGTTGGACAAAATGGATCAAATCTCTCAATTTAGTTCCAGATAAAGGAGCTTAGAGAACTAAAACATTTTCTTGGATTGGAGATAGAGCAAATGAATGATGGGATGTTTTTATGCCAACAAAAGTAAGTGCAGGATCTTCTATAAAAATATGGCATGCTTGACTGCAAACCAATCTTTACTCCAATGGAGTGAATGTTCGATTATACTTAACTAAAGGTAAGGAACTTCAAGATGGGATGATGTATCGACAGTTAGTGGATAGTTTAATCTACCTAACACTAATGAAGCTAAATATTTCATATGCAGTTGAAGTCATAAGCCGATTCATGCAAACACCGAAGAAGCCACATCTTGATGCAGTAAAAAGGATAGTAATATATGTAAAAGGTACTATATACTATGGCTCACTGTATAAAAAGATAGATACATCTCAAGTGACAAGATATTGTGATGCCAACTATGCAGGTGACTATGATACACGGTGATCATCTACTGGATATGCTTTCAGTTTCAAATCTAGAGTTATCTCACGGTGTAGTAGGAGATAATGAATAGTATCCCCATCAAGTACGGAGGCAGAATATCATGTTGCAGCAATGACAGCTCAAGAATGCTCATGGCTACTACAACTTTTGGAAGATCTTCACAAACCAGTGGATACGGTAATATAACTATATTGTGATAATAAAAAAACAATACTTTTAGCAAAGAATCCTATATTCCAAGCAAGAACAAAGCATGTGGAGGTCCACCATCACTTTGTACGAGAAAAAGTATTATATGGTCAAATTGAAATCAAACATGTGAAGACTGAATAACAAATAGTAGATATTTTCACCAAATGTCTCAATGGAGTAGAGCTTGAAAAAATTCGAAGACAACTGGGAATGATTTCACGAGAAGCAATACGAAAGCGGTCATTAAAGGGGAGTATTGAGAAAAAACATAACTACCTCCTTCTCCACCGCCATTAAAGAAAATGCTAGAATCATCTAGCATCCAACTTCACCGCCATTCAAGGAGTATTCTGGAGCTACAATTTGTAGTAAAAAATCTGCAAATTGCCACTGTAACACCCCGAAGCCTAGGCCCGCCAGGGCCGGGGATGTCGCTCCGTCCAAAGGACAAGGGTCTTTATAACTAGGTCATACAAATAAAATGACTGAAATAAAATAATACTTTAACTTAAAAATTTATTACAACCCAAAATACTCCAAGAGTAAATACATGAAACTCCAAAACAAAAACCATAAATAAAATTATCCACTCTCGTCTCCCTAAAACAATACATAGAATCAAAAGACACATTCTCTTCCAAGGCAGATATTACTAGTTACTCGACCCCACAGCAGGATCAACCTGAAATCATGATAAAAATGTGATGAGACAGAAATCTCAGTAAGTCCGTGTGTGCTTTGGGTGTTTAGTGAAAACAGTTCGTGGATGCAAAGTGTGAAACTTTTACAAGAGAAACATTGGCAAGCATCAAACATTAGTCAAAAGCAAGAGTGGCATTTTGGCTTATCTAGCCATACATAAGTAATGAAATCAACCACTCGAAAGAAAGGGATATGGGTTACCACACGTTGGGCCTCATAACCGGTCAGAATGCCGACACTTTGTGTAGACTAACAAAAGTAGGTGATCGGCCTACTGGGCAAGATACTCCTCATTCTCTATACCCAAACAACAACCGGGTGTCCATTCCGGCAAAACACAGCCACTTGACTGAAAACAAACTGCTAGCTCGGACCGACACGACTTACTGGACTGACATCTTATCCGGGAAGGACTCACCCCTCAGAGGTGGCCACCTGCTGAGAGACTTACCCTAACCCTTCAAAGACTAGTCCCAGTAGTCCACCCCTATTGAGTACTCAACGACATTTCCCACTTGGGATAAAATGAACGAAGCATTGCTCTTCATGAAAATAGCAATTTGAGGGTTTCCAAAGTTTTGGGAGAAATCAGTTTTGGAAAGAGTTTTAAGTTTGGAAAATCTGCTCATTAGCTTTTAAATAATTTAAGTGTTGGAAATGAGAACGAATTCAACCCTGAATTGCCTTCAGATAAATGAGTGTCCATACATTCCACATTTAGCTTGCCATAAGGAAAACATTTTTTTCACATCGATAGGTTTTATGCAGGAGTTTACCTGATTCTTGCTCACAACAACAAGGTCTCGAGCAGCTGACCTAACCCCACATGGGTAAATACAAATCTTAATCAATTTCAAGTCACAAACCACTTCCTCAATTTTAAATCAATTCAATTCACTACTACCATGATCCTAGTGTCCCAAGCTTTAAGATAAAATAATAACTAAATAGGTTTATAAGCTAAGTTTAATTTGTTATTTAAAATAATTAATGGTTTAGGAAATAAATTCTAATAAGTTGAAAGTTTAAACCTTGTTAGGAAAAATTTAGAGTTTATTTGATCAAGAGTCATAGATGATACTAGGTAAAATAGTGATTTAATGATAGTTTAGTTGTTAGAAAATAATTGATAGCTAAAACTAGTTGAGATTAAATTTAATAAGCCTTTCTTGGAAAATAATAAGTAAATCCTTAAGGATTTTGATTTAGTAAATATTTTACTAATTATGAATCATTCTCATAAAGCTTTAATTGATCTCTTTATTATAAATAATTATTATTTATTTTATTTTCTAGCAAAATTATTATTTATTTGATTAAAATATCCTTTATATATATAATAATTCCAAATATACCCTTCCTAGGGTTTTTCGAAAATACTAGCAATATTATTTTATTGAGTATTTTATGCATAACGTGAAAATTAGTTTTAGGGACAACTAGATCATGATCAAATTTCTATGGCCATCCTCAATCAAGAACATACACAATCCTTCAATTCATTAAATCATCCAAATCTTGCATATAGGCATAGATCTAAATTTATTAAGACATGATTTAACCTTTACTAGCATAAACATGATCATGGCTTTAATATTCTAGTCATGCATATAACTCCTATTCACCAAAGGTGACATAATCTCTAGCATAATTCATCACACATACTACCTATGACATGCATCAAACTCAATTCCACATACAACCAATCAATATAATCATTCCATGCATAAATCCCATCTCCTTCACAATCATACATGTACTCATGCTTCAATCATCAACAACACATACTCAATCCCATCGCCATTCATCTTTTAACAACATCATCCTAGAGACATGATTCTAGAGTTTAAAAGAAAGATTGAAGGTACTTACTTGGTTGATGAATGCTTTGAAGGAGTTTAGAGTAGATCCCAACTCCTAGATGGCTAACCTTGTCCAAGAGAGATGGCGAGAACAAGATCATGGAAGGAGAAGTCATCCGGCCAAAAAAGAGTGATTTCAGCCATGAGAGAGAGAGAGAGAGAAGAAGAAGAAGAAATCATTAGTATGTTTATTCGCATAGGTTCTCATTAGAGATCAAGGTTAGAGAAGATGAAGTTGCTTGAATAAGTTTACCTTGATTGTGTTCTTATTCTTCACAAAAATTTCTAGTTTTGATCCGAAGTAGCAAGATGATTCACGAAGATTGATGTTAAGAATGGTGTTGATGGATTCACAGCAGTGAGTAGACTAAATTTGGAGATTTTCGTGATGGTTTGAAGTGGTTTGAAGGTGTATTAGGTGAAATCAAGTAGTAGGTGTTCTTGGTGTAGCGTGTGTGTTCTTGGTGGCTGAAGAGAAATCGAGAGAATGGATGTTGTAGCTGCCGAAATTCTATGGAATTAGGGCTACCAAAATTCTGTAGGTTTTAGGAGGATTTTTTCTCTGATTTGAGAGGGAAAAGGAAAGGTTAGTTGTTACAGTCTTGGTAGAATATTTTTAGGAAGTGATTCTGGAAACTAAATATTCTAAGAATATCTTGATTGTTTGGACAGCTTTGAAGGTCTACTATGGCCGACTGGTTCAGCAGCTGTTCTGAGGAATTAAAGCTGGTTCAAGGTAGCTTATGATGGCCGAAATTAAGGTGCACAATGGTGAAGAAGATGTTTGGTCAATGGGGTAAGATTTTATGGAAAGTTGCTATATAAGATGGCTGAAATTTTGGAAACCAATCAAGCTAAATTGCAGGGATTTGTTGGAGAGATTTTCGGACAGTCATTGCTGCCTTTCATCCAGAAGCTTGAAGGAAACAATGGAGCTCTATTAATGGAGGTTTAAGGAAGGTTTTGACAGATTAGGGCTGGTGTTTCGGCTGGAAGAAAAATAGGAAACAAAGCTCGAAGTTTGACTGCCCAGAATTTCGCTGAACAGAAATTTTTCTGGACAGAATTTCGGCTGCCACTTCCAGCCAATTTGCAGCGAGTTTGGAGGGGGATTTCTGGGGTATTCAAGACTGGCTTCCAGCCTCCTTCATGGAGGAAAAACATGGCTAAGGTGCTGCACAAAATCTAGAAGAAAACAACTTCGTTTTGAGCCTCTAAAGCTGCGATTTTGGCCAGATTTTTCACTGGTTTTGTACAGCCCTTGAGCAGTCCGAAAATGGCAAAAATAAATCATGTTTCAAGCTGAACTTAAGGCCATTTTTCTGGAAGCATTTGGGAGGGAATGTTAGCTAAGGAGCTCGACATTTTGAAGGTACAACAAGCTGGAAAATTTCAGCTCATTCTATGAAGGAAGATGAACTAGTCTATCTTGAAATTTCAGCAAGCTCACTAGAGGGATTTTTCCTCTTGGAATTTCCCCCAACTATTCCATATTTTCAGACTATAAGAAGTCTTTTACCAAGACACTTTGGTCCTAAAAGACCTCAGCACTTTACTGAATTTCCTGGAAAGAAAAAGCCTAGAACATCTTGATCAAACTAAGGAGTTGAGAATTGAGGAAAATTAAAGATCAAGGAAAAATGAATTTCCCTTTAAGAATTTCGAGTAGAGTAAAGGAGTGGAATGGGATTACTCCTATAATGTCTCTCCTAGGACATCATCACTCCTTGCTCTAGGCCCTTAGGGCTGAAACCAATTCCCCCCAAGCAAAAATAAAATTTAATCTAGCTAAAACTTCTATGATAGAATTTGAACCCAAGACCTCAAGAATTAATTCCAAGGCTCTAACCACTAAACCATAACAACTCTTTTTGCTCTTTCCACTAGAAAGATTATTTTCTATTTAATCCACAATCTATCTCCCTATTTTCTCCTCAGGCAAAAATTACCATTTTGCCCCTCTCACACAATACTCACCAACAAGACTTCAAGACAATAAAAATCAAATCCCAAGCACATAGAAATCATATGAAAATATATTTAATTATAAAATAAAGCATGATATGCATCCCAACCCCCTTATTCTAAGGTTGGTTTTGACCGGGGTTTCACAGCCACCCCCATTCTTCACCACCATAGAGAAGAATCTAGAAGATGCAAATTGCCAGTCTCCACTACTATTCTAGAATTTTCTAGCGGTCATCAACTTTTCCAAGAAAACCTAGCAACTTGCACTAACTTGCAAGATTAATTTCACAACTTACAGCTTCCATTAGCTTCTAGAATATGTGAACCGACATTAAGGTTGGTGAAGAAGTGCTATATATATGGGGCCAAAGAAATGTAGAGCCAAGTATGGTATGTGTGAGCCAAAAAAAAAAAAAAGAGAAAAGAAAAGAAAAAAGAAGTCTGATGCATATAGATTTGGGTATAAAAATTATATAAAAACTAAGCACATTCCCAATCAAGTTTACATTAAAACATTAACCCCAAATTACACATATGAGCAAGCGTACTCATCATTAACATAGCATAGGGTTCAAACGAGTGTTAATCCTCCAAAAACAAGTATGCATTAATCACTTTTCTTTCATTATTTAACCGACTTAATAAAGTTAACAAAAAATGAAATAAAATAAAACAAAATAAAATAAAAATAAAAATATATACATGTCAAGGATGGAGAAGTATGTAACTCAAGCCATTGTTTAGACAAACATGATCTTAAAGAATCTAACCATTATCATAACCAATTATTCTCTTGGCATCATGAAGGATGAAGGTAGATTCACTTCGATGACCAATCCATAAAATCACTATCCTCTAGATAAATTAGCATTACTGGGTCTGTTTCAACTAATTCACCCAAAAGACGCAATAAACACAATCATTGATTAAATTTCCTTGGTCTGGCAAATTTAAAATATGAAATTAATCAATGAATCTTTGGTCTGGCAAACATTAATTAACCTTTAATTACTTAATCCTCAGCAATTAACCTCTTTGGTCTAGCAAGTTAATAGCCAATAAATATGAAATTAATCAATTGAAACCACTATCAACCCCTTTGGTCTAGCAAGCTAATGAAAAGAAACAATCAAATAATTTCGTAATACACCTAAGTAATTAAATACCAAGAAGAACAATCAATTAATCAAAAGATCAAAAACTCTAAATATCATGAATATCTACAACAATGTCAAATTACAATAAAACAATTAATATATCATTGTTCAAGAAAAAAGAAAACAAAGTAAAAGAAAGCACTCATAGCCAAGCCTCCTTCTTCTTCCTTTGACGACCTTTTTGCACAATGCTCCTTGAATTGAAGAATTTCTTTTTTTATTTGAGCAATTTTCCGTGATGATCGATGAATTCTCCCCTTTTCCTTTGTGTTTTCCATCTATATATAGACTTGGGAAGTGTCTAAACTCGTTGGTGCATTGTTCTTAGCTGAGTAGAAGTTGAAAGATACTAAAACTCCACAGATTACCAAAAATCGCGTAGAAAAATTACAATCCCACTTTTTCCTCATAGCACAGCTGGCACCGCCTTGGCTCTCGGAGCCGGCGCCGGTTATGTTCTGGTTCTCTACTCGTTCGTCAATTTTTTTTCGAATTCCGCACAATGTAGTCTAGAATGCAGCCGGCGCTGCCTTGGCTACTAGAGCCGGTGCCGGTTCCACTCTGTTCCGCTCTGTTCTGATAATTTTTTATCGCCTCGAAGTTCATGTCATCATTGTATGGCCGGCACTGGTTCTAGTGCCCTTGCCGCTGCCGCCTCTATTCTATTTTGTGATATTTTTGCTTCGTTTTACCCAAAAAATCTATACTAATGAACAAAATACCTTTCCAAGGGTAAAATCTCAAATATGAAGAAATATGACTAGTTATTGAACAAAATGTATTACAAAAGAGCCTCAAATAATTAGAAAAAATATGACTAATTTAGCCTCTATCAAAGTCAAAGTAAACGAGTAGTGTAAGTGGTGAGCTCGTGGGGTGCTCGTGTGAGTGCAAGTAGTGGTTAGTGAATTTTGTGAGCAAAGAAACACTACAAGAAAACAAGTCATTAGCAACAGCTAACTCCATTGCTAACAAAACTTAGCAAGAGCATGAGTCGTAGCAAAAATGCTAGTCACTAAATAAAACGTTGCGACAGCATGAAAATGCCGTCACTACTTTGCGAGTGCACATATCACAAGATAGGTTAGAGTTAAACTTTATATTAGCCAGGGCATAGCGACGGCGGAAAAAAACTTCTAATTATCAATATTTGAGAATTTATATTGCCTACCTCCCGTTGCTAATATTGCGACGGTTTAATATGTCAGTAGCAATTTTGGTTACTATCGCTAAACCCTCGCAAAATTAGATAGGGCTTAGCGATAACTTTTAATTCTATTTTGAAACATGCATTGTCAAACTATCGATAATCCCTAGCAAACTTTGCTAGGGATTAGCGACGGTCCATAACTAAACCCTAGCTAATTTGCTAGGATTTAGAGATGGCTAATTTCAGTTAAAAATCATTCTTTTGTAGCTAAACCATTGCTAATGCTTGCCCTAACTAATCCATAGCTAATCTCTTTTCCCCATTATAGGGCCTTTTATTAATTATTTTAAACCCCCTGCACCATATAACAAATAATGTATCTCACACTAAATTTAAATTCATAATAAAATCAGTCTCATTAAATTGAAATAAAAATATTCATCTCAATAATAGAAAATACATTTAGAACTACAAATGTGTAATATAATGAAAATGTAATATACATAATAATGTCTATAATAAAATCCCTACACTACGGGAGAGCAGCGCCAGTTGAAGAAGGAGGGGGTAGAGAACGAGGATGAGAATGTATCAAAAGGTGAGGATCCAGGGGTGGAATAAAGCTATCTCCTGTCTCGTCTGCCTCACCATCTCCCTGAATCGGCTACAATGGTGGAAGCTATACACTGAACTTCTCTACATCAGTGTAAGAAATCCAATAACTTAATTTTGCATATGATCCACCTTCCTCTCGAAATCCTTCTTCAACTCGTCTTTCACTACATGCAACCTCTCCTAACCCTCCTCTCTACTATATCCTCTATCTCAGTGGGTGTAGAAGATGTGGATGGCACGGAACTCTGTTGGAGCTGTTGTCTAACTCGTGAAGCCTCGGAGCCCAATCCATACACCCATCCTCGATTGTACCCGCTTGTCACCAGGATAAATAAAGCCCTCTTGTTTGGAATGATAGAAGAGGTAACACTAGTAGATGAAGAAGAAGATGCCTGAGTAAGGCACTCCTTAGCAGCTATCACATCCTTCTAAAATCAATTTCAAAATTAGTATTTTATTATGTAAAATATAATTAACCGAAAAATATTATGAATTTATAAATTATTACTAATATCTTGCGAGAGCGCTTCCTGGCATGCTGCCCCTGTCTCTCTCTATTCTGAAATGTGTATTGCCTCTTGTACCATTCAATATAGTACAAATCAGTGCCCATATTCTGACGCTGCAATTAGAAAATTGATTCATGATAATATTGACTTGAAAATTATTTACACGAAGTAGAACTACAAAATCTGTTAATAATTGAAAAAAGTACCATGCGGTCCTCGTGAACAGTGAATGAGACCGAGCCTCCAATATGAATGGAGGTGGCTTGACCCCTGCTCTTTCGAGCAGCAGAGGAGACCCACTGAAACTCCTATGTGCTCCAGCGCTACTGCATCGCCTCCCAATATCGAGTGTCGATCTAGGAGGGAGACTGGCTAGCCAGGGTAGTCCCATAAAGTGTCAAAAAAGTGGGTCTGACACTTATACTCCCAATTGGCTGGATTTTAGCACTATGTTCATCAACCCAACGAAATAGCTTCTACACAAAAAGTAATAAAAAATCCACGTTGTTAGTTCAAAACAAATGAATAAAAATATACATGAAGTAATAATAATAATAATAATAATAATAATAATAATAATAATAATAATAATAATAATAATAATAATATTGATTCATTTGTACAATAATTGGTAACTACAAACTCTTCAAACTAGACATTCTTCACGTTTATCGAGAAATCAACATATGTCGTGTAAAGCCCACCAAAATACCTCTAGAATATAGATGTGATCTTGAGTACACATTTATCAGAACCAACAAATCTTTTTTAAATAAACATAAAATGGAAATGAGTATAAGCAAAATATAAAAATGAAACCATATCTCTAGGAAAAGACTCAATTAATATGGAAATAAACGTATGTAAACAAAAATATTTAACATCAAAATTAAAATATAGTCAAATATATAACTTAACATAATACAATCATAAAGTAAGAATGTGCATAATATATTATACAACTATCTGGCTAGAATAAAAATTATATTAATACATATCTTATAAATTTTAAATGTACCTGTTCACTCGTGGCATAGTCAACGATCGATGATCCTTAGCATGTGATCCAAGATAATGCAATGTTGCAGATGATGGAACTACCAGGAATATATGTCTTACCCAGTAGGTGCATCTCATAAGAATATGTCCTACACTAGTTTCTGAGGAAAATGCGAGGGTGATGGCATCCGATCCCGTGACCAAGTACGCTGTGAGTCATTAGCAAGTAAATACTCTCCAGTAGACAGACCTAGGTGGAGAAAAACTTAGTTACAATTAGTTGTAAAAGTATAAAAAATATAACATATTTTCACACTTAAAAAGTTCAGAAAATAGCAAGGTACTCGTTTTTTGAGGTACAATACCTAATATAATGAAAAAAAATAATTAAACAAAAAAAAAATGATATGGAGCCAGGTTGTACTATTCGCTTGAGTCAGTTTCTGAAGTGTATTCCTCAAAATCAACATCTGTTTCAGAATCTATTTCCCAATTACCCTCATTATCTTTCTCGTTTTGATTCAAGTCACGATCCTGATCTAATATCTGTTCTTGAATATCCAACATCTCATTTTTACCTTCCACGTGTGTTAAGGGCCCAAGATTGATCACCAAAAATACACTTATTGTAATATTATCATCAGCATATTCTTGAAAACCTCTATCAATAATATGTGCATCAATCACATGTCTAGTTTTTATTTTACAGACTGCCATCTAATTAGATTTTGGACATTCAGTTCCTGGATATATAGCAAAGTATACTTGATGTGCTTGCTAGGCCAATACAAAAAGATCATATTTTGAATAGTGTCTCTTATGGTTAATATCTACTAACTTAGATTATGGGTGTACTCTCAATCGCCGATTTGGTAGAGGATCAAACCAATCACATTTAAAAATCACAACTTTTTGTATTGGATGAGTAGGAAATTGAACTTCAAGAACCTCTTGTAGGACCCCATAATAATCAACACCACCCTGCTCATTTTCGCTACCTTTAATGCAAACCCCGTAGTTGACACTTTTTCTATGTTTTGCATGTTGTCTTGTGTAAAATCGATAATTGTTAATTTCATATCCTTGAAATGATTTCACTTCTCTTGACGGTCCCTACAAAAGGTTTTGCAAACATTTATCCATCACCCTACTGATTAGAGCATGCACCTACAAGTAAGTTGTATTTGTTAAGTATGTATTCGAGATATTTAACAAAAGTGAATTACGTAAACATACACTCACTAAGTATCGTAACTTTAGAGAACTTACATAATTTTTTAACCATGCAGTAAATTCATTCTCTATCTTTCTCTTGACTTCTAGCTTAGTAATACTGCTGTGATGGGATATAAATTAGTAGAAAAATCCTAATATATAGTTGCACCTCTTGACAGTTTGATACGAATCTTGTGTGGCTTTTCTTGATGTTGAGGTGTTTTAGGTGGCTATGTGTTTAGCTCAAACAAAGGGAACTAAAACAGGGACTTTTCTTGTGACAAAAAGATAAAGTAACCTAACTACCTACACTCTTTCAAACCCTTGAAGAACAAATCCTCAAAGACCCTCAAGATAAGTAGAAAGTTTTACTATATTCTCACCCTAATATCCTTAAAGCAACAAAGGCAAGTAAGAACAAAGAGAATAGAGAAGATAGGCACCCAAATATTGAATTTTAAACAAATCTTAGAAGAACAACGCAACTAAGACCCATTCAAAGAAGACAACATTGGATTATCCAAAAGATTTAGAGACTCTTACAAGAGGAGGACTAGCCCTTAAGCTTGGTCTTGTACAAGATGAATAAGGAGGCTAGGGCCTCTCAAGATTCTCTCTCAAATTTGAATTAAAGTGAAGTGTGTTGTCTTGTCAAATCAATAAAGGTGCTATTTATAGTATTCTAACCCTAGCTAAGTAATCCTTGAGGTTTAATTACAGTTTAGGGTCAAAATAAGTCTTTACAAACACTTAAAAGTGAAGAAAGGTAGAGAAAAGCATTAAAATGCGGAGCAATCGGTGGTGGCCTAGGGGAAAGCCGGCGCCGGTTTGGTTCTGTCTTTGGCCGATTCTCATTTGCTTGAGTGTTGGTTTTGGACAGAATGGAGTTGGCGCCGGTTTGGCTGCATGGAGCCAGCACCGGCTGTCCTCTGGAAGCCTCTCTTGTCAAATTTCATCCCCTTTTGCTGATGGCTTAAGTTCTTGTTGGGGTCCTTCGCGGATGGCCATCAACACAAACTCTTGGCTTGCTTCCTCGAGCATTGTTTGATGATCGATTGAAAATCATCTTGAAGCTTCTTTGTCCTCGCTCTAGTCATCGGTCCTTGTCCTCCATGATGAAGTGGAGTCTCATCATCTCCCCCTCCTTAAAAAGGATTCGTCTTCGAATCATTACCATTATCTACATTAAAAGGAGAGAGGTCACTAACATTAAAAGTGGCACTAACATGATACTTACCTGGTAGATCTATCTTGTAAGCATTATCTCCAACTTTGGCAAGAACTTGAAATGGTCCATCCTCCCTTGGATCAAGTTTGCTTCGATGTTGCAAGAGGAATCTCTCCTTGTGAAAGTGCACCCATACCCAATCGCCCGGCTCAAAAGACACCATTTTCCTTCCTAGACTACGCTTATAAGCGATCTCTTCATTGCGTTTTGCAATGGTTTCCTTCACCTTCTCATGGAGTGCCTTCACAATTTCTGCCTTCTTAGCTCCATCAAGGTTCAACCGTTCACCTATAGGCAAAGGAACCAAATCCAAATGAGTTAGAGGGTTAAAACCATATACAATTTCAAAATGAGAATAAGAAGTGGTAGAGTGAATACTATTGTATGCAAACTCAATGTGAGGCAAGCACTCCTCCCAATTCTTCAAGTTCTTCTCGATTATGGCCCATAAGAGTTGGGTGAGTGTGCGATTGACCACCTCGATTTGTCCGTCCGTTTGGGGATGACAAGCTGTGGAAAATAAAAGGTTAGTTCCAAGTTTGTTCCATAAAACTCTCTAAAAGTGGCTCAGGAATTTTGTATCCCTATCCGAGACAATAGTCCTTGGAATCCCATGCATTCTCACCACTTCCTTAAAGAATAAATCTACAATATAGGTGCATCATTAGTCTTAGAACAAGCCACAAAATGAGCCATTTTGGAAAGTCTGTCAACAATCACAAATATAGAATCCTTGCCCCCCTTGGACCTAAGCAATCCTAAAATGAAGTCCATTGATATATCAACCCAAGGCACATTAGGTGTGGGCAAAGGAGTATAAAGACCATGTGGAAGAGCTTTAGACTTAGCTTGCCTACAAGTAAAGCATTGAGAACAATGTCTCTCCACATCCTTTTTCATTTTTGGCCAAAATAAATGTCCCTTAAGGATGCCTAAGGTTTTGGTAACACAAAAATGCCCCATTAGTCCCCCATTATGGGCTTCCTGAACTAGTAACACCCTAATAGAACCCTTTGGCACACAAAGCCTTGCCTCCCTAAACAAGAAACCATCACACCTATAATATTTAGCAAATGCACCTTTCTCACAAGCATGGAAAATATCCCCAAACTCCTCATCATCAACATACAAATCTTTCACAAATTCAAAACCAAGAAGTTTAGTATCCAAAAAGTTGAGGAGTGCATACCTTCGAGATAGTGCATCCGCTACCACATTTTCCTTACCCTTCTTGTATTGAATGGCATATGGAAATGTCCCAATAAACTCCATCCACCTTGCATACCTTTTGTTCAAATTTTGTTGGCTCTTGAGGTGTTTAAGGGTCTCGTGATTGGTATAAATGACAAACTCTCTTGGCAAAAGGTAGTGTTGCCAATACTTTAAGGTCCTCACCAAAGCAAAAAGCTCTTTGTCATACGTAGAATAGTTAAAGGCTACCCCGGAAAATTTTTCACTAAAGTATGCAATGGGTTTTTTATCTTGGGTCAAGACCGCACCTATTCCCACCCCACTTGCATCACATTCTATCTCAAAAGCCTTCTCAAAATTGGGAAGAATAAGAAAGGGAGCTTGGCTCAATTTATCTTTGAGGGTTTGAAAGGCTTGTTGTTGGGCTTCCTCCCATCTAAATCCCACATTTTTCTTTACTACTTCGGTTAGAGGAGCTACTAGAGTGCTAAAATTTTGGATAAACCTCCTATAGATGCTAGCTAGCCCATGGAAACTATGGACTTGGGTAAGGGTGGTAGGGGTTGGCCAATCTTGTATGGCTTTCACTTTTCCCTCATCAACCTCAATCCCTTTGGCACTCATAACATACCTAAGGAACGTAGTTCTTTCCAAATAAAATGAGCATTTCTCAAGATTAGCATACAATCTCTCCATTCGAAGGGCAATAAGTACACTTTGAACATGATTTAAATGATCCACATATGATTTGCTGTAAATTAATATATCATTAAAGTACACAACAACGAATTTCCCAATGAATTCCCTTAAAACATGGTGCATTAATCGCATAAAAGTACCAGGAGCATTGGACAACCCAAAGGGCATGACAAGCCATTCATAGAACTCTTGTTTAGTTTTAAAAGTAGTTTTCCATTCATCCACTTTCCTTATTTTAATTTGGTGATAACCGGATTTCAAATCAATTTTTGAGAAAATGCATGCACCAAATAGCTCATGAAGCAAGTTATCTAGCCTAGGAATAGGATAGCGGTATTTTACCGTTATGTTGTTGATAGCACAACAATCCACACACATACGCCATGTCCCATCCTTTTTGGGTACCAAGAGAACCGGAACCGCACATGGGCTTAGGCTCTCTCTCACATGTCCATTCTCAAGCAATACCTCCACTTACTTTTGCAATTCCTTGGATTCTTCTAGATTACTTCTATATGCCGGTTGGTTGGGGATGATGGCTCCGGGCATAAAGTTGATTTGATGCTCAATTCCTCTCAATGGTGGTAGTCCTCCGGGCACCTCATTTGGAAAAATGCCTTCAAACTCTTGAAGAATGGCTGCAATTTCATGAGGTAAAGATAATATAGAATCATTAGTAGAAACATAAGAAACTTTGCATAAAAGAAGAATAACCGATTCCTTAGCCTCTATAGCTTCTATGACCTCACTCTCCTTTGCAAAGAAATTCACTCTCATTTTACCTCCCCTCCCCTGTCCTTGCTCACTCTTATCCTTGATTGTCAATGGCATTTGTTTGTTCATTCTCTCTCTCAATTCTTTTTCTTGCCTCTCCTTTCTTTCCTCTCAATTTCTTGCTTTTGCTTAATTTCTTACGCTCCCTTCTTCTTTTCTTTTTCCTTCATGATTCTTTGGTCCTTGCTCACCTCACTAGGGGCTATGGGGGTGAGGGTAAACTTAGTTCCCTCATTGAGTAGGGAATAAGTATTATTCCTCCCATCATGCTTTACATGCCTACCATATTGCCAAGGCCTCCTTAGTACTAAGTGACCTGCTTGCATGGGTACTGCATCACAAAGCACTCCATTCTTATACTTCCCTATTTCAAAAGACACCAATACTTGCTTATTTACTCTCATTTCCCCACTATCATTCAACCATTGTAGTTTCTAGGGCTTGGGATATCTAATCCAACTCATATCCAATTCTTCAACCAAATTTGCACTAATCACATTAGTGTAGCTCCCACTATCCACAATGACACTACAATGGGTCTTGTTGACTAGACACCTAGTGTAGAAAATGTTCTCTCTTTGTTGGTGGTCTTGATCATCAATAGCTTATGAACTCAAATACCTTCTAGTGACTCCCACCAAAGAGTATTCTTGTCCAACAACTTCCTCCTCATCACTCTCCTCATCTCTATTTCCCTCTTGGTCTCCTTGGTATCTTTCTCCCTCTTTCTCTTCGTCGGTAGAGACCTTACCATAGGAATTAGTATACATTGCTCTTTTGCTTGGACACTCATGGGAAGTATGTCCATATCCAACGCACTTAAAGTATTTGATATCTCTATTCCTTTCTGACCTCTCCATGGCTTTCCTCTATCCTTGTTCCATCCTTCCCTAGGTTTCCAATCCTCCCTAGACTTCCATTCTTCCCTAGGTTTCCAAGCTTCCCTTGGTTTGTTGAAATCCTTTTGAAATGGCTTGGGGGCTTTATCCTTCTTAGTTGGCACCTTACTAGTTGTGTTGGGTTTGGAAGTGTTGGTCTAGTGAATGCCCTTCTCTTTAGTTGCCTTTCAATCTTCATGGCGGCATGTACCATATCCTCCAATCGATCATAGGGGTGCAATTTCACCAAATTGGCAATCCCTCTATTTAATCATCCCAAAAACCTTGCTCTTGTTGCTCTGGGATCTTCATGGATTTGAGCTCTCATCAACATGACTTTCATCTCCTTATGATAATCTCCCACACATTTGTTCCCTTGCTTGAGTGATTGGAGCCTTTGGTAGAGATCATTATAGTAATGGTGTGGTATAAACCTTGCTCTCATCATATCTTTCGATAAATTCCAACTTGCCACGATTTCCACTCCCATTTGCCTCCTTTGAGCACTAACTTGCTCCCACCATACCAAAGCATACTTTGAGAAACCCAAAATAGCCAACCTCATTTTTTACCTCTCACTATAAGTATGGCTTTCTAGGAATATCTTCATCTTGCTTTCTCACTCAAAATAAGCTTCGAGGTCACTCTTGCCATAGAATGTGGGCACTTTCAATTTAATATGGCTCAACTCCCTTTCCACACCATTTCCTTCTCTTCTTCCTCCTCTATTACCCCATCCTCTAGGTTGTTCCCCAAAGGCCTTAACATGTTCTCCTTCATACCACTCATCGACTTCCTCAAATTCTCTTTCTAGCCCCCTTAGATTGTTTCCCCTATTCCTTTTTTGTCCTCTACCTCGTCCTTCTCTCATTCCATGAACTCCCCCTTTTATAGGAGCTTGTTGGAATCCCCTAATTGAATGTTCGTCCCATTCTTCCCCTTGTTGGGCATGCAATGGAGGAGTGTGGGCATCATTATCCCTCATTCTAGGGCTAGGTGCTTCAAATCGTTCTTGGCCCCTCCTTTGTGCAACGGTAGAAGATTGGCCAAGAAGGTTTATCAACTCCCTTGTCAAATTTTTGAAATTCGCTTTACATAGTCCTCATCATGGCTTGCAAGTCCTCACGCAATCCCCTAGCATCAATGGGTTCTTCTTGAGGTCTACTAGGTCCACTTGCGTTAGGCCTAGAGATCTCTTGTTCATGGGCCATGGTGGTAGAGTATTGACTCGTCTATACCTGCAAAACAAGAGATTAGAAAGAAAAATCGATCCTCACTGCACTTCCTTGTGTGTTGGCTCTCAAGATTGACCACTCCACCCTCGCGTTTACTCTCTTAGGCTTTTTTGATAATAGGCTCTCCCTCTTGCCTTTTTCTCAACACTCAAGCCTTCTTGTTCAATCCTAATTCTCCCTAATAGCTGAAGATTTAGTCCAGCTAAGTGAATCACACAAATCAAAAAGAATTTCCAAATAGTGGGTCTTAGGGGAATTTCAACAAACATTTGTTGGGCACCTCCAAGCAATCAAGTTTTAAGCCAAGAATTTCAAGAAAAATGGACTCAATCAACTCAAGAGCAAGCACTAGATGCAAAAGAACACTTCTAAGCAAGAAACAAACAAGAATTATCAAGAACAAAGAAAACAAGAACAACTAGAATTAGGATGATGAAGAACAAGATGATCACAAAGGTGCAATAGAAAATTTGAGTTCAATGGACATGGAATTCAATAATTTAGTGATACACTAAGCCACAAAATCCCAAGGAATAAAAATCAAGAATCAAAGTTCCCAACTATAGTCAAAAACACTCTCATGGAACATTTATCAAACACCTTGGCTGCAACCTCGTCACTCAAGAGCAACTAGAATTTTCGCCCATATTCAAGCCAAATTTCAACACAATCACAAGACAAATTTGTTCCCAAGGATTATAATAACATTATGGAGCAATTTCCCAACAGAAAAATCAAGATGCAACAAAAATTGCAAGACCTTTTTGGAGCAATTTTCTGAGTTACGGGATTTTCTATTTTTCTCATTTCTTCACTTTGTAGGGCTCATTTTTCTTGTTTTCAAGCTTTGATGGGAATCAAGCTTTTCCTTGCTCTGATACCAAACTCTTTGATACGAATCTTATATGGCTTTTCTTTATGTTGAGGTGTTTTGGGTGGCTATGTGTTCAGCTCAAACAAAGAGAACTAAAACAGGGACTTTTCTTATGACAAATGGATAAAGTAACCTAACTACCTACACTCTTTCAAACCCTTGAAGAACAAAGCCTCAAAGACTCTCAAGATAAGTAGAAAGTTCTACTATATTCTCACCTAATATCCTTGAAGCAACAAAGGCAAGCAAGAACAAATAGAATAGAGAAGATAGGCACCAAAATATTGAATTTCTAACAAACCTTAGAAGAATAACGCAACTAAGACCCATTCAAAGAAGACAACATTGAATTATCCAAAAGATTTAGAGACTCTTACAAAAGGAGGACTAACCATTAAGCTTGGTCTTGAACAAGATGAACAAGGAGACTAGGGCCTCTCAAGATTCTCTCTCAAATTTGAATTAAAGTGAAGTGTGTTATCTTGTCAAATCAATAAAGGTGCTATTTATACTATCCTAACCCTAGCTAAGTAATCCCTGAGGTTTAATTACAGTTTAAGGTCAAAATAAGTCTTTACAAATACTTAAAAGTGAAGAAATGCGGAGAAAAATATTAAAATATGGAGCAATCGGCGGTGGCCCAGGGAAAAGCCGATGCCAGTTTGGGACATCAAGCCGGCACCGGTTTGGTTCTGTCTTCGACCAGTTCTCATTTGCTTGAGTGTTGGTTTTGGACAGAATGGAGGCAGCGCCGGTTGTCCTCTGGAAGCCTCCCTTGTCAAATTTCATCCCCTTTTGCTAACGGCTTAAGTTCTTATTGGGGTCCTTCGCGGATGACCATCAACACGAACTCTTGGCTTGCTTCCTTAACCCTCCAATCCTCCTTCATCCTCTAGCATTGTTTGATGATCAATTGAAAATCATCTTAAATCTTTTTGGTCCTCGCTCTAATCATCGGTCCTTGTCCTTCATGATGAAGTGGAGTCTCATCACAATTCATCAAAATAAAGTTCATGGTAGTATTGAATTCCTCAGATGTCATAAATTCAGTTTAAATCTTCCCCAATACCCTTCCTCCTGAATTACAAATTGATAACAAAGATTGTTCCACCCCCTGATCATTTGAAACTTCTTTATTACGTGCTACATGTGTATGTATTTTTTGAACATGTGGCCTAAAGTAGTAGGAAAAGAACGTTGATGCTTTTTCAACTAGATAAGTATTACAAATTGATCCTTCCATTCTTGCCTTATTTTTCACCTTGACCTTTAAATGATAGAAGAAACTATAATTTAAAATAAGGCAACTTAGAGTACACTTTTAAAGAGGTCATTATTATCATGTACTAGAATGGAATTAGATATGTTAAGTGAATGTTTACAAACTCAAGTTTCATAAGGCAAGTGAACCACTAGATGCTCCATTATATTGAAGAAACTGGGTGGGAATATTTTTTCTAGTTTATATATGAGTACTGGAATTTCTGACTCCAACTTGTTCGTATGAGCCACTAACAATTTAGGTGAGCACAAATCTTTATAAAACTGATCAATTCAATCAACACATTACATACATTTACTGGAAGAAATTCTCTTAGAGTAATTGGAAGTAACTGTTCCATGAATACATGATAATCATGACTTTTCATGCTAGGCATCTTCAATTCTTTCAAATTAACATATCTTGATAAATTTAAAGTGTATCTATCTAGAAGTTGCAACTTCTTTACTCACTCAAGAAGTTCTTAATTAGCCTCTACTGTCAACGATGCTTTAGGCACAAACATCCTTCCTTTGCTTGCTCCACAAACTCTTAGCTCAGGCCTATAACAATACATCTCAAGGTTACGTCGTGCCTTTAAATTATCTTTTATTTTTCCCTTCACATCTATAATACTATTAAAAACATTGTCAAGTATGTTTTTTTCATTATGCATGATATCTATAGTAGAGGGCACCAATATAGTATGCCAATAAGGCAAGTTCTAGAAAATACTCCTTTTCACCCAATTATAATTCACACATCTACCATTAATCATCCCCAATTCCCATCCTAAATCTACTATTCTTAAAAAGTAGCACACTCTTTCTCACACTTGATCTCCTATTAGACAGGCCATTAGCGGTGAAGTTTCTTGGCCTCTATCACATTTAAATGACTATGTATCCCTCCTAAAAAGATGATACAATGGTAAAAAATGCTGATAAAAATTGAACTAAGAATTTTACCCCTGAATTGCAGATAAAAAGACTTTCTATGATCCATGCAATATGGACATGCAAATCTACCCACCAAGCATTCTATAAGCAAGAAAATCATTGATTGTTCATCGAAGCACAACCTGCAACTGAAATTTTTGTTTCTTGGACATGTCATACGTGAGAATACCATCAGAACATAAATTACTCAGTTCATCTACCAATGGTTGTAGATGAACATCAATTTTGTATTTAGAATTCTTTGGACCGAGAATAATGATAGTCAGAAACATTACTAGACCTCCATGCATATCCACGGAGGGAGATTATATGAAGTTAGTATAATTGGCCAACATGAATACTGTTTTCCAAACATCTCGAAGGCAGCAAACTTATTTATGCACATTCCAAGTCTTACATTCCTCACATTTTTTGAGAATTCAGGATAACTCATATCAAAACGTTTCCAAGTCTCGCCATCATGAGGATAACTTATGTATCCATCCTCTGTTGTGCTCTCTGCATGCTATCTCATGTGTAATGTAGTTGTTTTAAATGAATACAACCACTGCAATTAAGATGTTATTAGAAAATAATACATCTTCTTTATACGTATATCTTTTTGACTGTTACTCTCTCGACCCTTTCTTTGCATGTATCGAGAATGACCACAAAAACTTGCAATATCTACAGGTAAGTGTTGGATTGTATGCCCTCTTAGACTAGGTTTCTTATGTAAAATCGAATATTTTAATAAAAGAATTTATTTTCAGAAATTGTTTGTGAATTTACTTTTTGTTTGTGCACATTTTTCGTTTGGAACAGACCCATTATATTTAAATAAGTAATCCATGTGAATGGTGGTCTTTCACAGTAGGTATGGATCACGGGTTATTTAACATATAAACAGTTTTTCTTAACCTATTGATGAGACTGGGAATCTCATCATGTTTAGGTTATCATGTTATGAATTCCAAATGGGGAATGGCTTACCTGTAGCCAGTGAGTAGTCCACTCACTTCATGACATAAGCATATTTTGAATACGTAGGACAGGACCTGTAGTAGTGTTTTCTAAAAGTACTATATGATAGAAACCTAGACTACTACTGCTACAACGTGGACTAGTACTCTATGACTTGAGTATGAGTTGGTGGTCTGATAAAGTTGGAAGCATATGCTTTGATATGCTATAGTTGAGGTTCTATAGTAGAACCAATATACTTGTGTATTGGGTATATGTAACTAGTTAGTTAAGAAAGACTTGTACAAGATAGTTTCTGCACTATATTGTCCCTTGTGGTTGTCCAAATGGTCTAAAATGTCCAGGGCTCTGGGAAACATGACTCGGATGTGTGCTTTAGGGTAGCTCCCTTGGAAAGCGGAAACACTCCAGGAAGTCGTTGATCATTGGACTAGAAGCCTAAGGATGATATATGTCATTTAGAGGGATGTTAGTATACTTCTTCCTCTCTAAATGTACGGCGATATGCAGAGGGGTATTTTAGTCATTTCACCTGTAGGTCAGAGACTTTGCTAACGCAGCATTGTCCTTGGGGTCAATATTTTCTTATAGTGATATTAGGAAATATTTAAAATGTAAAATACAGCTATTTATATGACAAAGGTATTTTGGTTATTTTAGTAGCCAATGCGGTGTGTCTTTTGGTCCCGAGTATAGACCGTGAGTCCTAATTAAATGTGGATAAAGAATTGATCTTAAATTAAATGGAATTTATTTTATTTAAGTAGCCTAGTTTAATTGATAGACTAGAGTAAAATAAAGGTCCATGGAGAGAGAAAATTAATTAAATTAGTTTAGTGGGTTAATTAGGCCCAGTTTGAATAATTAAAGATTAACCTAGGACTAAACTAATATAGGCTTAATTAATTGGACTAGTTTATTTGGGCTGGAAAATTAATTATTAATTGGGCCATTTATTTGATTTTAGTTAGAATAAGTAATTAAGCCCAAAAAGGTTAAACTAAGAGTCCAATGGCCCATTCCAGTTTAACGTAGGGGTTTTATTTAGGTTAAACAAGAGAAAAGAAAACAACGTTGTTTTTCCAGGGTTTTCATCTCTGTGAAAAAAACTAGACGTTTTTTTCTCTCCCTCTCTAGAAAATATTCTTTGGCCCCTAAGTTGTTTCACCAAAACGATATTAGGCAGGCTATATACTGGAAGATCGAGAGCTAGACATTCACCTACATGCAAAGAAGAAGTAGAAGGCTTGCAGGAATTGCACCAGAGATTTCCACGAGCGTGCCTACCCCAGTTCCGCATATTCCAGTTCAGCCGATTTTGAGGACAAGAAGATGTAATGAGGGAAAAATTATGTTTTTTTCTTTTTTTTTTCTTCTTCACGTAGGTGTGTTGCGTTTTTTTCGTTGTTCCTTGGCTTGTTTTTTGCTATGTTTCACTCACAATTTTATCTTCAATTGGTATCAGAGCATGAAGATATTTGCACATATAGGAAGCCTGTATAATAGTTAATAAAATTGGACAGTTATTTGTGATTAACTATGATCCTTCGCTGATTTTTTGGTATGGATAGATGGCCTGTTAAACCTCTCAAATGGAGGTATAGGTGAGATGTAATTCACTGTGTCTCCAAGAATAAATCGTGTAAACCCAATTTTAATAGGTATAGGCGGTTGTTGGTTTTTAGTTTTATTGATTTTGGTTGAAATCGGAGGGCAAAAGCAAGCAAATCCATCGTAGAAAAAAAACCAGAAGAAAACACAGAAGAAGAATTTGCACTGGAATTTTTGATGCAGAAGGTACTGTTCATCGGCTCGGCTCAGTGACCGACAGCAGTCCATGTACCAGGAGCAATCAAGGCGGCTTGACTCGGCTTGGAGGGTTCCGGCTCGGCTGCATGCGGGTGAAATTGAATTGCAGATTTGCAATTCAATTGCAAAATCCAGAATTCTTCACGCGGGTCAGTACGTGGGTCAGCACCGGGGCGGGTCGCGGGCTTGGATGGTCCATGAGGCGGACGTTCCGGTGCGGCAGGTGTTATGGACCGCTGACCAAAATGACTTTGTTCCTGTGCGGCGGGTGCAGTGAACCAATGGGAATTTTTTTTCCCCTTGTAATGTTCTTGCATTTTCTTTTTTGTTTTGGGGTCCATACTAGATGAAGTTAATATTTTTGCAATATTTTATATTCTTGGAATATATTTGCATGAAAAATATTAGTAAGGGATTTTAGGATTAAATAAGAAAATTAATTAATTAATTAATGTGTTTAATTCTATTATTTGGGCACTTAGGTTTAAAAATAGAAAAGCATGAAAATGTTTACTATTTTCTAGCATGCTATTTTTTTGTGTACCTATGTGTGCCTTTTCTCAAAAACCAAAGTCTTTGGGAACATTTTTTGACAAGGAAAACATTTTTCTTCAAAAATTAAATGGTTATTTTAATTTGTACAAAAATTAATCCTTGAATATTTTTTTCAAAGGATTTAATCCTTAACATAGAAAATATATTGGATTTAGATGTTTTTGTAAATTAAAATGGAGAGTTATTTTGTTTTATTTTGCACTAGAAAAATTGTTTTGTCAAATAAACTTGAGACCAAAGTCTCTAGAAAGTTTTAACTGGATTTTTTTTTTGAAATCATTAAGTTTTAACTTAAATAAAATTAGTCCATGAAAAAAATCTCTCAAAGGATATAAACCTTGACATAGAGATTTTAGTAGACTTAGATATTTTATTTTTGAGTTAAGGAAAAACTTAATGGAAATTTCAAAAGGATATTTTTCCAGAAAACCTTTATTTTAAAAGACTAAGTGGGAGAGGAGTTCCAACAGCCCCATGGATTTCATCACGGTCCTCATAAGAGATCGTGGGTCCCCTCGTGTCACCCTGTGAGTGAACCCGTATAGGATGGGGATACCACAAGGATCTAGATCTAATGGAAGGATGTAATTAATAACCCAGGGCACGTACTATGATCGGTCAGCCCACGTTGGAGGTTATAGTGCGAGGTATGTCCATAGGAAATGAGAGGAAACGATCATCCCACGATGAAGTTATCCTCTAGATCATTACCTAGAAGGGAAATTAATTTGTGGTGGTTAATACACTTAGCTTAGGGAACTGTTAATTTTCCTAAGAAGCTATGTCAGTTTTTCTAAGAGCCAAATTATTTCCAGTGTAAAAATTTTATTTTGTTTTCACAAACTAAATTCTTTCTTTTATTTTTCGATTTTCAGAAATGGTGGGAGGTTCTTTTAGTCTATTAGCCGTTATTCTCAGGGAGAATAAGTTAACGGGTCCAAACTATGTGGACTGGAAAAGGAACCTGGACATAATACTCACAACCGGAGAGTATAAGTATGTCTTTTATGAGACCTGCCCTTTTATCGGGGAAGGTTCCACCGCCGAAAAGCGAGAGGCTGAGAAGGCGTGGAAAAAGGTTGACGAAATGGCACGTTGCTATATGTTAGCTTCCATGTCTAATGTGCTCCAGTCAAAACACGAGCACATGGCTTCTGCATATGACATCAGTCAATCATTAGCTACTATGTTCACGGACAAGAGCCATCCCGCAAGGCAGGAGGCTCTTCGAACTATTATAAACACTAAGATAGTTGAAGGAACATCAGTCCGAGAGCATATGCTCAAGATAATTGCTGTTTTCGATGAGGCAAAAATCTTAGGGGCTGTCATTGACCCCGAGAGCCAAGTGGACATGGTTCTCGAATTTCTACCGGGTTCCTTCACTCAGTTCAAGTTGAATTATAATAAGAACAAATTGAACATGAGTTTGACTGAAATGATGAAGGAGCTCCAGATGGCGGAGAAGGTTATGAAGCCGTAGTCAAAGACTATGATTGCTAAGGCTTCTTCCTCAAGAACTGGGCCTAAACCTAGAAAGTTCAAGAGGAATAAGGGGAATGCGGCAGCCCAGCCCAAGACCCAGCCCAAGGACAAACCAAAGGGCAAGTGCTTCAAACGTGGGAAGATGGGACACTGGAAAAAGGAGTGTCCAGATCTTCAAGCCAAGAAAAACCCCATAGGTAATATTTTCTATCTAGAGTCTATATCAATGGTAGGATCAACTTCCACTTGGATTGTTGATTCAGGAGCCACTGATCATATCTGTAACTCCTTGTAGGAGTTTAGAAAGATTAGAAGACTCAAGAAGGGCGAACATGGGCTACGAGTGGGTAATGGAGCACAAGTCTAGCCCCTTGCAGTGGGAGAGCTGCATCTTATTTTTTATTGTAATAAAATAGTGGTTTTAAAAGACATTTTATATGTACCTGAATTTCATCAGAATTTGATTTCAATTGCAAAACTTATAAATCAAGAATATTCTGTATCTTTCCATTCTGGTATTTCTATCAGTAGAGATGGAGAAATTTTATGTACTGGGCACATGTATGGAAATCTGTTCTTTTTAAACCCTATTAACAATCAATTAAATAACGCTCAGTCTGAACCTTTAACTAAGAAGAGAAAGACCAATATCAATGATTCATACATTTGGCATCTAAGGTTGGGTCATATTAATTCAAACAGGATTCAGAGGCTAATCCATGTGGGCCTTTGGGCTCATTGAGATTGGAAAGTTGGCCTCAGTGTGAATCCTACCTGATGGGAAAGATGACCAAAAGGTCATTTACACCGAAGGTGGATAGAGCTAAGGAGGTGTTGAGTTTTGTTCACACTGATGTGTGTGGTCTATTGTCTACACCAACTAGAGGAGGTTTGGAGTGCTTCATCACTTTCACGAATGATTGTACGAGGTATGGTTACATTTACCTGATGAGACGCAAATCTGACTCTTTTGACAAGTTTAAGGAGTTTAAGGCTGAAGTGGAGTGTCGGACAGGTAAATTAATCAAAACCTTACGATCGGATCGTAGTGGAGAGTACCTCTTAGGTGAATTCAAGGACTACATGGTACATCATGGGATAGTATCTCAGCTCTTTGTGCTAGGAACACCCTAACAGAACGAAGTAGCTAAGAGAAGGAACAGGACATTGATGGAAATGGTCCGAAGCATGATGTCTCATGCTACTCTTCTAGTGTCCTTTTGGGGATATGCCCTGGAGACAGCGGCATATATTCTGAACTTGGTGCCTTCCAAGTCAGTACCTAGGACTCCCTATGAGATGTGGATTGGGCGTAAGCCAAGTCTGAATCATCTCAGGATTTGGGGCTGTCCAGCTTATGTACTGGTCAAGGGAGATAAGTTGGAACCAAGATCAGAATTATACGATTTTGTTGGCTATCCAAAAGGGACAAAAGGAGATTACTTTTATCATCCCAAGGAGCAGAAGGTACTAGTTAGTACTAATGCTAGATACTTGGAAGATGATCAAAGTACTTCCACTAAAGGTTCAACGAGGTTGGAACTTGAGGAGAAGTTATCTATGGAATCAACTTCTTCTGACCCGATTGTGGAACAAGAAGAGGCACAGCCTCAAGAGCCTGTGCAAATAGAGCCTCGTCGTAGTAGGAAAGTCTCTTGGGTTCCGGATAGATGCACTGGAGAAGCCTTTGAGCTGGTCTCCGACCATCAGGAACAAAACCCCACTAGATACGAATATGCTATTGTTGATGCCGATGCAAATCTGTGGCATGAAGCAATGAAAGCCGAGATTGAGTCTATGTACCTTAATCAGGTTTGGGATCTTGTAGCTTCACCTAAAGGGATAAAACCCATTAGGTGCAAGTGGGTGTACAAGAGAAAGAGGGGAGCGGATGGGAAGGTGAAAACCTTCAAAGCTAAGCTTGTGGCGAAAGGGTATACTCAGAAAGAGGAAATCAACTATGAGGAAACTTTTTCCCCGGTAGCCATGCTTAAATCCATCCGCATCTCCCTTGCCATCGCATGTCACTATGACTACGAGATATGGCAAATGGATGTCAAGACAACATTCTTAAACGGCCATCTTAGCGAAGACATCTATATATCCCAACCAGAAGGTTTCATTGCTGAAGGCCATGAACATATAGTTTGCAAGCTTAAGAAGTCCATTTATGGACTTAAGCAGGCATCGAGAGCATGGAACATTCGTTTTTATGAGACTGTAAAGTCTTATGGTTTTATTCAAAATGAAGATGAACCATGTGTGTACAGGAAACTTGAAGGCATTAATGTGGTTTTTCTTGTCCTGTATGTGGATGAAATTCTACTCATTGGAAATGATGTAGGGACATTGTCGTCTACAAAGGTTTGGCTGTCTAGTCAATTCAGTATGAAGGACTTGGGAGAAGCCAGCTACATTCTCGAGATTAGGCTTCTTACAAATAGGAAGCAGAGAATGTTAGGGTTATCCTAAGCAACATACATTGACAAGATGCTGGCAAAGTACAGCATGGACTCATGCAAGGGAGCTCTAATACCTTGCAAACATGGGTTGTCATTTTCTTCAAGGGACTGTCCTAAGTCTCAAGAAGAAAAAGACAGAATGAGTAGGATTCCTTACGCTTCAGCTGTGGGAAGTCTCATGTACGCCATGCCGTGTACTAGGCCAGATATTTGCTTTACCGTGGGCTTAGTTAGCAGATATCAGTCAAACTCTGGAGAGGTTCATTGGCAAGATGTAAAGTATATTCTCAAGTACCTCAAGGGAACGGGAGATTATATACTGGTTTACGGGTCTAACGATTTGGTTCCTATAGGATACACAGACTCAGACTTCCAGGAAGATAAGGATGAGAGAAAATCCACTAGTGGATATGTCTTCACCTTGTCTGAAGGAGCAATTTCATGGAGGAGTATCAAGCAGTCTTGTATTGTTGACTCAACCATGGAAGCTGAGTATGTGGCAGCTTCGGAGGCGTCCAAGGAAGCGGTTTGGCTCCAAAAGTTCCTTTCAGAACTTGGAGTCGTACCACTTATGGACAGGCCGATTATGATGTATTGTGACAACACTGGAGTAGTATCGCAATCAAAGGAGCCTCGGAACCACGAGAAGGGGAAACATATCGAGAGGAAGTACCACCTGATCCGAGATTTCATCCAGAGACGGGAAGTCGTGGTGGAACATATTACCTCAGAAAATAATCTAGCAGATCCATTCACCAAGCCTTTGGCTAAGAGAGTCTTCAAGAGACACTTAGACGCCATAGGGGTGGGCACCTATGAACTTACCTAGTCTTAGAGTGCAAGTGGGAGATTGTTGAATTGTACGCCCTCTTAGACTAGGTTTCTGATGTAAAATCGAATATTTTAATTAAAGAATTTATTTTCAGAAATTATTTGTGAATTTACTTTTTATTTATGCAAAATTTTCGTTCGGAACAGACCCATTGTGTTTAAATAAGTGATGTAACACCCCGGAAAACCTAGGCCCGCCAGGGCCGGGGATGTCGCCCCGTCCAAAGGACAAGGGGTCTTTATAACTAGGTCACAAATAAAATTGCTGAAATAAACAATACTCCAACTAAAAAGAATTTATTACAACCCAAAATACTTCAAAAGTACATCCATGAAATTCCAAAACAAAAACCATAATTAAAATCATCCACTTTCGTCTCCCCAAAGCAATACATAAAATCAAAAGACACATTCTCTTCCAAGGTAGCTACTCACCCGCAACAGGATCAACCTGAAATCATGATAAAAGGTGGTGAGATAGAAATCTCAGTAAGTCCGTGTGTGTTTTGAGTGTTTAGTGGAAACAGTTCATGGATGCAAAGTGTGAAATCTTTATAAGAGAAACATTGGCAAGCAATAAACATTAGTCAAAAGCAAGAGTGCCGTTTTGGCTCTTCTAGCCATACATAAGTAATGAAATCAATCACTCGAAAGAAAGGGATATGGGTTACCACACTTTGGGCCCCATAACCAATTAGAATGCCTAACACGTTGTGCAGACTGACAAAAGTAGGTGATCGGCCTACTGGATAAGATACTCCTCATTCTCTATACCCAAACAACCGCCGGGTGTCCATTCCGGCAAAAACACAGTCACTTGACTGAAACAAAATAAACTGCTAGCTCGGACCGGCACGACTCACTGGAACTGGCATCTTATCCGGGAAGGACTCACCCCTCACAGGTGGCCACTTGCTGAGAGACTTACCCTAACCCTTCAAAGACTAGTCCTTGTAGTCCACCCTTATTGAGTACTCAACGACATTCCCCACTTGAGACAAAATGAATAAAGTATTGTGCTTCATGAAAATAACAATTTGAGGGTTTCCAAAGCTTTGGGAGAAATTAGTTTTAGAAAGAGTTTCAAGTTTGGAAAAATCTGCTCAAAGACTTTCAAATAATTTAAGCGTTGGAATTAATGATGAATACAACCCTCAATTGCTTTTAAATAACCGAGTGTCCTTGCACTCCACATTTGGCTTGCTATAAGGAAATCATTTCACATCAATCAGGTTTTATGCAGGAGCTTACCCGATTCTCGCTCACAACAACAAGGTCTCGGACAGATGACCTAACCCCACATGGGCAAATTCAAATCTTAATCAGATTCAAGCCACAATCTACTTTCTCAATTTTAAATCAACTCAATTCACTACTACCATGATCCTAGTGTCCCAAGCTTTAAGGCAAAACAATAATTGAATAGGTTTATAAGCTCAGTTTAATTTGTTATTTAAAATAATTAATGGATTAGGAAATCAATTCTATTAAGTTCAAAGTTCAACTCTTGTTAAGGAAAATTTAGAGTTTATTTGATCAAGAGCCATAGGTGGTACTAGGTAAAATAGTGATTTAATGATAGCTTAGTTGTTAGAAAATCATTGATAGCTAAAACTAGTTAAGATTAAATTTAATAAGTCTTTCTTGGAAAATAATAAGTAAATCCTTAAGGGTTTTGATCTAGTAAATATTTTATTAAGTATAAATCTTTTTCATAAGGGCTTTAATTAATTTTATTTATTTTAAATAATATTTATTTATTTTATTTTCTAGAAAAATCATTATTTATTTGACTAAAATATCCTTTACATATATTATAATTCCAAATCTACCTTCCTAGGGTTTTCGAAATTCTTTAGCAAAAATTATTAGTAAATATTTTATTCATGAAATAAAATTTGCTTAGGGACAACTAGATCATGATCAAGATTCCATGGTCAACCATAATCAATAACATACTCAATCCTTCAATTCATCAAATCATCCAAGTCTTGCACATAGGCATAGATCTAAATTTATTATTACATGATTTAACCTCTACTAGCATAAACATGATCACGGCTTCAAAATCTAATCATGCACATAAATCCTATTCACCCATGGTGACATAATCTCTAGCATGCTTCATCACAAATACTACCTATGACATGCATCAAATCTCAACTCATCATTAAATCCACCAACATAATCCTTCCATGCATAAATCCCATCTCCTTCACAAGCATACATATACTCACGCTTCAATCAACAACATCACATACACAAACCCATCGCCATTCATCAACCTAGAGACATGATTCTAAATTTTAAAAAGAGGATTGAAGGTACTTACTTGATTGATGAATGACTTGAAGGAATTTAGAGAAGATCTCAACTCCTAGATGGCTAATCTTGTTCAAGAAAGATGGCGAAAGCATGGTCATGGAGAAAGCGACCATTCGGCCAAGAGAGAGAATTTCAGTCCATGAGAGAGAGAGAGAGAGAGAGAGAGAGAAAGAAGAAGAGATCATTAGCATGCTTATTCATATAGGTTTTCATTAGAGATTAAGTTTGAAGAGGATGAAGTTGTTAGAATAAGCTTACCTTGAAGATGTTCTTGTTCTTCACAGAAATTTCTGCTTTTTGATCCAAAGTAGCAAGATGATTTGTGGAGTTTGATGTTAATAAGGGTGTTGATGGATGCACAGCAAGGAGTAGATCAAATCTAGAGATTTTTGTGAGGGTTTGAAGTGGTTTGGAGGGGTATTAGGTGTGGAGAAGGAGTAGGTGTTCTTGGTGTAGTGTGTGTGTGTGTGTTCTTGTTGCTTGAAGAAAATCGACAGAGAGAGAAGAAGAAGCTGCCGATTTTCTGAGGAATTGGGGCTGCCAAAATTCTGTAGGGTTTAGGGAGTGATTTCTCTGATTTGGAAGGGAAAGGAAAGGTTAGTTGTTACAATCCTTGAAGAATATTTTTAGGAAGAGAATTTGGAAATTAGATATTCTAAGAATATCTTGATTTTTCTGGACAGCTTTGAAGTCTCCTATGGCCGACTGGATTGTGCAGTTTTCTGGGGAATTAAAGCTGGTTAAAGGAGGCTTATGATGGCTGAAACTAAGGTGCACAATGGTGGAGAAGATGTCTGATCAATTGAGCAAAATTTTATAGAAAGTTGTTAAACAAGATGGCTGGAATTTTGGAAAGTAATCAAGCTAAATTGCAGGGATTTGGTTGAGGGATTTTCGGTCAGCCATGGAGGGAATTTCGTGCAGAAGCTTTAGGGAACAATGGAGCTCTATTGATGGAGGTTTAAGGGAGGTTTTGACAGAAGTAGGTTGGGGTTTTCTGTTGGAACAAAATATGAAACAAGCTGGACAAAAATTCTGCACAGAAATTTCGCTGAACAGAAATTTTCTGGCAGAATTTTCGTCTGCCATTTCCAGCAGATTTGCAGCGAGTTTTGAAGGGGATTTCAGGGGTATTCAAGGCTGGTTTCCAGCCTTCTTTATGGAGGAAAAACATGGCTAAGGTGCTGCACAAAATCTGGGAGAAAACAGCTTGGTTTGGAGCTCACAAAGCTGATTTTCGTACAGGAATTTTTCCTGCTTTGCTCCAGCTTGTGCAATCCGAATTTGGGCAAAAAACTTTCAAGTTTCAACTGATCCTAAAGACCATTTTTCTGGTAGCATTTGGGAGGGAATGTGAGCTAGAATTTTTGACCTTTTGAAGGTACAACAAGCTGGAAAATTTCAGCTCATTTCATGAAGATAGATTAACTAAGTTAGAGGAAAAATTTCGGCAAGCTTTCAAGAGGGATTTTCCTCTTAAATTTTCCCACAAATCATTTACATTTTCCAAACCATGAGAAGCCTTTTACTAGGAAATTTTGATCCTAAAAGACCTTAGTCCTCTACTGAATTTTCTGGAAAGGAAAAGGATAGAACACCTTGATCAAGCTAAGGAGTTGGAAATTAAGTAAAACTAAAGATCAAGGGAGAATGAATTCCCTTTAGGCATTTCGCGAAGAACAAAAGAGTGAAGAGAGAATTCTCCTAACATGTCTCTCCTAGGACAACATCACCACATTGATCTAGGCCCTTATGGCCGAAACCATCCTTTTCCAAGCAAAATAAAATTTACTCAAGCTAAAGCTTCTATGATGGACTTTGAACCTTAGACCTCAATAATTTATTCCAAAGCTCTAACCACTAAACCACAACAACTCTTGTTGCTATTTCTACTAGAAAAATTATTTCCTATTCAATCCACAAGCTATCTCCTTATTTTCACCTCGGGCAAAAATTACCATTTTGCCCCTCTAACACATCACTCACCAACAAGACTTCAAGATAATAAAAATCAAATTCAAAGCACATGGAAATCATATGAAACATATTTAATCATGAAATAAAGCATGATATGCATCCCAACCCCCTTACTCTACGGTTGGTCTTGACTGGGTTTCAAAAGTGATCCATGTGAATGGTGGTCTTTCACAGTAAGGTATGGATCACGGGTTATTTAACACATAAATATTTATTCTTAACCTATTGATGAGACTAGGAATCTCATTATGTTTAGGTTATTATGTTATTAATTCCAAATGGGGAATGTCTTACATTTAGCCAGTGAGTAGTCCACTCACTTCATGACATAAGCGTATTTCGAATACGTAGGACAGGACCTGTAGTAGTGGCTTCTAAAAGTACTATATGATAGAAACCTAGACTACTACGACTAGTACTCTACGACTTGAGTATGAATTGGTGGTCTGACGAAGCTGGAAGCATATGCTTTGATATGCTATAGTTGAAGTTCTATAGTAGAACCAATATACTTGTGTATTGGGTATATGTAACTAGTTAGTTAAGACAGGCTTGTACAAGATAGTTTCTGCACTATATCACCTCTTGTGGTAGTTTGAATGGTCTAAAATGTCCAGGGCCCTGGGAAATATGACTCGGATGTATGCTTTAGGGTAGCTCCCTTGGAAAGCGGAAACACTCCAAGAAGTCATGGATCATTGGACTAGAAACCTAAGGATGGTAGATGTCATTTTGAGGGGTGTTAGTACACTTCTTCTTCTCTAAATGTACGGCGATGTGTAGAAGGGTATTTTAGTTATTTCACCTGTAGGTCGGAGACTTTGCTAACGCAACATTGTCCTTGGAGTCAATATTTCCTTATGGTGATATTAGAAAATATTTAAAATGCAAAATACTGCTGTTTATATGGCAATGGTATTTTGGTCATTTTAGTAGCCAAGATGGTGTGTCTTTTGGTCCCCAATATAGACCATGAGTCCTAATTAAATGCGAGCTAAAGAATTGATCTTAAATTAAATGGAATTTATTTTATTTAAGTAGCCTGAATTAATTATTGGGTAGAGTAAAATAAAGGTCCATGGAGAGAGAAAATTAATTAAATTAGTTTGGTGGGTTAATTAATTATTCAGAATTTTGGCCCAGTTTGAATAATTAAAGATTAACCTGGGACTAAACTAATATAGGCTTAATTAATTGGACTAGTTTATTTGGGTTGAAAAATTAATTATTAATTGGGCCATTTATTTGGTTTTAGTTAGAATAATTAATTAAGCCCAAAAAGGTTAAACTAAGAGTCCAATGGCCCATTCCAGTTTAACCTAGGGGTTTTATATAGGTTAAACAGAAGAAAAGAAAACAACGTTGTTTTTCCAGGGTTTTCCTCTCTGTGAAAAAAACCAGACGTTTTTTTCTCTCCCTCTCCAGAAAATATTCTTTGGCCCCTAGGTTGTTTCACCAAAACGATATTAGGCAAGCCATATACTGGAAGATCGAGAGCTAGACGTTCACCTTCATGCAAAGAAGAAGTAGAAGGCTTGCAAGAATTGCACCAAAAGTTTCCACGAGCGTGCCTACCCCAGTTCCGCATATTCCAGTTCAGCCGATTTTGAGGACAAGAAGAGGTAATGAGGGAAAAAATTATGTTTTTTTTCTTTTTTTTTTCTTCTTCACACAGGTGTGCTGCATTTTTTTCGTTGTTCCTTGGCTGGTTTTTTTCTATGTTTCGCTCGCAATTTTAACTTCAGTAAGATCATCTTTCCAATAAAGCATACATCCATTCATGCACACATCTATTTTTTAAATAGGTAAACCAAGAGCAGATACCAATTTCTTAAACTTATAGAAGTCATCTGGAATTTTGTTCCCACTCGGGGCAACCTCCTTCATTAGCTATGCAACTTGGTTGAAATATTTCTCGGACATATTATTTTTAGACTTGATATTTAATAGCTGAGATACAAGTGAAAGCTTTGAGTGGCTTCCGTATAATTCCCGTATTGGCATGTTAAAAGTTCACAATATATTATAGAACTTTTGTGCTTCAACATATAGGGGTTCATCAATAGAATCCATAGATACCTCATAATTATCAAACTGAGGCCCTACAGCATCTAAAGCCATATCTTGATACGGGTTGCTTAAAGAAGTCTCAACAATAGAATCCATTGGCGTTAAGGTGGGCTCTCTCGATACTATATGATAAGGTTCACCATGGCAAGTCTACCAATGATAGTCACCAACAAATCCATATTTATATAGATGAATTTTCATTTTGGGTGGGGCCAGATACTTCTTATTTTGACACTTTAATCATACACATCTTATTTTAGACAACACTGCCTTCAAAATTGTAAATGTCAGAAACTCTTTAACCCTCCGTTCAAATTTAATAGTAACACCCTTGATACCGAGGAAATGCCTTTTGTACATTTAATTGCAATTGTCCATCTAAAACCAACATCAGGTAATGGAGTATGAGAGCATTGGAGAAATGGTTAAATTACCTTAATTAGGATCCAAATAGACTAAATTCAAACCTAGTTTTATGTAATTCTTTTAAGAGTCTTAACTCGTAAAAAAGTGAAGAAAGAGCTCATAGTATTGTATTCAAGGAATAATTCTTGGTGTATTCAAGGATTATGGTAACTATACTGGATACTAGTTTAGGATTATGTTTCACAAGAAGGTAAACTATTGCTTGATGCATGAAAGTTTCTTGTTCAGACTATAAAAATTGAAGGTGTCTTAATCTTTTTCTTGTGGTAGTATTGGTTAGGAAAGAAAAAGAAAAATAGTATTGAATTTAAAGGAAACAACATTGATTGGAAATTTCGGCAGAGTCTCCTGATAGGGGCTATATGTACTTATATTTTGAGGGTCATTTGTGTTGCTTTTATATTCAAATAACAAATGATTCCCCCTAAATTGCTATCTTTTGGGTAGAAGTAATTAAATGGGAGAATTATTAAAAAGGTAGTAAAAAAGCCCAAAATCTGGCCAAACAGTGTTGACTCGGCACCAAGTGGTCTACCTAGGCCGACCGGGGGTCACTTTTAGAAGAAAAAAGCAGAATAGATGAGTTTCGACAGCAATTTAAGCAGGATCTAGTGCCAGCTGGTTTGTCTAAACCGGCGTCGATTGTTACTGTTCATCAGGAAGCATAACAGGAAGGACCCGGCACCAGTTGTTACTATTTATAAGGCGGCGAGTTTTCCTTTTCAAGCAAAATTTGGTAATTTCAGTTGCATTCTTTTGAGAACTCTTTCAACCACGGAAAAGAACTCTTGTAAGCACTTTTTGGCAATTAGAAATTCTATAAATACAAGATAATAACATTGTATAAAGTAATTTTCAATTCTTCAATGTAATATATTTAGAAAACTCCTAGAGAAACACCAAGAATAAGGAGGATCAAGGAAATCTTGGAGAAGAAGAAGAGCTTTATCAAGTAGATTGCAAAGGAGAAGGGGATTACACTTGTCTTTTAGTTTTTCCTATTTCTGTCTTTTTAATCCTATTTTGGTAAATTGAATTTATATGTTTTAATTGTAGTTGAGGATATTTTGACTTTATGATTTTGTGTTGAATTAATTCTAGACTTGTTGAATTCCAATTCTAAGTATTTGATTACTTGATTTTATGAGTTGAATTAATTATTTCGGACTAGTTAATTTTGTGATCTCTTAATGAACTTGAGAAACGAAATTAAGGGAAAGACTTGGTAATCAAAGAGAGATTAATATTGCCTAGAGTATAGGGGTATTATTTCTTCCAAAAGACGTTATTGTTGCCTAGAGTATAGGAACATTACTTTTTTATTGAGTTGTTCTTAATGCTTCTTAGTTTTAATTAGGGAGGTAGAGTATACCCTTTGATTAATTTAAGAATAGGAATTTCATGACTTGGGAAATGCTTGGAATTTGCTTTTGAGACTCATATTGGTATTTTGGATTGGGAATCAATTGGTTGAAAAGATATTTTCTTCATTTGTCATGGAATTGAGATATTTCTTCATTATATGTCTTTTCTCCTTATTCTCACTTCTTGATTATCCTTGTGACTTTTCTTGCGTAAACTTAATTTATTCTCTAGTATATTAGGTTATTCGATAATTTATTCTATCTTCTTATTTTATTAGCAAAATAATAAAGATTTGGATAAAGTAAGGTAGGAGCCTAAGTTCATATGGATTCGATATTTGCTATTCCCTATCCTATATGATGGGTATACTTGCCCATACATGTGGTTTTAGTGGTTAGCATTTTAATTAAAGATTAATTGATTATGGACTTTGTTGATAATATTTTCTGTACTAAAAAATACGCGTCAAGCTTTTAGCATCATTGTCGGGGTTGGGCGCTATCGAAAACACTCGATTCTTGTTGATTTAGCCTTTGTTGTATTTGTAAATATCACTAACTTTTATTTTTTAGATACTTTGTGAATATTTAAGTCTTTTTATTAGTATATGATTTTGTTTTTTATTTGTTTAATTATTTGCTATTATTTTATTTTATTTTTTTCAATTTGATCTTTGTTTTTCTTTGAATGCGAGGTTAAAATCATCAGCATGGACAATCAATTATAAGGATATAGGTGGCCATGGACATAAATTCAAAGGAGCTACCATGATGAGAATTTGGCAAATTTACAAGCTCGAATTAATGCTTTTTGTGAGACGTAACTTGAGGCCTCAATAAATTTTTTTGTCACCAGCACAAATTCATTCCTTAAGTATCAAGATGAATCTTCTCAATGTATGAGCTCTAACAAAACACAACTAGCAAAATCGGTTGATGAGATCTATAATAAGGAATTGAAAATTGCAGAAAAACAGGGTATCTTTTTATTCATGGAGCCCATTGATGCCATTGATGATGTGTTAAGTTTACCATGCCTCAAGAAATTAGATCTTTCAATGCTACCTCATACGAACTCCTTGGAGGATGTTGACAAATTCTACTCTTCACCCTATCCAAATAGAGGTAACTTAGTTTTTGTGGACCATGTATTGAAAAGTAAGGATTTCTTGATCCCATCTTTAAGAACTCAATTACTAAGTCTAAAGGGGAATTTTAATTGTGACAAATCTTTTGAAGAGATAAGTGGTGATTCTAATGTTTATACATTGTTTAGACATAATTTACATCTTTGCGTTGGGAACTTGATTTGTATGTCTAAAAAAGTGCTACGGAGGGGGGGTCGTGCATTTACATTTATGGTAACTAATATTTTCCATGACCCTTCATTTTTTAAAACCCTCATTTATTTCTACTTTCATTTTGTCTACCTTTTTCAATGAGCATTAATTTCTTTTACAAAGCTTTGATGAAGAGGCATGATGAGTGGAAAGAGTTTATATCTTTGTTTTGTGTTTGGAGTTGTTAGGCATTATTTCCCCCCAAATAAGGAAAGTACTTTCCAATTTAAGTGTCGCGGAGTAATTCGTGTCTTTATTTGTTTTGTTATGATTTTTATTAGTTTCTTTCTTTTATTTAGGTGTGTCCTTATTTTGTTATTATCTTCCTTGTACTTTTATTTATGTTTCCTTTTGTAAGTTAGAATAAAGTCCTTTTGGACTAGCTCTTTTCTCTATTTCCAGTTTTGATTGGAATTTATTGCACTTTAGGAGTATTGCTTAACTTTCTATTGCCTTTATAATTTTTGGTTCATTTGGAGATGCTTTCTTATGTTAATTTTTTGCTAATGAGGACATTGCCTAGTTTAAGTATAGGGGAGTGGTCTGATGATTTTTTTTTTTGTCCAGGTTTTTATCAATTATCTTGGTATTTTCTTTGCCTAAGTATATGTGGGATGAGGCTTTGAATACGGCTTGCCATATTCTGAATAGAGTCACTCACAAACATAAAGAGATATCTCCGTTTGAAGTCTGGAAAGATAGGAAACCTAACTTAAAATACTTCCGTGTGTGGGGTTGTTTTCCAAAAGTTCTAATCCCTGAACATAAGAGGAAAAAGTTAGAACCAAAGACTGTTGATGCCATCTTTATTGGTTATATGGAAACAAGCTATGCTATGAGATTTTTGGTAATTAAGTGTGAAATACCTAGCATAGATGTTAACATAATTATTTAGTACCGTGATGCTATATTCTTTGAGGATGTGTTTCCTATGAAAATTGGCTTGCCTCAAGATATTTCTACTTTAGATTCAACCTTAATATCTGATTCAATTCCTGATCATGTGGAAAGCGTGAAAGATGTGAGGAAAGGTCCAAATAGTTCCAACACTCAAATTAAGGAATTGAAAGAACCTAGAAGGAGTAAGAGAGCTAAGGCAGTCAAGGACTTTGGAAGTGATTTTATCGCTTACAATGTTGAGGACAAACCTTTAATCTTCCAAGTAGCCACGGCTTCCTCAGAAGCAAGGCATTAGAAAGGAGCTGTCAAAAGCAAAATGGATTCCATTGTCTTCAATGGGACATGGGAACTGGTAGATCTCCCTCATGGGTGTACTACAATTAGATGCAAATGGATATTTAAGAAGAAACTCAAATCAAATGAGACCATAGATAAGTATAAGGCCAAATTAGTTGCCAAATGGTTCAAACAGAAAGGGGGAATAGACTATTTTGATACCTACTCTCCTGTTGCTCATCTGACTATAATCCGTGTGCTAATTGCATTGGCTTCTATATATGATTTCACTATCCACCAAATGGATATGAGGACAGTTTTTTTTTTTCACGGTGATCTTGAAGAAAAGATATATATGGATCAACCTGAGGGATTTGTAGCCAAAAGAAATGAATGAAAAGTCTGTAAATTTATCAAATCCCTATATGGCCTAAAACAAGCACCCAAACAATGGTATGAAAAGTTTAATAAAGTTATTTTATCATTTGGCTTCGTCATAAATGAGAATGACAAGTGTGTCTACTGTAAGGTTAAGGGTAATGCATGTATTGTACTATCCCTGTATGTGGATGATATTTTGCTATTTGGGTCCAATATTGAGATAATTAATGAAACTAAATCATTCTTGAAAAGTAAGTTTGTAATAAAGGATATGGGAGTAGCAAATGTGATTTTTAGTGTAAAGTTAATTCGCTCAACTGAGGGGATAACTATTTTCCAGTCTCACTATGCTGAGAGTGTTTTTGAGAAATATGGTTATCAAGATTGTAGAATTGCTAAAACTCCAAATGACCCTTCTGTAGCTTTGTTCAAGAATGAAAGTGGAATTTCTGTGTCAATTAAGATAATCTCAAATTATTGGTAGCTTGCAATATTTTACAAATGGCTGAAGACTAGATATTTCATTTTCTGTATCTAAGCTGACACGATATACAAGTTGTCCAAATCAGACTCATTGAAAGGCATTGGATAGAGTACTAAGGTACTTAAAGGGAACAATTTCCTGTAGGCTACATTATGGGAAATTCCGTGTTGTAATTGAAGGATATAGTGATGCATGCTGGATAGCCAAGAACTCCAGTAGCAATGGTTGCACTAGATATGTTTTTACATTAGGTGGCAGAACAGTTGCCTGGAAGTCTCATAAACAGACTTTGATAACTCGATCAACTTTTGAGGCTGAGTTATATGCCTTGGATACTACTGGAACAGAAGCTGAATGGTTGTATGGACTGTTATCCTCTTTGCCAATAATTAGCAAGCCCGTTACTGCTATATTTGTGCATTGTGATTGTCAAACCACAATGGCAAAAATAAAGAGTGCCAAGTATAATCAAAAGACTAAGAGACACATCCAAGTTAGACTTAAGTTTATAACAGACTTAGTGTCTAAAAAGGTAGTGTTTGTTGACTTTGTTAGATCTAAAGATAACATTGTAGACCCCCTAACTAAGGGACTAGAAACCTTCTTGTTCCTTAAATCCAAGTTGGGAATGGGACTGATAACCCGACAATGATTCACCTATAGTGGTAATCCAGCTGACCAAGTGGAGATCCCAGAAGGCAATTTAATATGGTATAAACAAGCTATCTGAGTGAATCTGGCACCTATTCTAATACCTTTGTATTAAAGTCCCTTCCCTGAAAGCATATGGTGCGTTTACTGCAATTAGTAAGAGTTTTAACTCTGAATGGGATCAAGTCTTTCAGACAGGATGCTAGCAATATATCCTCGGAGATCGCCGACTATGTGAGTGGTGTTGTGTGGCCACAACTAAAAGGAATTGAGTTTTTTCTCTGAATGTGCTCATTAGACAGGATCAGGACATATGGTCATAACGTGTCAACCCTAAAGATTTTCTCCATAGCCGATAGTCTGTTGTTACCAATGGACGCTGTCACACTTAAGGTTCAGATTTAAGGCTCAAGTCCATCTATTCCTGAGGGAGCATAAGTTGGATAACTTAGGTAGTGGTTCAAATCGGAAGGTACCATTATCGAAAGTAAATTATATAAATCTTGAATAGTCTTTAACTATGGATTTGTGGGGGATTGTTGAAAATGGAAACTTTAGGAGTTAATAATTTTTAACTCATGATTAGTTAGCCTAAAACAATTAATGGCAGTTATTCTTGATATGTTAGAGATTGTTTTGATTATGATAGAAGCCATTTTCATAGTAGGAATCTATAATTAAATGTCATTAAAGTTAGATGTTTAACCATTTGGGAACTAAAGTTAGACATGAATCCTATATGAGAAAATTTAAGGAGTGTGGAAGCCTTTATATACTAAAAAGATTTTCTATAGACTTGATAGAAAAGACTAAGGTAGTGGGGTTACCACGTGTGCACGCCGCCCGGCTCGGCTCGGGCTTGGCCCACGTTTTCACGTTCCTCTCTTTTTATCTGGCCCAATTAACTCTAACTTGTACAGAAAAAGGAAATATTAAAAACTGATAAGATTTAGGTCTCCAATTCGAATTGGTGAAAGGTTTTTTTTCGAAGGCAATATTTAAAAGGAAAAAGAACAGAGCCGCCAGGCTGGTAGGTTTTTTTTCAGTTTGCTTCATTGAGAGAAAAATCGCCTCTTCTGTTCTCCCTGTCGCAACCTATAGTTTTTGAATTAACAGGACCAGTGAACTGATAAGATTTTTGAGGTCATCGCAGCTAGTGTGTATCGATGGTGATCTGAGACCGTCTTATCTTGTAAGGAGAGTTACTGTACCCATCGCACTGGAGTGGGGCGAAAAACTTCTTGAAGGCAAATAAGTATTGAACTGGTGATTCGATCAGCACGTCTATCAATCGCGTCGCAACCAGTCCATAGCAAAGCCGGCATTAGGTACGTCATCTAGAGACGGCACCAAGTGCATTCTGGAAGAACAGTGCATGTGTGTGCTCCTGTCCTGCGTGCAAGTCTATCAAGTCCATTACTGACTTGTCTTTTATCTTTTTTGAATTCTATCTGGTTGCTTTGCGTTTGGACTATTTGGCCTTGCCAGCTTTATTGATATTTGATAATTACATTTGTTAGAACCCTAGTCGGGTATAGGCGATACTTGTTCAATTCAGTTGAGTTACCTGTCTGTGCTCGTCGGTACCTGTTTTTCTAATAGTAAATTCAGCAAGCTTTCCTTATTTAATATAATTAGTTTAGCCTTTAGTCCTCTTTATTTTCTCAGCAGTCGATCACCCTCATATCAAAGCTGCTTTGATGGTAAGGATAATTTGTCATAATGTTTCGTTCTTGAAAATTTAATGTCGAACTCCTCATTGTGGCACTAATATTCTTGACTGATTGGATTTGCTTATTGCATCAATGTATACATCAGCAACAACGGTAGAATGGCAATTTCAGAACTCATGAGGCCTCTTCATGTGATGAAGAAATTGCAGAAAGAAATAGAAGAAAAAGTGCGCATGAACAGAATTGCGGAGGAATCAGACTTTGAAGGCCTAGAGTATTTGGACATGGTTATAAAAGAAACTTTCAGACTCCACCCTGAATTCTTATAAATACAACAGCCGTTGGGCGGAATCCAAACGTATAGAGAGAGCAAGAGAGGTTCTTCCCTGAAAGATTTGTTGAGGAGGACATAGACATGCGAGGACGCGACTAATCTTCCAAATGGTACGAGTCCCAATGATTTAGACATGAATGAAGTGTTTGGTTTTGTAACATCAAAGGCTAATCATCTCATGGCAGTTCCTACTCATAGGGTGCATAAGTAATATTAAATCTAGTCTAATCTTGCTTTTCATATGGTAATTTAAACTTCTAAGTATTTATTGTGAAAACATGAATGGATTGTATACTTTATAAGTATTTATATTTTATTAATAAAACAATATTTGCTCTTGGACATGCCATATATTTTAATTTTATTTTATTATAATTGCGGTTGATGTAGAACTAGCATGACCGTACTTAGTAATGCAAAAGGTGGATTGTCGTTGAGGACTATTTTGAAATAATTGAAAACCTTCCCGGATTAAGCAAGCCTTCCTCTTATTAGAGGGGTGTAGGAATAGCTGTTTATCTACACAAAATTAAAACAGGTATTTCTAAAACACGAGAAGAATAAAAGTAAAAAAGAAGACACTACTGATTAACTATAATCCGCGGTCTCGAGTATTTAACAACGAAAATTTTTCTCTCGCAGAATCATGTGGCGCTAATTGGACAGCGGCGGAATAAAATTTCACATCATACTTGTCAATCTATCTTTGATTGACGAGGGATGAATTAAGAATAGAAAATTTTGTTAAAAAAAGTTGTGGCTGATTCGTCTCTACTTAATATAATTTTTAAAATTATTAAAAATAATAAATAATGCTTTATAATAAAAATAATTTAAATTAATATAACAATGATAATAAACGGTAACTGTTACGAAACAACATGACTTCTTTCGTCCATCGCAACAACATTACTGCCCAGGAAAAATTTCTTTTCTATCAGGAGATTCTCAAAGGAGATAAGATTTTTCTTTTCCACCCCATTATGGTGACCTCAATTGAGAATAATATGGATAAATGTAGGAAGTAGTTCAAAATGCTTGCACACGGATTGATCCAGATGATAAAACATAGCTAGGAATTTGGACTTGGTCAATATGGAGTTATCCAAAAACTCAAATAATAATGATTTTTCATAAACAACAATTTCCAACATATTTAAAAAAACGTTTAGAATAAAATGCAATTTATGGAGACCAATATCGTGTAAAATATGAACCAAAACAAGAAAAATAGAATATGTGTAATAATGTGCTTGTAGAATAATGTAAATAATTTGTGATTATTAGTGTGACTACTTTGTCATTATGAATGTGCATGGTTTATTACAATTAAATTCAAATATTGTGAATAAAGAAATATAAATTCAATTACTTGAGTGACAAAAATAATTTTTTAAAGAAATTTTTTAAGCTCTATTTTGAATAATTTTGACTTTTGACCAATTGAAAGTGTTGTTGAGCCAGAGACCATTTTATTTTGACTATTTATTAATTATTTTGACTAAACTTCAATTAGTTTATTAGACTCTAATTATTTTGATCTTGACCGTAAGACTATGTTGACTTGACTACTGAAGTCTTAAAATTTAATTTTGACCTGGTCAAATTTATGTTGACTTGATTTTAACCCATCATTCGTTGAATCTTACTCAAATCTTGCCCTTCCATTTCACCCATCACTAGTTTGGTTGCCCGTGAGTTGCACAGTTTTATTTGCTGGGGTCAGTAATTTTTTATGATAATTTATTATTTTTATTAACTTTGTATTCAGTTTAAATTTTCTAGTTTTTCCTACCCTAATTTCTTGCACGGCACTTAACTACCTAACATTGAAGAGTTAACAAAAGTAGAATGCAAAGCTATAGCTTACCTCTCCATGGATTGAATATACTTCACTCTAGCTCCTTCAAGAATCCTAGTAGACAAAAGCTTTTTAACATTTGTAGGGTAGTTGTCTGGAAATAAAAGACACATACACTAAGCAAAGCCATGAAATCTGCTGAAATAATTGAAATGTAAAGTCGGTATTAAAACTTAAAAGAAAGAAAAGAAGGCATCGGGGCCAATCCATTGTCCATTCATGAATATGAACCAAGGCCATTATGCATTTACACTAAGCAATGACAGCCTAACTAGAGAGTCAGATACACTACCGAGCAAGTAGCATTCAAATAGCAAAACAATTGATTTTGCACTCTCTGCTTACTCTTCCCAAGATTTTCCCAATTCCCACCATGGCTGGAAAAGGAAATCAATGAGAGCAATTAGCTATGAATAATACGATCCAGTCAAAGAAATCAAACACTCTGATCTTCAACATGTGTGCTTGGCTGGGAATTGTTCAGATCCGTAATTAAAAGGTTGGAACAGTTTGCAGTGTTGGCAGGAAATGATAGAGAAGAACAAAGATGTGAGAGGGAAGGGGAGACAGAGACAGAGGTTGAAAGAACGGAAACAATAAGTAAGAATTAGCTTCCTCTACTTCCAACTGTACAATGATGCTAGTGACAAGTGGATCTTACTTCTTTTTTTTACCCTGATAAATTATCTGATTTTCTAGAAGTTCTTAAGCAATTGCTTTCAAGATTTAATTAAAAGCCATGCTTGAACCATTCAAAATAAAGCAAATAAATTCTACTTGGCATCCTCTTTCCGGCCCTTCTTAGAAATGGCAATGGGGCGGTTTATATTTCGAAACCGACGGATACTAGAATCGAAAAGTCTTGACTCTGTGGAATAAATAGAAAGATTCTCATACATAGTGGAGACTGATGAGGAGTCACAACTGGCTATTTTTCAGAGGAAAAAAATGACTTGAAAGATGCATTTACCCATGCATAAACCTGTATACATATTACTGCTAATGAGGCATTGAAAGTGAGTTGCTTTTGTTCTTTGGTAATGGAAGTTGTAAATTAGCTGAAATCAAAGAGATTACAAGCAGATGGCAAATAAGAAAAATCTTTGAATAATATGAAATCCATTTGATTTTGATCCTACCTCCTCTACAACTACGCAAAAGGCCAAAACTTCAGTTATCTTTGATCATGGCAAAAACTCCTAAATCTTGAAGAATTTATTAGCTGATGGCGTTGAGGAATTCAGCATCAGAAATTGCAGAAAGTTCAATTTTACTGATATCATCATCATCCATTGGAGCAAGAAGATTAAGATCTATCAAAGTCTCTCTAAATCTTGAAAATGGTTTAGTAGGAGTCACAGAACAAACTACCATACATGTTTGGATTCATATCACTACTCATGCAATCATCCACAGAAGCATATGGTGCGTATACTTCAGAAACTACATCTTCATTGGACGCTTCCTTCACCCTATTCTCCAATTCAACATTATCCAGACATTCTTTTGTTTGTTTCTTATCATTCATAGCTTTTTTTCCCTGTTTTTCATCATATTGCTGAAACTTAATATCAGTTGAAGCTTCTGCTACTAAACTTCCAACACAAGTTGTCAATTCATTGTCTATGTAAGCCTCCTTGGCCCTGCTTTCAACATGATTTTCATATTCTATAGCATTTAGAGTCTCCTTCTCCTTGTTGAACACATGAAGCTCCAACAAAGTATCATTCATACCATCATTTGATGGAGTTTTAACACTGGGATCTAACTCCATATGTTCTGCAACTTGCGTCACTGGATTCACAGTACATAGCTCAAGTCCAGGAACTTTCTCAGCTTGAGCCTTCACACATGAATCCCTATCAATACTATCTATCATTAACTCCAAAACTAACACGGCCACATCTCCTTCACCTTCCCCATCCTAATACCCTTTTTAGTTGTTCCAACCTAACACAAACAAATAACACTATACCACATGCCCACATCCAAATTCAGAACCAAGGATAATAGCATATTTATCTGCAATTAGCTTGACTCCGACAACCTTTGCAAATTTTTCATTTCACAATAAAAAATTAGCATTTGATAACTCCAAAATAGGACACACTAATACACTCCTTGCATGAATGAATGGATAAAAAGTTAAGCAAAACTTCAATGCTAAGGTTAAATCTTAATAGCTGAGTAATAGTTTATTCTATAAGAAATCCAATTTGAAAACGAATTAAGCATCAATATAGCATTAAACCTACCTCCCGAATTCAAGTATTCGTCTGGCTTCTCAATCTTCCTCCACCTGCTTCTTAATCTCCTCCTTTTCCGGTGCAACCACTAGCCTCTTCCTAATGGACCGTACTCACACTTCATTCACTTGCGATGGCTCTCATTTCGGCGACTATCTTCCCCGAAATACTCCTCTCCTCCGCCCCCAAGATTCGTGACACCCGCTGGTTTTGGCGTGGCACCAAGACCATGCCTTTTCAGTGGCTCCTCTGCTTCCCCCTTGGAATGCGTCCTTCTGGTTGGGTGTTCTTCTAGTCCTATGTCTACTACCGCTCGAGATTTCTCCACACTCTCTGGATCTTTTTCACCATTCTTAGGCGTCAAATGGTCTTATTTTTCCAGCTCTTCAACCACTCCATATTAATTTTCATGTCATTCTTGTGGGTCAAATTCTCTCAATCTTTTCAAGTGCTGGCAATTCTCCTGACGACGTCCATCTACGCTAACTTGTATTTAGATCCTCTCCCAACATCACCACCTTCTAGTTGAGTCAAATGGCTGCAGAGAGCATCAATGATGGTGTTGGCCACGGCGAATTCCCCTCTAACAGTGACAATTTGTAAGCGTTGGAGTCTAGCGGGCTGTGGAGGAAAAGATCAGAATATAGATAGAATTCTTCTTAATAATGGAAAGCCTTGCCAGAGACTAAACCATTGGCCTAGCCTTCTTCGTATCCCTCTTTCAAGTGAAGCCCTTGAAATCCTAAAAATCCACCTCGAACTCATCATCAAGATCAATGAAACCAGATCTCAATGGTTTTAAGTAGTAGTTCCTTAGATTCGTTTTATTGTAGTAGGAAACTGAGATATTGAAGCTTTCATATCTGTGTAGGAAGGCCAACAGATCGGCTCACGTGTAGAACAAAATATCTTTTACTCTTCTTCCTCAGCAGTGACCATAGCCGCATTCTAGGGAAATAATATGACTTCCTACTCGGATGTTGTGTTTTAAACGCCAATTTGTGAACCTAGACAGTCTACGCCAATCAATTTCCAAGAACTACAACAATCCACAATTACTTATAAATACTGTTGATTCTACCTTATAAATGGTCTTCTATTACTAACATAAAAAACATTGCCAAGTAACATACCCAAAGCATAAACATCTACAATAAAATCTGTTTTTCAAACCTATAACACTTAACCCTAAATCCATACCTAATCATCTTACCTAAGAAGAAACCTGAAGAACAAAACTAAAGTACTTATCTGGTCTAGCCATTTTACTATAACTACAAACCAAACCCTAATGTTGATGTGTCACGCAAATATTGGCCAATTAACTTAATGAAACTGATGTGTCAAAATCTAAAGACTTTACTCCTCAACTTTACTACTTATTAATTTAAACAAAATAATCTCAACCACCCATCATATGTTGCCCCAAAACAAAACCCTAACATTCCTTAAGCCCCTCTCATTTTGCAGCAACCACTTTATAAGTTAGATGCTTTACCAATCATATTATACTCTCTTACAATTTTACCATTCAATGCAGCTTTGCAAAAATAAGTCATATGCATGCCCAATTATTTATGAGTACTTTAAAGATTTAATCACAATCTCACTCAAGTGGCCCTATTACATACTCATGAATCTATGAAGTGCCACTTTTATAAATACACCACTGATTAGAAATATAAATTCATTAAGAGTATAATTTGATTTCAGAATAATTTGTATTTATAAACATTAACCATAAGAGGGTACCATTTTTAGTCACTACAAGAAAAAATAATACTAGCGACGGACATTAGCAATGACACAAATACCGTCTCTATTCTGCAAGAGTTTTGCAAGCAAGTAAGGAGATCGACAATTTTTTGAGGAGTTGACCAAGTATAGCTAAACCCTTGCAAATAGCGATGACTTAACGAGGGTTGCAAAACCCTTGCTAATTAGCTAGGGTTTAGATATACCTATAAATATTTCTCAAAAAAAATTTCTTTGAAATGTTAGGATAAAATGGCAGTAGCTAAGCCCTTACTAATTAGAAAGGGTTTAGCTATGGCAAAAAGTTTTTCTTCAAAAAAATATTTTGGAACATTAGGATATAGTGATCGTAGCTAAACTCTTGCTAATTAGCGAGAGCATAGATACGACCATACATTTTTTCTCAAAAAGAATTTATTAAAATTTTAAAATAAATGGTTGTAGCTAAGCCCTCGCTAATTAGGAGGGCTTATCTATGGCCGAAAATTTTTCTCCAAAAATATTTTTTAATATTAGGATATATAAGCCGTAGCTAAACCCTCGCTGGCCATAAATTTTTTAGCATTTTGCCATCACTAAGCCCTTACTAATTAGTGAGGGTTTCGCAACAACCATAAATACTTTCTCAAAAAAAGTGGAATATTAGGATAAATAATCGTAGCAAAACCTAGTCTAATTAGTGAGGCAGTAGCTACGTATATTAGGGTAAGGTCGCTAAATAGCAACAGTATAGCTACGGTACCCTTAGCTATTGTTGAGCCGTCATTAGGCCGTCGCTAATTAGAGATAATACCCTAAGCCCTGACAAAACCGTCTCTAAACTATTGAAACAAAAAACTCATAAGTTTAATTTCATTTATATGTAGATATGCATATAGTTGTAGTATGTGATTTTTATGTCATATATGCTGCAAATTTACACTATTAAACATATTATATGTATATAGGTAGAATATATGATTATTATAATATTGAATATATATATATATATAAACTAACACTCATATACACTAATATATATTAAGATATATATATATATATTATAATATATACATATAGGTTAGTATATGTTTGTAATATATTAATATATATATATTACAATATATTTTCATAATAATATTATAAAATTAGATATACATTAACATATATATATATATATATATATATATATATATATACAAATCCACTTATATACACTAATATATATTAATAGCTTTATATATATATATATATATATATATATTAATATATACTGATGTATACTAAGATATTAGAGTCTATATATACACACTAATATCTTAGTATACATTGGTATATATTAATATTTATAATATATACTATTATATATTCACTCTAATAACTTAGTATACATTAGTATATAATAATAGTATTATATATATATATATATATATATATATATATATTCTAATATATACTAATATATATACACATATATTTTAATACATAATACGTATCTAAAAAGTCATATGTGTATATTTAAATACACACTAATATATGCTTGTATATATATATATATATATATATATATTATATGTGTATACATACATACTATATATTTTTTATTTAATACTAAATTTTGCAACTCAAATAATTTTTACTCATAAAATATGTTTTAAAAGTGATAAATATTATTTTCAATATTATGTGTATTATATTTTTGTCAAAATGAGAATATAATGTGAAAAGGCTACAACTAATGCCTTTCTAATTGCTAGGGTATAGCTACATCGAATAATATATATATATATATATATATATATAATTTAATGGGTTATGAACCTAATTTTAAATTTTTGCCACTGCTAAACCTTCGCAAGTGATTAGCAACGGCATAATTCCATAGCAAAATTACCTGGCACTTAGTCTTTTTCCTTCATCTTCGTCTTCTTCTACCTAACATTTCGATTCCCGCCCTGTATAGTCCCTTCTCACTGCATTTTCTCCCTTCCCAGTATTCTTTGCTCCCTTGCCTTAGCTACCTCACCTTTACAACCCTGCCTTCACCATTGCCTGGTCTTTGCCGATCCATTGTACCACCAAAAATCTTGCTCCGCCATCGCCGTGGAGGGTTTACAGTGTTGTCTTGCCGCTACTTCAAAGGTGGATCTTTTCAAAAGGTAAGCTTTGAGTGAATTATTTGGGGGAGATAACAGTGTGTGCAAACATATTTTTTGGGCTCAAATTATCTAGTTGATGTTGGGATTAATTGCTGTTCTCTAGTTGAGATTTTCCTATCGGGATTTATTATACATCCATAGGCATAGAGATTAGTCACTAAAGCCAAATTGGAAATGGGATTTGGTACAAATTGCCCCAATCATTAATAAATTTTGCACATTGTGGTAGCTAACATTCTTCAGAGAATAATAGGTTTTACTACAAGAAAAGTGTCCTTTACTGACAACGTAATGTTGTCACTAAATGCAAAAATATTGTCACTAAAGACCTTTAGTGACGAAAAATTTGTTGCCACTTAAATGTCACTAAATCTATGTTACTAAAGGTATGGAGTGACAACAACTTATTCTTGTCACTGAAGCTTGACTTTTAGTAACACAATTCCATTGTCACTAATGTAATCAACTAATAGTGACAACATTTCTTGTCACTAATTTATTTATAGGTAAAATTTTTTAAAATTTATAATTTAGCATGGTCCATGTGAACTCATCGTACCGGATCGGAGCTCTCTTACTGAATGGTCCACGTGAACCCACTGCACCAGATCGCAACTCACAACTCCAAATTAACAGTTAAGTAAGGCAACGAAGATTCGATCCCACAACCTCATGCATAGGGACCTTTTGTCTTAACCACTGGGCCAAGCCATTTTGTGTGCTATAATCCTTTTTTTTTTTTAATTTAAACTATTCGTAATAACTTTCAAATTTTTAAAACAATAATATAATATAAAGTATAATAATTATATTAAATTTTTTTTTATGAAATAAAGTAATTCATTATAATAAAATATTTTTTATTTATATAAATTTAAAAATTTATACACTGTTAATTAAAGTATTATTTTTATTAAATGACTTTAAACATATAGATTTATTTAACAAAAAACTTATACATATATATCCAATACAAACATATATATAAATATATACATACAAAAACATATATATATGTGTGTGTGTGTGTGTGTGTGTGCACACACACACATATCCACATATTGTGCATATACATACTACATAAATATATGTCTATATATACACATATGTATATGTTCGTATATATATATATATATATATATATATATATATATATATAAACATACCTATATACATACATATATATCATACACATATGTTTGTCACAACATATGACACACGCATATATATACACCACACACACACACACACACACACATATATATATACATACCAAATACATACATATAGATATACATATATAAATACATACCATATACTATATATATACATATTATATAACTATATATCTATATATACATACATCTAGATGTACCAAATACATATATATAGATATACATATATAAATACATACCATACACTATATATATACATATTACATAACTATATATCTATATATTCATACATCTAGATATATATATGTATATATTTGTATACATATGTATCTACATACATATATATAAATATAATGGTACACATACTTATATAAATATATACATAGATATATAAACATATATAGATGCATATATATATATATATATATATACATATACACCATAAATATACATATATATACATATATGTGTACATAACAAATATATAAATAAATAAATATATATATACGCATGTATATATTTGTATATACACGTATCTACATATATATATAGTATAGGCATTATGTATATATTATATAATTTAGTATAGGCATTATGTGATGTCTTATCTTCTAGAAATATTGTTGACTATAATAACTCCATGATACTTTTAACTTGTTAACTTCTCTTTTAAGTGGGTGAAAAATAAAATAAAACCTGCGAAGTATAATTAGTTGAGAAAAAATTGACACCTGCCTTGATTTTTGAGAGGCTTTTAATAGTTCATTTTTCTTCTAAGAAATATTTCTGACTAACCTATCAGTGTATACTTATTTCTCTAGAGATTAGCTTCTGTTGATGTCCAATGACATGTGGAAAAATGGCAAAATTCTATTAGAAAACTACAAGCTTATTGTCTTCATTCCTAACTTCCATCTATGCTTACCATTCGAGATACATATACTTAGTCTAAGAATGTTGCTTAAATAAAATTGTCTAGGAGTCTTTATTCTTTAACACAGATCATTTTCTTCTCTGCCTTACGCTCCTTTGAAGTGTTATTTGTGTTTCTTTGGTATTCAGTTTTCTTCTCTGATCTAATACTTCATTAAGCTATTACTTCAACAAGTTCATAACCTTGAGAGAGTAAAGTTCAAGACATTTCGTAAGAAGGATTGTTGGATCTTAGTTTCTGATATCACTTTATGCAAGAATGAATAAATTACTAAGTTTGATTTATTTGTATACTCTTTGGCACGTCGCTAAATATGACAATATGAAGGCATGTTTACGTTTCTTTAGGATTCAATATATGGATGAACTTACTTGCTACTCATAGGTTATATGACCATTACTTTTTTGTGATGACAATGTTTAGTGTGCAATGTGAAGTCAAAAAACTTATGTTTATGTTGTTGTCTTGAATTGAACTAGGTGACCTAGTTCAACTTGATTTCTATAATTTCTTCGATAGCATGGGTAGATTTCTTGACCAAGAACTAACATTTTTATTGTCTAAAATGTAGTTCTTGACATTACAAGCTCTATTTTTTTTACCGAGATGCTTAACACAAACAGCCTTAGCTGATCAAACCTTCTATATCATATCACGTTATCATTTATTGAAGTGCTTTGTTCTGTCGCTTTGCTCATTAAGGAAAAAGGTACATGAATTTATACATTTCAAATCAAAATTTCAATATGTATATCTTCTATGAAATGGATCTCATTGAGTGATGGGAGATCATTCTTCATGAGTGATGGCTGATTACCCTTAGGTTAGTTTTATTGAATAATTGTTGTGATAGTTTTTTTTTTTTTTTTAATGTTGGTTAATTTTGTGGTGGCTTAGTGCCTAGAAACATCCAGTTTATAGGAGAAACTCTGTTAATTTTTTTTAAGAATTTAGAGAACATAAAGCTTCTTCTATTTGTAAAACATGATAAAAGAGAACGGTAATCATTATCATATTCCATTTCTCCATTTCCACTAGAAATGTATTTTAATCTAAAAAAATAATTCAATCCCTTGCATTTGCAAGGATTTCTAACTTTTAGAAAACTATATCCAAGTTTTTAAATCTTCTTGATACATGAAAACATCAGTAAGTTAACCCTCCTAAAAATTTTAGCATGTTAAATAATATTCACTCGTAATCTCGCTTGGTCTCCCCTCATAAGAATCTTCTATTTCTTCATGCATCCCTTTTCCCGTACTTATTCAGTATCTTTGTCCAAACACATAAAATGGCCTCTCCTTTGAGAAAAGAAAATGGAATGAGAGAATCAGAGTTTATTCAAAACTGCATTGCCCCAAACACGGGAAATCTCTTTCTATGTTACCCAGCAAGCAATTAGAGAATCTAAATAGGTGAGAAAAACTTCAAAAAAACAACATATATCTTATCTAATGAGTCAATAACACCTCTGGCCATTGAATATAGTTTTGAGTAAACTACTTCCATGACCTATAGGCAGTTTTCCAGTAAGCTGCCTATGAAATGAAGTATTTTCCAGCCAACCAGATGACATCCTTGACCTCCTACCAATATCTTCTTTCTGTAATATGCTTCTATGGTCAGATAGCAATAGTGTCTTCTTACTGAAATCTAGGTTATTTTGTCCATGAAGGCTAGTGTCACAGCTTAAATAAGCAACACTAGATAGACGTTTAAGGGTGGATCCAAAACCTGGTGATGCAGCAATGGATAAAATATCTGTCGTTTCTCTGCAACAGGATAGAAAAATCAATCAAAAGTAAGAGATTTCATAACAAATATAGGGTCTATTTCATCCATTATTCTTCCAAAAATGCTTTGCACGGTTACCCAAATGCTCATCATTTGTATGCAGCACCGATATTGAGCCCAAATTCTTTTAGAAGAAATACTCTCCTATCTTAAATCCTATTAATAAAGTAAACGAGTTAACTAAGAATTAGCAATTATACCAGTGATTGTCATTATTTAATGGCATGATAGCTAATATAAATGCAAATGCAAGCTGCATGCGATGTTGTTGCAGTAACTTACTTAAATCATGAAGCATACTATATCATATCACATTATTGTTTAATCAGCCTAAACTCATTTCACATTATCATTTAATCTCTAAAAAAAGAACGGTAATTGTTAAAAAAAATTTCAAATCATATAAAAAAGCATAAGCTTTTACATCTTCAAAACCATTCGTCGCCTTCTTCATGTATCCTTCGTATGAATCTTCCCTTCTTGGTCTAGATATTTGACTACCCACTTGTAATGTCAGTTATCAGGTGGCTATAAGAATTTTCGTCATTCAATTAATTTTATCTGAAAAGATAACAAGGACAGTTGTTCCTTTAAGCCGAAGACCTTGCTTGGTAGATTTGTGAATGACTACTTCACTACAAAAGATGAAGGTGATCTCTTGTGCCAAGTCTCCGGGAAGATAAAAAAATGGCCCGTTAGAATTCTGACTCCCCATTGGTACAACTATTCTTATGCCAGAGAGCTGGATAATTCCCTGCCCATTTTCTTGTCTTTTTAGAGACTTTAAGCATGAACTCACCTTCATCCCTCGTAGTGAAGTAGTCCTTTGCAAATCTAGCAAAAAAAGCCATCGGACTAAAAGAACAATTGTCCACCTGATGAAAACTGACATTACAAATGGGTAGTCAAATAACCAAATAACAAGGATAATATATTCATGTGAAGGGTGCATGAAAGAGATGAAGAATGGTTTTGAATATGTAAAGGCTTTTACTTTTTTATATGATTTGAACATTTTTTTTTTTACGATCACCGTTCTGGTTTTAAAAATTGCCACCTGATTAAGTTAGGCCTAGAAAATTTCCATTTCTTGTCTCAAACTCTATTTCTTCAATGCTCTTTTCATTCCATTGATTCTTCTTCGAAATCAAGACTTACATAATTGGTTTGTGTTATTTCTGGTGTTGATTCTAGATGGACAATCGAAGTTAGATGTATAGAAGGCATGTTCTCGACATCAAAGGTATTACTATTGAATTTGAATGGGGGTTAAAGAATTCTTGGAACGTGTTGATGGAATTGAGTCTCTTTTATAGGGATTTGTGTGAAACGCTAGTCGAAACCAACCTTAGAGTAAGGGGGTTGGGATGCATATCATATTTTATTGCATGTTTAAAAATATTTTTATATGATTTTATGTGTTTTGGGTTTGTGTTTTATAGTCTTGAGGGCTTGGTTATGATTATTGAGAAAGAAGGACAAAATGGTAATTTTTGCCTGAGGAAAAAATAGGGAGATAGCTTGAGGATTCAATAGGAAAAATATTTTAGAGAGAAAATAAGAACAAGAGTTGTTGTGGTTTAGTAGTTAGAGCTTTGGAATTAATTCTTGAGGTCTTGGGGTTCAAATTCCATCATTGGAGCTTTAGTATGATTAAATTTTATTTTTGCTTGGGAAGTGATACTTTCGGCCTTAAGAGCTTTAGGGTAGAGTAGAGATGTTGTCCTAGGGGAGACATGATAGAAGTACTCTAATTCTATTCTTTTACCCTACACAAAAATTCCTAAGGGAATTCATTTCTTCTTGATCTTTAGTTTCTCCTTATTCTCAATTCATTAGGTTGGTCAAATTTGTTCTAGCCAATTTCATTCCAAAAAATTCAGTGAAGTGCTATGGCTTTGAAGGTTCAAAATGTCTTAGTGAAAGACATCTTGTGGTCTGAAAATGTGGAAGGGGTGGGAAGGTTCCAAGAGAATTAATTCCCCTAATGAACCTTCTAAATTTTCACTCTAGCTAGGTTCATTTTCCTTCATGTCATGAACTGAAATTTTTACAACTTCTTGTGCCTTCAAAGTGTTGAAATTTTCAGCCATTATTCCCTCCCAAATGCTGCCAGAAAATGGCCCTTTTGAACAGCTTGAAACCTGGAATTTTTTGGCCATTTTCGGACTGCACAAATGTTGTGCAAAACCAGAAAAATTCTGGGCAAAATCGCAGCATAGGTGACCCTAACCCAAACTGATTTCTTCCAATTTTCTCCCAGCTCCTTAGCCATGTTTTTCCTCCATGAAGAAGACTGGAAACCAGCCATGAAAGACCCATGGAATCTCTTTCAAACTCTCTACAAGTTGACTGGAAAATGGCAGCCGAAATTGCTCAGAAAAATTCCAGCAATCAACGAAAATTCTGTGCAGAATTTTCCAGCCTTGTTTCCTCATTCAGCCCTGGCCAAAACTCCTCCATTTTTCTGCACAAACTTCTCTTGAACATCCATGAACTGAACTCCATTGTCTTCTCCAGCATTCTGCACGAAAATCAGACATGGCTGCCCGAAAATATCTCCAACAAATCACTGCAATCTTGCCTTGATTGGATACCAAAATTCCAGCCATATTAATTTAGCAACATTCCATAAAATGTCCCTCAAACAACCAGACCTTACCTTCACCATTGCACCCCCTCTTTTCGGCCACCATTAACCTCCTTCAACCAGCTTTCGTCCAGCAAAATCCCAGCCAGCAGTCAGCCATAACAGCTTCCAAAAAGCTTCCATTGAACAAGATATTCTTACTATATTTTGTTTCCAAATTTGATTCCCAAAAATATTTTTTTGGGATTTCAACAACCAGCCTTTCCTTTTTCCTTTCAAACCAGAAAATCATCTACCTAAAACACTCTAGCAATTCGCTCACTCTCTCCCTTAGAATTTCAGCAAGCATTAACCAAAATTCCTCCATTCTCTTCAACCTTTAAGCACACATAGAGCACCAAGAACACCTACACCTTTCTTTTGCCTACTACCTCTCCAAATCACTTCAAACTTCTTCCAAAAATTTCAGATTTTATCTGCTCACTGCCGTGAGTCCATCCATACCATTTTTAACATCAAACTCCAAAATCCAACTTGCTCTTTTGGATAAAAAATCAGAAATTTTGTGCAGGCTCAAGAACACCTTCAAGGTAGGTTTGTTCAAACAACTTCATCTTCTCTAATCTTTGATCTCAAATGAATATATATATATATATATATATATATATATGAATAATCATGCTAATGGACCCTCTTCTTCTCTTTTCTCTCCCTCCCTCTCTCTCTCTCTCTCTCTCTCTCTCTCTCTCTCCTTCTTGGCTGAATGGCTCTTCACCAATGGCCATGCTTTCTTCATCTCTCTTAACGAATCTAGGCATCTAGGAGTTAAGATCCATTTAAAACTCCTTCAAGGTACTCACCAATCAAGTAAGTCCCCTCAATCCTCTTTTTAGACTCTAGATTCATGTCTTTAGAGTGATATTAGAAGGAGATGGGCTATGATTGTGGTTTAAGCATATGTTGTTGTGATGAGTTGAATTCGAAGCATGGATGGATGTGTGTATATGATGAAGTTGGGGTTGATGCATGTGATGATTTATCTTGGATGATATTATGATGTTTTTAGGGTTTAATGCATGTCTCCTTGTCTTTGCGATCAATTATGCTAGAGATTATGTCACCTATGGTGAATAGGATTTATATTCATGTATGATCATTATATTCATGCTAGTAGAGGTTGGATCATGCCTTAGTAAATTTAGATCTATGCCTATATTCATGATTTGAATGATTTGATGAATTGAAGGGGTGTATATGTTCATGATTGTCGTTAGCAATAGAATTATGATCATGATCTAGTTGTCCCTAAGCTAAGTTTTATTTCTTCAATAAAATGTTTAATATTATGAATTTTGCTAGTAATTTCAAAAAACCCTAGGAATGGTATATTTGGATTATTATATATATAATAAGGATATTTTAGTTAAATAAATAATAGCTTTACTAGAAAATAAAAAATATATAAATATTATATAAAATGATAATATCAAATAAAGCATTTTATGAAAATAATCATAATAAGTAAAATATTTATTTAATTATTATCTTTTAGCCAAAACCTATTAAAATTTATTTATTATCTTTCAATCAAGATCCATTAAAATTTATTTTCAACTAATTTTAATTATCAATTATTTTCTAGCAATTAATTATTAATAAATTATTATTTTACCTAATACCACATAAGACTCTTCATCAAATAAACTCTACATCTTTCTTAGTAAGATTTAAACCTTCAACTTATTAGTACCTATTTCCCAAAACTCTAATTATTTTAAATATCAAATTAGACTTAGCTTATAAACCCTTTTATTTATTATTTGGCCTTAAAGCTTGGGACACTAGGATCATGGTAGTAGTGAGTTGAGCTAGTTTTATTTGTGAAAGTGGATCTTGGCTTGAGATTGATTGTGATTTATATTTACCCCAGGCAGGGTTGGGTCATCGATTGAAGATCTTTATTTAATCTCAAGCTAAGGATTAGGTAAGCTCCTGCATAAAACCTGTTTGATGCGAAATGTTTATAATGGCAAGCCAAATGTAGAGTGCTTAGACACTCATTTCTGTAAAAGCAATTGAGGATTGACTTCTTCCTTATTTCAGTCAAGCAATTATTTGAAAATCAATAAGCAGATTTTCTCAAACTCAAAATTCTTTCTAAAACTAATTTTGACAAAGACTTTGAAAACCCTTAATTGCCATTTCGTGTGAAACTGTGTTTTGTTCATTTTTCCCAAGTGGGATACGTTCGTTGAGTACTCAATAAGGGTGGACTACTAGGACTAATCTTTGAAGGGTTAGGATAAGTCTCTCAGTAGGTGACCACCTCTGACGGATAAGTCCTGCCCATATAAGATGTCAGTCTAGTAAGTCGTGCCGGTCCGAGCTAGCAGTTTATTTTTTAGTCAAGTGACTGTGTTTTGCAGGAATGGACACCCGATTGTTGTTTGGGTATAGAGAAGGAGGAGAATCTTGCCCAATAGGCCGATCACCTACCCATTTTTTTGTCAATCTGCACAAAGTGTCGGCATTCTGACCGGTTATGGGGCCCAACGTGTGGTAACCCATGATCCTTTCTTTTGAGTGGTTGATTTTAATAATTATGTATGGATGGAAGCCAAAACGCCACTCTTGATTTTAACTAATGTTTATTGCTTGCCAGTAATTCTCTTATAAAGATTTTATACTTTGCATTCACGAACTGTTTTCACTCGACACTCAAAGCACACACAGACTTATTGAGATTTTTGTCTCATCACCATTTTACCATGATTTCAGGTCGATCTTGCTATGGGGATGAGTAGCTAGATATTGCCTACCTTGAAAGATTTTTGCTAATAATTTATTTTGTGTAATGCTTTGGGGAGATGAGAGTGGATAAATTTTATTATGGATTTGTTTTTGGTATTCTTGGATTTATTCTTGGGTTTTAATAAATTTTAAGTTAAAGTATTACTTTTATTCCGCAATTTTGTTTGTGTGACCTAGTTATAAAGACCCCTTGTCCTTTGGACGGGGCGACATCCCCAACCCTGGCGGGCCTAGGTAGTGGGGTGTTACAATTTGTGCTCACCTTAATTGTCAGTGGCTCAAATGAAGAAATTGGAGAATGAAATTTATGTGCTCATATATAAACTAGAAAAAATATTTCCCCCTAGTTTTTTCGATGCGATGGAGCATCAAGTGGTTTACTTGCCTTATGAAGCTCTTGTTTGTGGTCCAACTCAATACAAGTAGTTGTATCCCTTTGAAAGGTACGTAGGCATTCAATATGCTAAATATTGACGTTATAGTACACGTCCAATAATATGGTCTACAAAATTGTGAATAAATTTGCCATGTTTCAAAATAACAAGTTCTTGCATCGTTTAAAGATCATAGTGAAAAATAAGGCAAGGGTAGAAGGATCAATTTGTAATGCATACCTAGTCGAAGAAGCATCAACATTCTTTTCCTACTACTTTGAGCCATATGTTCAAACAAGATATACACAAGTCACACACAATGCAGATGAAGTAACTGAGCACGTGCATGAACAATCTTTGCTCTCAATATGCAATGTTGTTGGAAGGGCATTTGGGAAGAAACAAACTCAATTCCTGACATCTGAGGAATTCTGTGCTGCCACAAATTACATTTTGATGAACTGCGATGAGCTTCAACCATATATTAGGATTTTTTTTCTACGATGTTACGCTCCCATCACATAGGTGTTACAGAGTTAGAAGTCAAGAAAAGGATCAAGAACAAATTTGCTAGATAGTTAAAAAATTATGTAATTATGTAAGTTCTTAAAGGTTTCAATTGCTAAGGAAGTGTGATTTTAATGAGAACTTACGAAATACAACTTTCTTGCAGGTGCGTGACCCAGCCAATGAAGTGACAAACAAATGTTTGCAATACCTTTCGTGGGGACTATCAAGAGAGGTGAAATCGTTTCAAGGATACGTAATTAATGGTTATCGATTTCACACGAGTGACCATGCAGAACATAGAAAAAGTGTCAACCGCGAAATTTATGTTAAAGGCGCCGAGAACGAGCATGGTAGTGTTGATTATTATTGGGTCTTAACGGAGGTTCTTGAACTTCAATTTCCTGGTCAACCAATCTAGAAAGTTGTGCTTTTTAAAAGTGATTGGTTTAATGTTAAACCGAATCAGGGATTGAGAGTACACCTTCAATATAAGTTAGTTGATATTGACCTTAAGAGGCGTTATACTAAATATGACCCTTTTTGTATTGGCCCAACAAGCACATCAAGTATACTTTGCTACATATCCTTTATGTAAAAGATAGAAATTTGAATGGATGGCAGTCTACAAAACTAAAGCATGCCAAGTATTTGATGCACCTATTGTTGATAGGGCTTAACAAGAAGAAATTGATGACAATGTTGCAATGACTATATCTTTGGTGGTCGATCTTGGGCCCCTAACACACGTGGAAGGCATAAATGAGATGTTGGATGTTCGGGAAAAGATATTAGATCGGGATCGAGACTTGCACGAGGATGAGGATGAGAATGATGATGAGGCTAATTGGGAGAAAGATTTTGGGACAAAATTTGATTCAGAGGAGTACAGTTCAGATAATGACACAAGCAAATAGTACAGACTAAATACTTAGTATGTTTTTTTAAAACATATTTTGGTCATCTTGTTTACTTATTTTACTCCAAAGAACAAGCTATAAACTTTTTTAACTTTTTAAGTGTTAGAATACGTTACTAATTTCTTTACACCGTAATACATAATTATAACAACTTTCTTCTTCTACCTAGATATCTCTTCTAGAGATCAACTGCCTACTGATAACTCACAACGTACACAGTCACGAGACCGAACACCCTCACCCACACATGCTCCTCGAATACCACTTGCTGAGTAGGATAGAGAATCTCCTGCACTTCTATCGTCCTCAGCATCGCATCATCCTGGATCGCAGGCACAGGATCCCCGACCATTGATTATACCACGAGGGAACGGGTATGTTAATAGTCTTATATTGCTCCTCAGATATTAAATGAGTCCAATTGCTACTAACTTTTTGGCATTACTTTTGAAGATTTATTGGTTCTGACAAATGTGTACGGGAGATCATATCCCTTTTCCAGAGGTACTTTGACGGGCCATACACGTTATATGCTGATGTCCCGATGAGCATGAAGAACGTCTGGTTTGGTGAGTTTTAGGTAAGTTACTAAGTATTTTCTAAATTATTCTACATTACTTTTTTTTCCCATTCATATATACATTTAACCATTTATTTTAAACTAACAACCTAGATATATGTATTAAATTTTTTTTTGTTGTAGAAACTATTTCCTTGGGCATATGAGCATAATGCTAAGATCCGGTCCAACTGGGAGCATAACTATAAGAACCACTTTTTTGACACCCTCTGGAGGATGCAAAAGGATGCAGAGGATGACCCTAGCTGGCCAGACTCCCTCATGGATTGACTCTCGGCATTGGAAGGGAATGCAGCAACACTGAGTCATACAGGAGTTTCAATGAGTTTCCTTCACTGCTCGGAGGAATAGGGGTCAAGGCACCTCCACTCATACTGGAGGTTCAGTGCCATTTACAGTTCATGAAAAGAGTATGGTAAATTACATTGATTATTTACACATTTTGAAATTTACATCTCACAATTAAATTTTCAGGACACTATATGAATTAAATGTTAAATTGTAGTGGCAGAAGATGGGCAATAACTTCAGCCACATCAAGTGGTATAAGAGGCTGCACACATTTCAACGTGGGGAGAGATAGGGCTAGCATGTTAGCGAGCTCTCTCATAAGATATTAGTAATTATTAAGAATTTTCAATACTTTAAATTACTTTTTGATAATTTACTTTTTACTAAATAAAATAATGTTGATTGAATTTCAAGAGGATGTGACAGCTGAGAGGGATTGTCTTACTCAGGCATCTTCCTTCTTATCTGCTAGTGTTACGTCTTCAGTTGTCCCCAACGAGATGTCACTATTTCTCAAGGCAGTAGGCGGGTACAATCAAGGACGTGTGGTTCCGAAGCTTCGAGAGTTAGACAGTAGCTCCACCAGGGTTCTTTGCTATCCACACCCTTTACACCTACTGATATAGAGGACATAGTAGAGAGGCGGGTTGAGGAGAGGGTGCATGTTGTGAAAGATGAGTTGAGAAGGATTTCGAGAAGAAGGTGGATCATATATAGCATCACTTCGATGGATTTATGAGCTTGATGTCAGAAAAGTTTGGGATAGTGCTTTCATTATTTCCATCGATTCAGGAAGACAATGATGCAGACGAGATGGGAGGTAGCTTTATTCCACCACCAAATCCCCATCCTTCAAGGCATGCTAGTCCTCCTTCTCCTCCCCCACTTCCATCAGCTGGCGGCACTACCCTTATAGTGTAGGATTTTATTAAAGATGTTATCTTCTATAACATTTACTTGACATTATACATTTGTGTTGAATAAATATATTTATTCATTTATTGAGATGATTATTTATTTTTTGCATTTTAATAAAAACAGTTTACATTTTATTGTGATGGAGCATTTATGTGGTATATGTTGTTTGATATTTGATACAGAGGGTTCAACATAAATACAAAATGGGTTTTGAAATATGGAAAAACATTAGAGACGGCTTAGCTACGGTTTAGCTACACCAATAATTAGCGATAGCATCCCTACGGCATAAAGGCTTTTATTTTAACCGTCTGTAACTGTCGCTAAACCATAGCAACTTAGCTAGAATTCAAGCCGTCGTTAAATCATCTCTAGGCATGCAAAGGCATAGCAACGGCTTGATATTGTCAACATTATAGAATTTGGAATTAATCCATCACTAAATCATCGCCAATATAGTGACGATTATTATTAAACCGCTGCAACTTTAGCGATGATTTGCCGACGGTGTAAATAAATTTATAATTATTAGAAATTCAAAATTCTTTTTCGCTGTTGTTATTCTGTCTCTGATATGAACTTTGACCGATTGCTGGTCTAGTAATGTTCCATCACAATGCCATCGCTACTGCTGACGGCTTTTCCATCCCATCGCAAATATTTTATTTGGTGACTGGGATTTCAGCTACCGTTGTGCCCGTCGTTAGACTGTTGCTAAGATTAGTTGGCAATGGCGTAGCTATGGGAATAGCCGTCGCTAATATCTTACTTTCTTGTAGTGAGCGCTTTAGAATCTAAAGTGATTTATTATCAATATGAACCTACTTCATGATAATTTCAATCATATAATTTAGTAATTACTATCACTATTGACAATCAAGTTGATTTTAGTTTAATTTCCTTCAAATTTTCAACAAAAAAAAAAATCTTTTCAAATGTTTAGTCAGAGGATCGGCTAAATTCGCTTTTGATTTCACATAATTCACTATTAGAAACTAGGCAATCAGCCACATAAATTAACCACAGAAACTAGCATAGGAGATCATCTATGAATCAGCCATGAAAATTTTTAAAAAATATGATAATAATGATAAAAAAAAAAGTTTCGTGGCTGATTCTGCCATGGTATTTTTTTTAAATTTAATTATATTTATGAAGCAATATTCGTGGCTGATCTCCAGCGAATCACTCATGAACGTTTTTCAAATTTTTATTAAAATTAGGAAATCTATTCATAGTCAATTTGTAGGTGATCACCAATGAATCAGTCATGAAAAGTTTTTTAAAATATGATTATATATTCATGAAAAATTTTTATGACTGATTCATAAGAGATCAGCCATAAATCAATCACAAATATTTTTTGAAATTTAATTATATTTATGAAAAAATATTAATGGTCGATACGTGGTTTTGATTTCCTACGAATCACCCACAAACATTTTTCAAAATTTCATTAAATATAGGAAATTTATTTGTAGTCAACCCGTAGGTGATCACTTACAAATTAACCACGAAAATTTTTTAAAATGTGGTTATATATTGATGAAAAAGTTTCGCAGATGATCCATAGGAGATCAACGATGAATCGACTATAGATATTTTCAAATTTTAATTATATTTATGAAAAAATATTCATGGCTGATCTGCTGTGAATCACCTACGAATGTTTTTCAAATTTTCATTAAATTTAGGAAATTTATTCGTAGCCGATATCTAGTTGATCACCTATGAATCAGGCACGAATATTTTTTCTAAAAAAATGTGATTATATATTGATGAAAAAGTTTCGTGACTAATTCGCAAAAGACCAGCCACAAATCCATTACGAATATTTTTTGAAATTTAATTATATTTCTTGAAAAATATTTATGGCTGATTCGTGGCTGATCTTCTGCTAATCACCCATGAATATTTTTCAAATTTTTATTAAATTTAGGAAATTTATTCGTAGCCAATTCGTAGGTGATCACATATGAGTCAGCCATGAATTTTTTTTTAAAAAAATGTAATTATATATTGATGAAAAATTTTCGTAACTAATTCATAAGAGATCAAGCACTATGAATCGGCAACAGATATTTTTCGACATTTAATTATATTTATGCAAAAATATCGTGGCTGATTCGTGGCTAATCTCCTGTAAATCACCTACAAACATTTTTCAAATTTTCATTAAATTTATGAAATTTATTTGTAACCAATCCGTAGAAGTTCTTCTGCGAATCATTAAATATGTGTATGTAGATATGTATATATGTATGTGTATATATATATTTAATTTATATATATGTACATGTTGTATTTATATATGTATTGATATCTATGTGTGTGTATATGTATGTGGTGTGCATGCGTGTATGTATGTGTGTATATCTATATGTGTGTGTGTGTGTGTGCACGCGTGTGTATATATATATTTCTAAAAATCATTTAATAAAAATGATAACATAATTAATAGTATATAAAATTTTAAAATTTTGTAAATGTACAAAATATTGTAATGTAAATTTAATATGATTATTATATTGTGTTATAATACTACTAATATTTTAAAAAAATCAAAAAGAATGTTGGAAATAATTTAAATGAAAAAAAAAATATGACCAAGCAATCGGACTTGGCCCAACAGTTAAGTCTCAACCTCCAATAAGGTAAGTCTTGGGTTCGACTCTTAAGGAAGACAAACCCAACGAGGAGAACAGTTTTGGGGCCATGGTTTAACAACTACAAAATTTTGTCAATCAGGAATGTGGCTACACCACTTGACAATCACAAGGAAAAAAAATAAATCCACAACTATTTAAATTAAGTACTAGCTAATTAATAGAATTATAAACTCTTGGCTTCGTAGTAGATTTTACAGTAAGTATTTTCAAGGATAATCTCTATACAGTTGGATCTCCGTCTAGGGTGAATACATAGTCACTAGTATATTTTGACTCATTAAATTAAAATAAAAGATCCAATTTGCACTCATAATATTCTTCTAATACAACAGGATATATGATCTATTTCAGTTACTATAATTCATGATCCTTTCAAATATTTTATTAATCTAATTAAAGCAAACCAATGGTCACATTGAAATGCTGAGTATATCTACCCAATCTACATACAACATATGTTATGTTAAATCTTAATAATTTGAACATACTTTCATTGAGTATTTGGATCACTTAGATTATTTTTCAACTGAGTGTTAGAATGATAAGGAGTGCTCACACGGATCACATTAAAATTTTCAAACTTTGTGAGAAATTTTTCAATATAATGATCTTGTAATAATATAATAACATCACCTCTCCTTATGACTTTAACACTCAATATCACATTAGGGCTACTGTATATTAAAACTCAAAGTTAAAAAATGCTTGATATAATGCATAATTTATAAACTAATGATAACATATTTGTTAACGTGCGTTTATATATATATAGACATTTATCCACTCCAATAAATTTTTTTTTAAAAAAAAAAACAGTTAATGCAACTCTTAAAATTTAACTTACCACTGTTTAGGAGTTTGTTTAAGATTATAAAGAGACTTAAATAGTTAATAAACATTATTTTCTTATCCATGGACAAGACAACCTTTAAGTTGTACTATATAAATCTCTTATTCTAAGTTATCATTTGAAAAGATAGTTTTAACATCCATTTGATGGACAAAAATGTTTATGGACCGAAGCCAAACTAGAGTAAAAGTATCAAATTAATTTTGCTTCCGAGTAAAATCTTTTACTACTAAACGTGTTTTGGATTTGTCTCTAAAACCATCAAGGTTAAACTTTCTGTTGAAAATTTATTTACGACCAATTGATTTTGCTCCAAGGGATAAATCAGCCAAAATCCTAGTTTTATTTTGAAAAATTAAATCATTTTTAGTTTTAATTGCTTTCTTCTACAAATGTGCTTTAGAAGAAGAGATAATATTGGGAAAAAAAAAAGTTAATAGATCATTATCAACAACATAAGTAAAAATCATTTTCGCAAGAAAATTTCTTTTCTATTCCTCTTGCTCCTTCTCAATTCATCATTAGAGTCTTGTATAACTATCTCAATAGGTTCATAAGAAATTTTATTGGATAGTGGAAAATATTTTATAAAAAATTCATAATTTAAAAAAATTCCCCTTGGTTCCATCCCTAAAAACCCAGAGAATTAAAACTTCTAAAGCCTCTCTGTTCCCCTTGCTCCTTCTCAATTCATCATTAGAGTCTTGTACAATTATCTTAATAGGTTCATAAAAAATTTTATTGGATAGTGGAAAATATTTTTTTTTTAAATTCATAATTTTAAAAAAATTCCCCTTGGTTCCATCCCTAAAAACCCAAAGAATTCAAACTTCTCAAGCCTCTCATTCTCTTCACTTTTTGTACACTGCACAAAAAGTTTTTATAGAATGTTGGGAACATTGAAAATTTCATTCTATTAGATTTTATGAGTTGCAGAATTTTTTTTGTTATTCTTATATATATATATATATATATATATGATAATTGTTTAATCAAATTATTAATTCATTATTGATCAGTCCATTTGAATAATTATTCATTCCTTGTAAGTAATGAGCTTGCATTCTAGAAAAAATGGTCTTGCAGCCAAACGCGACAGACAGAATCAATAGGGCAAGATCCAAATAGAATCATGTTTGATATGGTTTGTGATTTTCAGATCTGGAGTAACACATGAGGCCTCAAATCCATGACTGGCCACCCCTATTACTCCGCCGTTACTGCTGCATGATGGTACAGACTGTACCGATCATCTCTGGGGGCATACTCAGACTAGTTTTTTTCCGTAGACTAACTTCAATTTTTTTTTTTTTTTTTTGAAGTTGAAAGTTCCTTATTCTTTAATAGTCATGCGTGCCGGGTGGAATTTAGAACTATTATTATTATTATTATTATTATTATTATTATTATTATTATTATTATTATTATTATTATTATTATTATTATTATTATTATTATTATTATTATTATTATTATTATTATTATTATTATTATTATTATTATTATTATTATTATTATTAACAGGCTTAGTTGGTGAGGTGAGGCCAGATCTTAATTTGATGCGGTTACATTAGGATGTGTGCTATACATTTTAAATGTAATAACAAATCCCAGAAAATCTTGAAGTTGATTTTTTTTTTTTTCGGCTAGATCTTACAATTGAATTGTGCATATGAAGTTTACCTATAAATCACTACTCCTTCAGAAGCTAGGAGAATCATAATTATTGGCTACCAATCTCTTCTGAAATGGCAACATCAGAATCTTTGCTTGCCTCAGAGAGCTACTCGATCGGCTATAATGATAGCAGTAGGCATCCTCCTGATCATTCTTTGGCTATGTCCGAGCAAAGGGCTCCCGTGCAACTGGCCACTGATTGGAATGTTGCCCGAGTTGTGCCCAATTTCTACTCATATGTTCAACAACCTGAGTGATATTCTTGAGCGCAACCATGGCACATTTGTATTCAAAGGTCCATGGTTCACTGGCATGGACTGTGTTTTCTGTTGGAAAAAAAATATATATATATATATATATATATATATATATATATCCCTCTATTACCCCACACTACCTTTGAATACACAATAATAATCAAGCAATTATAGAGAAAACTAACAAGACAAGAATTTACGTGAAAAACTTTAAAATCGGAGAAAAATCACGGCCGTTATCAAAAGACAACTGAGAAAAATATTTATTATGTGAAAAATTATTACAACCATACAATATCAAATACAATATTTTTCTCACACTCCAAATCCAAGAAAAATATCTAGAGATTATCTTTGCCACTCCAAGAAAGATACACCACTCCAAACAATTGTGAAAGCTACGGAGGTCTCTTGTTTAGTGTATCTTTGCCACTAGAGACCTCTGTAGCTTTCACAATTGTTCAACCACTCCAAACAATTGTTGTTGGTTGTTGTTTGTTTGATTCTCCACAACATTTTCACTGGTGACCCAGTGAATCTGCAGCATATATTGAACACAAAATTCTCAAATTATCCAAAAGGTCCTGATACCAAGAAGCTTTTTGAGGCCTATGGGGAGATACTCTTTCCCACAGACCATGATGAGTGGAGGATCCATAGGAGGGTCACTCATATATTCTTTGGCAGCCAACGGTTGCTTGAGTATTCTGTAAAGATTAACCAGGAAATTCTTGAAAAGGGGCTCGTTCCGGTTCTTGATCATGCCTGTAAACAAGACATTATATTGGATCTGCAAGATGTGTCCCAAAGATTTATGCTTGATGCATTCTACATGATGATCACAGGCCAGAATCGTGGTTCCCTGCATGTTGGATGCGCAGAAGATTCTGTATTGAAAGCCCTACAGGATGCCAGTCATGCCATACTTTTGCGGCATTTTCTGCCAGAAAACTTGTGGTGCTTCCAAGCGTGGCTTGGAATTGGAGCTGAGAAGAAAATGAGCAAAGCTTGTAAAGTCTTACGTAATGCAGCTGCAGAATGCATCAGAACGTGGGAAGAAAAAGCCGCAATAGCCGAGGAGAACCGAGAAAGTTACAATGCACTTCAAGTTTTATATATGGAGAAGGAGTCTGCTCCATCCATTGGACTTCCTTTTGATACTTTGAAAAATGCGTTGATTCTAGGACTCATATTTGGGGGAGCTGATACTTCTTCTCCAGTTTTCCCCTGGTTCTTTTGGCTTCTCTCGAAGAATCCCATTGTTGAATGCAAGATAAGACAAGAACTCGAGAAAAATTTTCAAACTACAACTAAATCAGACATACGTCTATTTTACCTGCCTGATGAACTGAAGACGCTGGTTTATCTCCATGGAGATATATGTGAAACATTGAGGCTTTACCCTTCTGCTCCATTACAATGCAGAATAAGCATTCAATCTGATGCACTTCCAAGTGGCCACTACATCAAACCAAACACGAGAATTTTTCCTTGCCTTTATGCAGTTGGAAGAATGAAGTATATATGGGGTGAAGATTGCCTGGAATTCAAGCCAGAGAGATGGATATCAAAGAGAGGAGGAATAAAGCCAGTGCCATGAAATAAGTGTTGGGGATATGCCCTAGAGTCAATTTGTACTTATACTATTGTCATTATGTTTTATATAATAATATGAGGCTTTCCTTTTTGTGAATAGTGAGTTTTGTTTTGTGGTCATCAAGTACGTGACTTGATAGTAAAACCCTACAATGAATACAATAACTATTCTAAAACTGTCTCTCATCGATTATTTTTATTGGAATAATAATAAATTAAGATTAGTATGTTTGTGACTTGATGGCTATGTTTTACTGGCCATGGATATTTGTGATATCGAGTCAAGACATAAATAAATGTTAGAGAACATTGTATTGGACATGACCCACTGTGAGAGTACTTCATGGAATATGTCATAAGTACTTTCTAGCCATAATAATATTGAAAGTCCTTCGACCTAAATTCATCATAGTTTCCTACTTGATAAATTCTATATTTTGACATTGTCTAAAGTTGTCTTTAACCAGATAATAAATTAGACTACTGTTGGATATAGAATAAATCAAGGAGAGGAATATGATTGATTGTGAAGGAATTTGTCCCTCTCAATTATGGGAGAGATATCCATGGGCCCCTTGATAAGTTAGACTGTTAAAAATGCATGGCCGTGCTCAAATATATCAATCTAAGATATTGATATCATTTGTTTGAACAGTCTACTATGAAATCAAGAAATAATTGATTAAGCTTAATAAGGATGACATGCTCCGTGCCTTATGCTTAATCTGGATATCGTGTGACAAAAGGACTAAATATAAAATTATGGTTTGGTTCAAAGAGATCACCGATATTCATTTAACCTGGATAGTTATAATGTTTTGCTAGAAACCGCTTATAACTTGTGGGCCATTTAAATATGATTTAGGCACACTGCCAGTGCTAAATGAACCTATAGGGTCACACAATAAGCGAACTTGTTAGGTTATTTTTCTAGTGACCAGATTCGATGAATCTGGAAATATGTCTAAGTTAATTGTACTTAGAAAATTTACCAGATACAATGAATCTGGAAATATGTCCATATTCGATGTATCTGAATGATGTCCAGATTATAAGAATCTGACTCGGTAAATTAATTAGTTAAATTACCGAGATAATGGCAGAATCTTATCATATCAGTTTTAATTTAATTTGAATTTAAATTAGAATATGATAAGATATTATTAGGGTTGGACTCTAAGAGGTTAGGGGGTTTTTAAGAAAACCGTAGCCGTCTTTTCAATGGTCCAATTTTTCAGTTGAGAACATTCGTGTCATTCTCTACCAGAAGAAGAAAAAAAAAACCTCTCAAACCCTAGGTGCTAGCACTCCCCGGGTATCGAGTGAGTTCGCGGTGTGTATCCGATAGAGGACGTTCGCATACTGCAGCGTCTGGTAATTGTTCGGATTGAACGTACAGCAGCGCAATCAGAATCGAAAGATTTCGATTACAGCACCAGAGGTAATTCTTAAACGTCAGATCTTCTTAATCGTTTACTTGGGTCCTCAGGAGGGATTCGTGGATGTTTTCCGCATTTAGGAGTCCACGAATCCTAATAGTGGTATCAGAGCAACTTGCTAAACGATTAGGTTGATTCATCTGTATTGATCGTATTGTTGAATACATGTATGATATGTATATGTGAATTTAAACGGTATGTATCAGCATGTTCGCATGATTATGATTTTAGAATACTTAGCATGCAGACTGCCTGAATTAGGTTTAATATGTGCGTCTTAGTTGCCTGATCAGACTAGATTAGTTGCAGATTGTCTGTAAATTGGTCTGTTTTAATATGATATGGTATCGTAAGCATGCTATCCATCGTTCTATATTTGCGAATTGTTTGTATTAATCGGCCATGATAATATGTTATCTGTATAAATATGATTAAAGGAACGCATATTGTCTGTAATATGAATTTTCACGGCGATGGTTACTAAGGGGTCCGAACGTTAATTTGATTAATATTTGGAAATCGGAAGGCAAAATCTCATTCACTGAGAGAAGGAAAAATCGTTTTTCCTTCCGGGGGCGCTGCCCCCTTGAGCCCCGCCCGCTGATCGGCCAGCGGGACCTCCGCCAGGGGTGCTGCCCCTTGACCCCACCAGGGGCGTTGCCCCTTGGAACCCCAACTAATTGTTCGTTATGTGTTATTCGTTAGTGTTTTTTATTGTAGTTGTGGATTAATTTGAATAGTTCATAGCATGGCCTGTTTTATCCCAATGTGATTGGCTGGTTACATTATGGTTGTTTTAAGTTGTAATTTTTAAATATGGCCTGCGTGTCGTTTTTCATTGTTGTAAAATTGTACTACTTTCCTAGAATATGAATTATTTTAATTTTACTATCCAATGTAAAAGAAGACGGCAGCCAACATTTACAACCAATGAGGAGTATGCTCAAGGTATTAGAGAATGCTTAAGGAGTTCATATACCTAGATTGACCACCTTGATCTTCACTTTGCTCGTGATGATCAACATAGGTTATGGGCCATGCTATGTCACTTTTATTCATGTCTTGCATGCATATTTGATATGTTTATTTCCAGCTTACTACAATCATTTTTTTTTTTAATTTAAGTTTAAATGCCTTCCAAAATCAAACACTTGTTATTACTTGGATCATCATATGGTCATTCCTACCAAAGTAGGATGCTTTTGATTATCTGAGTGAGATAAGATGGAAAATAGTTTTCCATATGTTTGATATGGTTTGACTTAACTGGGCTATCAAAATGGTTTTGGGCCTAGGGCATTATATGAGATATTCTTAGCCGGGACATTTGATGTCTATCTCATTTAAATTTTGAGTTTTATCTAATTATAAGATTTAAGCCAAATCTTACTTATGATTAAAATAAAATATTTATAAATATATCTATATATATATATATATTATTTTTTTTCCCCACTACGAAACATCAAAATGTTGAAGTTTCAAAAAGGTTTAAATGCTTTTAGTGGGAGTTTTTCGTTAAAGTCTCAAAAATTAATTACTTTACATATTTTTGTATGTAGATAATAGCAACAAACAGTTGGAATAATTCATTGAGATCTGTGCTTGAGAAAGACAAGCTTAGTGGGACTAACTTTCTTGATTGGGCACGAAACTTAAGAATTGTTCTTAAGCAAGAAAAAAGGCTCTATGTTCTTGAAAATCCTATTCCCCCTGCTCCAGCAAATAACGCCTCAAAAGTTGAAAAAGATGCTTATAGTAAGCACAAAGATGACTCCAACGATGTTACTTGCCTCATGCTAGCAACCATGAACTCTGAACTTCAAAAACAGTTTGAAGAAGCAGAGGCAAATGACATGATTGTGCATCTCAAGGAAATGTTCCAAGAGCAAGCACGACAAGAGAGATTTGAAACTCACAAGATGTTAAATGCATGTAAGATGGTTTCTGGCACCTCGGTAAGTGCTCATGTCCTTAAAATGAAGGGCTATCTAGATCATCTTGATAAGCTTGGTGCTCTCGTTAATCATGACATGGCCACGGATTTGATCTTGGGCTCTTTACCTGCTGAGTATGACCGAGTTTGTCATGAATTTTAACATGCATAATATGGAGAAGTCCATTACTGAATTGCATGGGATGCTAAAACAAGCTGAACTGAACATTAAGAAGAATACTCCTAGTGTTCTAATGGTTCAAAAAGGGAAAGGCAAAAAGAACAACCAAAAGGGCAAGGTCATGGCTAGTAAGGGTAAGGACAAGGCAAAGTCCAAGTTCAAGCCCAAACCTAAGGCCAAGACACCAAAGGAGGGAGCTTGCCACCATTGTGGAGAATAAGGACATTGGTTAAGAAATTGCAAGCTCTATTTGGAAGTAAAGAAAAAAATGGACAGTGAGACTGCCGCTTCAGGTATTTATGTTATTGAAATTAATTTATCTACTTCTGATTCATGGGTATTGGATACCGGTTGTGGATCTCACATTTGTGTAAATGTGCAGGGTCTAAAAAGGAGTAGAGCCTTGGTAAAAGGTGAGGTGGACCTACGAGTTGCAAATAGAGCAAAAGTTGCTGCAGTAGCTGTAGGAACTTTTGAAATAATTTTGCCCAGTGGGCTTGTTTTAGAACTGAACAATTATTTTTATGTTCCTGCTATGAGTAGGAATATTATTTCAGTTTCTTGTTTGGATTTAGAAGGTTTTGAATTTGTTATTAGGAATAACATTTGCTCCATTAATAAAAACATCATTTTTTATAGAGATGCTTCATTATCGAATGGGATCTATATTCTAAATCTTCGTGGATCTTCAAACATGTCTATCTATAATATAAATACTAAGAGATTGAAATCCAATGATTTAAATCAGACTTACTTCTGCCATTGTCGTTTGGGCCATATAAATGAGAAACGCATAACAAAGCTTCATAATGATGGGCTTCTAAAATCGTTTGATTTAGAATCTTACAAAACATGTGATTCTTGTTTATTAGGCAAAATGACTAAAATGCCTTTCAAGAGACAAAATGAAAGGGCAACTGATTTATTGGGCCTAATACATACTGATGTATGTGGACCAATGAATTCACATGCTAGAGGAGGATTTCAGTACTTCATTACATTTACAGATGATTTCAGTAGATATGGCTACCTGTATCTGATGAAACACAAATCTGAATCGTTCCAGAAATTCAAAGAATTTCAAAATGAAGTACAAAATCAACTTGGCAAAAGTATCAAAACACTTCGATCGGATCGAGGTGGTGAATACTTAAGTCACAAGTTTGACGAGCATCTTAAAAATTGTGAAATTATTTCCCAATTAACTCCACCAGGAACACCTCAATGGAATGGTGTATCTGAATGGAGAAATCAGACTTTATTAGGTATGGTTCAATCAATGATGAGTCAAACTGATCTTCCAATCTCCTTTTGGGGCTATGCCCTGGAGACTGCTGCATTCATACTAAATCGAGTTCCACCTAAATCGGTTCAGAAAACGCCATATGAGATATGGACTGAGAGACAACCTAGTTTGTGATTTCTGAAGATTTGGGGTTGTGAAGTTTATGTAAAGCGTTTATTATCTGATAAACTTGCACATAAATCGGATAAATGCATATTTGTGGGGTATCCTAAAGAAACTAAAGGATATCAATTTTATCTCCCACAAGAAAATAGAGTAATTGTTGCTCGAAATGGATTCTTTCTTTAAAAGGAATTTATTTCCAAAAGAATCAGTGGGAGTAAACTACATCTTGATGAGATTCAAGGACCACAATTAGTGCCTGAACCTTATCAAGATGAGATTCAAGAGCCACAATTAGTGCCTGAACCAAATAATGAATCTCGATTGGATGGCTCACAAGTCCAAGATGAGCCTACATCTATAGAACAAGGACCTCGAAGATCTGATAGGGTTCGTCAACAACCTGAGAGATATGGATTTCTCATCACTGACGATCACAATGTGAAGCTTATGGTTAATGATGAGCCCATTTCCTATCAAGAAGCCATTAAGAGTTCTGACTCTGGAAAATGGTTAGAGGCTATGAAGTTTGAGATGCAATCTATGTATGATAACCAAGTTTGGACTTTGGTTAATCGACCTAAAGGTTCAAAAACCATTGGGTGTAAATGGGTTTTCAAAGAGAAAACAGACATGGAGGGAAATGTGCATACTTACAAAGCACGACTGGTAGCAAAAGGTTATAGACAAACTTATGGTATCGACTATGATGAAACCTTTTCACCAGCTGTAATGCTTAAACCTATCAGAATTCTTCTTGCCATAGCAGTATATTATGACTATGAAATTTGGCAAATGGATGCCAAAACCGCGTTTCTTAATGGAAACTTACTCGAAGATGTATACATGACACAACCTGAGAGTTTTGATGATCCTTGGAATTCTAATAAAGTGTGCAAGCTTCGAAGATCCATTTATGGATTGAAGCAAGCATCTCGAAGCTGGAATCTTCGTTTTGATGAAGCAATTAAAGAATTTAACTTTATCAAAAATGAAGATGAGCCTTGTGTCTATAAGAAAACAAGTGGGAATGCAATAGTCTTTTTGGTACTTTATGTTGATGATATCTTACTCATTGGAAACGACACCCCAACTCTACAAAGTGTAAATACATGGTTGGGAAATTGTTTCTCAATGAAAGACTTAGGTGAAGCTGCCTATATTCTAGGTATAAGGATCTATAGAGATAGATCTAGAAAGCTAATTGGACTAAGTCAAAGTGCATACGTTGACAAGGTACTGAAAAGGTTCAGTATGCAAGACTCTAAGAGAGGATTCTTGCCAATGTCACATGGTATTAAGCTCAGCAAAACTCAAAGTCTTTCTACGAAGGATGAAGAAGAGCGCATAAACAAGATACCATACGCTTCCGCTATAGGGTCTATCATGTATGCCATGTTATGTACTCGACCCGATGTATCATATGCATTGAGCATGACGAGTAGGTTCCAGTCAAATCCTGGAGAGGCACACTGGACTGCTGTCAAGAACATACTGAAGTACTTAAGAAGAACTAAAGATATGTTCTTAGTTTATGGAGGACAAGAAGGCGAGCTAGTTGTAAATGGTTACAGTGATGCTAGTTTTCAGTCCGACATAGATGATTATAGATCGCAATTAGGTTTTCTATTTTGTTTGAATGGAGGTGCTGTAAGCTGGAAAAGTTCAAAGCAAGACACCGTAGCCGATTCTACTACAGAAGCTGAGTATATAGCTGCCTCAGCTGCAGCTAAAGAAGCAGTTTGGATTAAAAAGTTCATTACAGAACTAGATGTAGTTCCTAGTATTGTGAACCCAGTGGATCTCTATTGTGACAACAATGGAGCCATTGTACAAGCTAAGGAACCAAGATCACATCAGCAATCCAAACATATATTTAGACGTTTTCATCTCATTCGAAAAATTGTTGATAGAGGAGATGTCAAAGTATGCAAGGTACCAACTGATGACAATGTTGCAGATCCACTGACAAAGCCCCTTCCATCGTCTAAACATGATAGTCATACTAGATCAATGGGATTACGGCTTATGCCAAATTGGTCTTAGTGCAAGTGGGAGACTGTTGACGATATGCCCTAGAATCAATTTGTACTTATACTATTGTCATTATGTTTTATATAATAATATGAGGCTTTCCTTTTTGTGAATAGTGAGTTTTGTTTTGTGGTCATCAAGTACGTGACTTGATAGTAAAACCCTACAATGAATACAATAACTATTCCAAAACTGTCCCTGATCGATTATTATTATTGGAATAATAATAAATTAAGATTAGTATGTTTGTGACTTGATGGCTATGTTTTACTGGCCATGGATATTTGTGATATCGAGTCAAGACATAAATAAATGTTAGAGAACATTGTATTGGACATGACCCACTGTGAGAGTACTTCATGGAATATGTCATAAGTACTTTCTAGCCATAATAATATTGAAAGTCCTTCGACCTAAATTCATCATAGTTTCCTACTTGATAAATTCTATATTTTGACATTGTCTAAAGTTGTCTTTAACCAGATAATAAATTAGACTACTGTTGGATATAGAATAAATCAAGGAGAGGAATATGATTGATTGTGAAGGAATTTGTCCCTCTCAATTATGGGAGAGATATCCATGGGCCCCTTGATAAGTTAGACTGTTAAAAATGCATGGTCGTGCTCAAATATATCAATCTAAGATATTGATATCATTTGTTTGAACAGATCTACTATGAAATCAAGAAATAATTGATTAAGCTTAATAAGGATGACATGCTCAGTACCTTATGCTTAATCTGGATATCGTGTGACAAAAGGACTAAATATAAAATTATGGTTTGGTTCAAAGAGATCACCGATCTTCATTTAATCTGGATAGTTATAATGTTTTGCTAGAAACCGCTTATAACTTGTGGGCCATTTAAATATGATTTAGGCACATCGCCGATGTTAAATGAACCTATAGGATCACACAATAAGCGAACTTGTTAGGTTATTTTTACGGTGACAGATTCGATGAATCTGGAAATATGTCTAAGTTAATCGTACTTAGAAAATTTACCAGATACAATGAATCTGGAAATATGTCCACATTTGATGTATCTGGACGATGTCCAGAAGAATTTGACTTGGTAAATTAATTAGTTAAATTACCGAGATAATGGCAGAATCTTATCTTATCAGTTTTAATATAATTTGAATTTAAATTTAAATTAGAATATGATAAGATATTATTAGGGTTGGACACTAAGAGGTTTGGGGGTTTTTAAGAAAACCCTAGCCGTCTTTTCAATTGTCCAATTTTTCGGTTGAGAACATTCTTGCCATTCTCTACCAGAAGAAGAAAAAAAAAAAAAACCTCTCAAACCCTAGGTGCTAGCACTCCCCGGGTATCGAGTGAGTTCGCAGTGTGTATCCGATAGAGGACGTTCGCATACTGCAGCGTCTGGTGATTGTTCAGATTGAACGTACAACAGCGCAATCAGAATCAAAGGATTTCGATTACAGCAACCAGAGGTAATTCTTAAACCTTAGATATTCTTAATCGTTTACTTGGGTCATCGGGAGGGATTCGTGGATGTTTTCCGCGTTTAGGAGTCCACGAATCCTAACAATAAGTTCGTGGCATTTTCTTTGGCGCCTAAAACTTGTTTGGGAAAAGATTTGCCTTCTGATAGGTTGAAGGCAATTGCTGCTACAATTATATACAATTACAATGTTCATTTAACAGAGGATCAGCCTCCAACTCCAGCAACCGCTATTATCTTACAAATGAAGGATGACCTAAAAGCTAAAGTGACAAAGAGATCAGCTTGAGGTGGTAGCACTTCTTGAAAACTCCTACAGTTATTATCAAGATCTACTTGAGATTACATTACTGGATTTTCAGGGCTTAATAAATCATATTTTGCTGATTGACTAAGGAAAAAGTTCTGTTTCAGTGTTTACTATCAAGTTTTGTCTAGGAAAGCAACAAATGAACATACATAACATCTAGAGAATCAGTTAATTGTTGATCCTATTGAAACATGGTGAACTAAGTGAAATCTAGCACCATGTGACAATAGTGGTTGGGTCTTATTACTGAGGTCGCAACTCTTACACAACTTATAATTTTCTTAATCTGTAGATCACCCTCTATCTCAAATATTGCCAATTCTTCTAATTGAACTAAAGAAAGAAAAATCCAGTCCTTAGCTTCCCTAGTACTAGTTCATAAATCATAATCTTATGTTCATAAGACCACATGGAGAGGAAGAGAAGACAAGAAAACATTCGGGACCAACTGGGTAATTCTCAACCCCTTTCTTTTCAAGGAAAAATACTGCGGCTAGGGCCTGTAATTGCATACAATTACGACATCCAGTTAGTAGAAGATCAACACATCCAACTCCTACAACTGCCATGTTTTTAAATATCAAACGTAACATGGCCTAAAAGCTAAGACAAGAAAGAGAACGGCTTGAAGTGCGGGCTTTGAAAATTTCTGTCTGTTTCATTCTCAGGTCAAGTTTGGAAAAGCAGCAAACTAATCTTGAAGTCAATCACCTTATCCCAATAGCGCCTAAAATTTTACAACATGCGCTATTGTTCTTTGTCATAATCAATTCATATTTATGTTCCTACAATGTAAATCGCACACCAGTAATATGAACAATTTAAATTAAATCCTCTGCAACGAAATGTCAACAGAAAAATAGTTCACAAGAAAAGAAATATGGAGCCAGAACCATCATGCATATGTCGAGCTGGTCCATTTTTTAAGCACGCGTGAATAATATTTTTCTATTTTTTTAATTGTAAAATTTTGTTCATACATTTGTAAAGTGAAACCTGAATTTTATCACTGCCTTGACAAAAATTCAGGTACTCAGGACTCTATCTAGGATAATTTTGTCGTGATTCAAATCTTCATTTCGTGCAAGATCTTGTCTTAGTAAATTCAAGAGACAAATGGTAGAATCAAACCTTCTTTTTCTTGCTTCAGTCACATCGCCATTTTGATCCGTGTCGGGCAATGGAACATGAAAGCTCAGTCAGAGTGCAGAAAATGACATGAGAAATGCTCACTTGCTAAGAAAGTATGACTTAACTTAGCCAGTTCTGATGGCCAAATTATCAACATCGGCAGTCAATTATTCTTTTTGGAATAAAAAAAAAATGAATGGTTTTTTGAATGATTTTTATCAAAAAAAAAAGAATGATTTTTACAATTTTGTTCAAAAAGAATAATTGTATGAATTGAGAGAAGGAAGAAGGGAGAGGTGAAAGACAAAGAAAAAAGGGAAGAAAAAGACTGTGAGAGAGAAGAGAGAGTGTGTGGCATTTTGATAAGAAAGTATTTTGGCATTTTGATAGTTGGTAAGAAAGTGAGATTTTAAGGATATTTTGGCATTTTGATAAATAAATATATCAATGTTAAAAAAAATTAATGTCAATACTAGGGCTTATAAAAATTTTCTGTCAATTTTCCGTTACTTACCAACAAAATCCGTTAAGTGGATACTTAATTGTTCAAATTTAAATATTAAACACTTAATTGTCTCACCTCTCTAAATTGAAGGGTAAATAGAATTAATTAGTATTTTTTCTTAAGATGGAGCAAGATTTTTCAGCTTAGATTTGGGCATTGCAATATGTGCAATATTTCCTCTCTTCATTGAATTGGGGAGCAACAACATGCTTAATAAACTACGTCCCAGTCAAAAGAGGGTTCCCAATTATTGCCCATCTCCATCTACTGGGAAAGAATCCTCACCAAGATTTGTATAATCTGTGGAAGAAATATGGCCCTATCATGCCCTTAAGATTTGGATTTGCTACTAATATAGTTGTCCCCTTCCCAGGCAATGCTTCTTTTCAATATTAACAACAATGAAAGGTTTTCAGTTTTTTCATTAACGGTACTACCTTAGTAATAATTCTATTGACTGGTTAAGCCTAAAAATAGATAGTTTCCAAAATTGATTTTTATACAAAAATAATAATAAAGTAATATGATTAAATTATAACCATTTATGTCGTGATTATAATTCAATAACATATTTTAATATTATTAGAGGTGAAAATTCAGTGTTTCTAAAATTGGAAAGGAGTCATTCCCTCCTCCCGTCATAGTGTACAGTAGTTTCTCAGGACATACGACCTGTTTTTGCTGGCAGATCACCTCATGAGTCTGCCAAGTATTTCTCTTATGAGCAAAGTACAAGCTTGTTCTTCAGTAAATACGGTACACATTGGCAAACTATGCACTTTAAAGTTGTGCAGTAACCTTAAGATCAATTCATTTCAAGCCATGAGAAAAGAGGAGCTTGGATTATTAGTGAAATCACTCAAACATGCTGCAATAAACCACACCGTTGTTAATCTTAGTGATCAAGTTGAAAAAGGGCAAAGAACAGAAAAAGAACTAAAAAAAAAAGGCCCTATAATAACAATGGTGTAACTAGGTTGATAGAGAGAAAGCAAATAGTCTTGTTATGTGACTGTGGAAGACACTAACTTTACAAATTAAGATATCATTAATTTTTGGAACATAATAATAACATTGTAGGAATATGTTATATTTTAAAAGGACCTAAATCTTACATTGAAACTTTAAGGAAATTTCAAACACTATATATTATATTGCAAAGAGTTGGGTTAGTGAACATTTGGAAGAGCTGGGAGCCTCACGCACACGAGTTTGGCCAATCCAAGTGTTAAATGGTGAATTTGCCCTCAAACAATAAAAACACAATTTGCCTACAGAAATTAACGAGGAAAAAAGGCCCTCGGTAATTATCAAGAACTTAACGAGGGATTTGGTATCTTCAGTGTTCTTTAGACCGGATCAGACCTGTCGGTCAGATCGGTCAGACCGTGAACCGATCTCCAAACCAGTTCGGTCCATCCATTTGAATCGAAAATTTCAAAACCGGTATATTTAGTTCAAACCGGTTTGAACCGGTCGGTCCAACCGGTGAACCGGCCGGTCCAACCACTTGAACCAATTCTCTCTTTTTTTTTAACCTCTTAAATAAGATAATATATTTATGGGAAAAAAAATAAGCTATACAAATGGAATAAATAATCTATAATAATATAGAAAATATCATATTTTCTTCTAATTTTGTTATTTATTTATTTATAGACTTGAATTATACTATATTATTGATTAGTTTTATTCTTAAAAATATTATATTCTTAAATAATAATATTACCGGCTCAATTACGATTCAATTGCGATTGGACCATTAAACCGTAAACCAGTAAATTTTTCGGTTCGATATCCAATCCGGTTCTAAAAACAATGGGTATCTTGACTCAATGGGTAAACCTGGTGCATTAAATTGTTTGACCATCCCTAATCCCTTGGTAATTTAGCGAGGATTAGCGAGTCTCCATTGTTATATTTAGATAAAAAAAAATTGTGTTAAAAAAACAAATCCCTAACTAATCCATCTGTAATTTAGTAAGGGAAACTTCGCTTGGAAATCTCTCGCTATATTACCGAGGGATTACCGAGGGCATTCAAATTGTGTTCCCACTTTTAATTGAGAAATTAATATTCCTTAGAAATCTCTCACTAAATGAAAAGGATTACCGAGGGATTAGTGTCCCTTGCAAACATTCATCAGAATAATCTGCCATCGGTATTCCGTCGCAAAAAAACGTGTGATTACTAAGTTATTTTTTAAGATTTTGAAAATAAATATTATATTTAATCAGATATTAAAATCCCTTGATAATCTTTCTCTAATAGAAAGGGATTATTGGGTGATATTTGTCCTCGGAAAAAAAAAAAAAAAGAAGAAGTAGTAGGGGCTGAGGCACCTCCTCCTCCATTTTTCTAGCTTCTTTTTTCTCTCCTTCTCGCAGCTCTTCTTCCCAATTCCAGTCCATTTGCCTGACCCGCCACAATCCAACCATTCGGCCCTCTTGCTCCAGCTAACATCACTATAGGAAAAATTGGTTTTTGCGACGGCCAAAATCTGTTGCAATTAGTGAGGGTTTTGTGATGGTTTTGTCTGCAGCTAAAAATGGCATCGCTATTTGTGACGGCAAAGAAAAACCATCACTATTAGCGATGGATATTCTTTAGTGACGAATTTGTGATAGCCATTTAATTAACAATATTAAAATTAAGTTATAATTAATTTAGCAACGGTTTAGTAATGGACATTTAATTAATAATATTATAATTAAATTTATAATTATGTTTGTGACAGTTTTGCGACAGCGAGTTAGCGATGGTTTTGAGACGGATTTTTAATTTTCTTAAAAAATTAATTATTAAAATTTTATTTTTAAAAAATTATTTATTAAATTTGGGACGGTTTTGCGACAAGAAGTTAGCAACAGTTTTGCGGTGGATTTTTTATTTTTTTAAAAAATTAATTATTGAATTTTTATTTTTTTAAAATTATTTATTAAATTTGCGACAGCATGTTAGGGACGAATTTGTCAGGGTTTTGCAACGGTCGTTGAAATTTTAAATTTTTTTTTAAATAAATTAATTATTAAATCGGCTCTGACCTGATCAAGCAGCCCTCTTGACTCAACCCGGAATGAATTTCGACCCGAACCGAACCTAGAATCGATGCAGTAGGCCATCGCAATCTCCCTCGCTAATAATTATTGAAATTGTTGTTGGACGCAGGGCTCAAACCCGCGTCTTTGTTGTGGGAGAGCACGTGCCCCACCACTAGGTTATGTGAATTCATGTGCTTATTTTTACCTTTTCTTAATTACATACTATATTATATTATATAAAATATTAATAAATTTTTTTAATTAATAAAATATATAATATAATATTTATATTTATATTATATATAGTATATATTTAAATGTATTCCAATTAATAATGTTTTTTTGCGCAATCTATAATTCAACTAAATAAAATAAAAACTCATATCCAAAATTTAGATATGAGATATAGTATAGTACATATCCATATTATATATGATATTTTTTAAGATACATAATATGTACTTATATATATGTATATATGTATGTATATATTAAATTACATATGTATTTATATATATTAAATATATTATATGATTCTTTTTAGATTATTAATATATATTAGATATATATATATATATATATATATATTAATATATCACGTATATTATATGATTCTTTTTAGATACATAATATGTACATAATATATATATATATATATATATATATATGGAGATATTAGTGTAGATGAGTGTTAGTATTTCCATATTAGTACATTAATATTAATATATATTAGTATATATATTAATATGCTATCTATTAATACATATATTAATATATATATATATATATATATATATATTAATACACATATACATATTCATAAAAATTAATATATATAAATACATATATACATATTTATTTATGGTATATGTATGTCTATATATATTAATATAGATATATATAAATATATTGGAGATATTAGTGTATATGTGTGTTAGCATTTATATATTAATATATATTAGTATATACATTCATAGGCTATCTATTAATACATACATATATATATATATTAATATATACATATATATTCATAAAAATTAATATATGTATATATACATATATACATATTTATTTATGTTGGCATATGTATGTCTATATTTATTCACATATATATATATATATATTTATTTATTTATTTACATATTAATATATATACATATATTAATATAACATATTTAAATAATATATACGCTATCTATTAATAAGTACACGCACATATATATATATATATATATATATAAATATATATATATTAATATATACATATATACATATTCATAAAAATTAATATATATACGTACATATTTACATATTTATTTATGTTGGTATGTGTATGTCTATATGTATTAATACATACATATATATACACACACATATATATAAACGTATTAATATAGAATATTTAAATAATATATACATATATATAAAGATGTTAATATCCTTTTGAATATATTAATAAATATATATTCATACATACATATATATATACATATTCATACAAATTAATATATATATATATATATATGTATGCATACATACATACATATATATATTTTATTTATGTTAGTATGTGTGTGTCTATATATATTAATATACACATATATATATATATATGTATTTACATAACAATATATATACATTTATATACATATATACATAATAATATTATATTTATATTATATATATGTATATATATAAATAATAATATTATACTTATATTATATGTATATATATATATATTTCAACTTAACAATGTCTTTTTGTGCACTCTACTATTTCAACACACACACACACATATATATATAATATCAAACTTTAAAGATTTTTTTAGATTTGTGACTGATTTGCGAGGGATTAAGGTTTTCCCTCACAAATCCGTCGCAATTAGCGAAGGTTTTGCGACGGCTTTTACAAGTCGTCACTAATTTACAAGGATTTTGGTAGGATTTTTTGAAAATCTTAAAAAAAAATAAATTTATTATGGAGCCATTGCAAATATGTCGCAATTAGTGAGGGTTTTGCGATGATTTTTTTTTAAATCTTTAAAAATAAATTTATTATCAAGCCGTCGCAAAACCGTCACTAATTTGCTAGGATTTTGCGACGGTTCTTTTAAAAATAAAATTTATTATCGAGTCATCGCAAATCTATCTCAAATGGTGAGGGTTTTGTGATTGCTTTAATTAGCGATAGTTTTGCGATGATTTTTTTGAAAATTTTTTAAAACTAAATTTATTATCAAGTCATCGCTAAACCGTCACTAATTTACTAGGATTTTGGTTTTGCAACTGTTTTTTTTTTAATTTTTAAAAAATAAATTTATTATCTAGCCATCGTAAATTCGTCACAATTAGTAAGGGTTTTGCGAAGATTTTGCTTGAAAATCTTCAAAAAATAAATTTATTATCGAGCCATCATAAAACTGTCGCTAATTTACGAGGGTTTTGCAACGGTTCTTTTAAAAAATTTTAAAAATTAAAATTATTATCCATCACAAATCCATCGCAATTAGCAAGGGTTTTGCGATAATTTTTTTTGAAAATTATTAAAAAATAAATTTATTATTGAGCTGTCGCAAAACCATCGCTAATTTGCGAGGGTTTTGTGACATTTTTTTAAATCTTTAAAAAATTAAATTTATTATCGGGCCATCGCAAATCTGTCGCAATTAGCGAGGGTTTTGCGACAATTTTTTTGAAAACCTTTAGAGAATAAATTTATTATCAAGTCATCGCAAAGCTGTCGCTAATTTGCGAGAGTTTTGCGATGGTTCTTTTAAAAGTCTTTAAAATTTTAAATTTATTATCAAGCCATCACAAAATTGTCGCAATTAGCGAGGGTTTTGCAATGGTTCTTTTAAAAATCTTTAAAAAATTAAATTTATTATCTAGCCGTCGCAAATCCATCACAATTAGTGAGGTTTTGCGATGGCCTTTTTAATTATTTAGTGTTAAGTATAATTACCAAAAGCCATTTCTGAACCATCACTAATTTGCGAGGGTTTTGTAATGATTTTTTTATTATTTAATTTTAATATATAATTACAACATTCCGTCACTAACCATCGCAATTTGCAAGAGTTTTGTCATGATTTCTTTAAAAATTCTAAAAAATTAAATTTATTATTGAGTCATCGCAATTTGCTAGAATTTCACGAGGGTTTTTTTAATTATCTATTTTTAATTTATAATTACAAAATTTTGTCATATTTAGCGAGGGTTTTGCGAAGGTTTCTTTGAAAATTAAAAAAAATAAATTTATTATCGAGACATCACAAATCCATTGCAATTTGCGAGGTTTTTGCAACGGTTCTTTTAATTATTTAGCTTTAATGCATAATTACAAAATTTCATCGCATAACCATCGCTAATTTGCGAGGGTTTTGCGATGGTTCTATTGAGCTGTTGCAATTAGTAAGGATTTTACGATAGCCATTGCAAATCCATCGCAATTAGCAAGGGTTTTGCAATAGCTGTCGCAATTAGTGATGGTTTTGTGACGGTTGATCAAACCTTGTTGCTGTTTTCATTGCCGTCGTTCTTTATTGTTGCGTTATATATTTTGGAGACTTATAAACATCAATTATTATTTTGTGAGATTGTTAATCAAGTAATTAATTATAAGGACAGACTCATGAATCACATTCTTGAACACAATTACCTCTATATAAAGTCAGGAGTCCATAAGTTTTGCCACCCGAGACAATTTTTGGTTATGTATATCTTTGGGACCAATCTTTAACATTTGTCCAATTGAAGCTAAGAGTATTTATAGTTTGATTTAATTTGATATAACTTTGATTTGAAAATTTCGAAATAAAATCTAATTATTTTGTTCAGTTTTTATTGTTTTGGTTTGAACACTTTGCTATATATGTTGTGGGCTTCTCACTTTTTCGGTTTCACTAAATTTCAAGATGATTCAAAGAAGAAATAGGAATGCTAGAAGCAAAGATAATTAAGATGATTCAATATCTGTTTCTTGTAGTTCTAATAATTTGAATTGTTTGGCTAAATTGAGTTAAATTGTTTGATGGATGTGTTAAATTGTTGGATGTATGATTCAAATTCATGTTTGCTACAGGTAGGAAGATGGATGGGTTGAATTTTAGGTTAATGTGCTTGCCATTACCTTTGATAAATTTTTTTGGAACAACAAATGGATTTTGGATTTGTGATCTGTGATTTGTGTCGAGATATTCTTGGTGGTGTTGTTGTTGTTGCATTTGGGTGGCCTTAGAGCCTGGAAATGTCCTTAGAAGATTTTGCCGAAATTTTTATAAAATTATATTTTTATTATTAATTAATCAACTAAATTAATTCATTAAAAAAGATGCATTTTATTAAATTCCAGAAGAGCAGCGATGGAACCAAAGAGGAGTGGGATAGCGTCCGTCTCTAACTTGTTTTAAAATTCTGATTTTTAAAAAAAAATAAAAAGCATTAGAAAAGACCTTTTAAATTCTACCTTTTGCCTCTGAATTTTTTTTTTGGGTAAAATTTTAACATTACAATTTAATATATCTTTGTTTCTAACTAAAGTGTTTGTTTCCGGAAGCATGTAGGTGTTTCTCTAATTTCATCAGCACCTTTGTTAGATCCTTGACTTTGGGTGTAGATACATGCACACTTGTTTCCGCTCATACAGAACTCGGAATTTAGTGCTACTCAGCTCTGTGAAACTAGGGAGATCTTGACCCCCTCGGAAGGGAAGCATGGAGAATATTTGAAAGCCAAGTGATTAGGTTTTTATTATTACTTTAAACTTTTAAGTTACAAAGCTTAATTAACCTTTTTAATTAGTTACAAATCCCCTACAAAAAGTAAAAAAAAATATATATATATATATATATATATATTGAGTAAAAAAAAACTTTGATATAAAATGATTCTTATATGATACTTTAATTAGTTAAAAATAATTTTTTAATAATATTTTTTGAGTCGGCATAATTTTTCTCTCTTATATGTAATTTTTTAAAAAAGGATTATGTTACTTTCTACCAATCAGATTTAGAATACCCGCTATATAATTAGCAACTGCAAACTTTTGAAGTATATAAAGATTTGGAAATTCTATTTAAAATATAATTAAAAAAATATCTCTAAATTTCAAACTACGTATGGATTAATGTGCATTGTTCTCCAGAAATCTTTCTAGAACTTCAATAGGCTCGTTAAATAACACTACAAGAAAAATTATGATTTGAGATGGCTGCATGACCGTCGTTAATTTGCGACAGGACAGCTACAACAATACAAACAGCAACAAAGGTTTGACCAACCATCGCAAAATCGTCACTAATTGCGATTGTTTTGCAACAACTATTGAAAAACTCTCGCTAATTGCGACGAATTTGCAACGGCTATAGCAAAATTCTCACTAATTGCGATGGATTTGTGACGGCTCAATAGAACCGTTGCAAAACCGTCACAAAAAAGTGACAGTTTAGTGATGAAATTTTATAATTATACATTAAAACTAAATAATTAAAAATCATCCCAAAATCCTTGCAAATTGTGATGGATTAGCAATGAAATTTTGTAATTATACATTAAAACTAAATAATTTAAAAAAATAGTCACAAAACCTTTGTTAATTGTGATGGTTCGATAATAAATTTAATTTTTTTAAGATTTTCAAAGGAACCATCAGAAAACCCTCGCAAATTAGCGACGGTTTTGCAATGGCTTTCGGTAATTATACTTAACACTAAATAATTGTACAAGTCGTCGCAAAACGCTCGCTAATTCTAACAGCTCAATAATAAATTTAATTTTTTTTAAAGATTTTCAAAAGAACTGTCGCAAAATCCTCACAAATTAGCGATGGTTTAGCAACGACTTTTGGTAATTATACTTAACACTAAATAATTGTACAAGTCGTCGCAAAAACCCTCGCTAATTGTGACATATCTGTGACTTCTTGATAATAAATTTAATTTTTTAAGATTTTCAAAAGAATCGTCGCAAAATCCTCGCAAATTCGCGACAGTTTAGCGACAACTTATAAAAGCCGTCGCAAAACCCCTTGCTAAATGTGATAGATTTGCGACGGCTCGATAATAAATTTAATTTTTTTTAAGATTTTCAAAAGAACCATCACAAAATCCTCTATAATTGTGACGGATTTTCCATGACTCGATAATAAATTTAATTTTTTAGAATTTTCCAAGTAACCGTCACTAATTAGCAACGACTTGTAAAAGCCATCGCAAAACCCTCACTAATTGCAATGGATTTGCAAGCAATTAGGGTTTCATACCCTAATGAAACTCTAATCCCTAGCAAATCTGTCACTAATATAAAAAATTCTTTTAAAAAATTTAAAGTTTGATATTATATATATATATATATATATATATATATATAATATGTGTTGAAATAGTACAATACACGAAAAGACATTATCAAGTTGAAATATTTATGTATACAATATAAATATGATATTATTAAGTATATATGTATATAAATGTATCTATATATATATATATATTAATATGTAAATATATATGTATATATTAATATATATAGACACACACATACTAACATAAATAAAATGTATATATGTATATATATACATTAATTTGTATGAATATGTTTATATATGTATATATGTATATATTAATATGTGTGTGTGTGTTGTGTATATATATTTATTACTATAATAAAAAAGTATATTAACATATATATATATATATATATAATTTAAATATGTCATATTAATATATGTCTATATAATAATATGTACATATATGTATATATTAATATATATATAGACACGCACATACCAACATAAATAAATATGTATATATGTATGTATATATATTAATTTGCATGAATATGTATATATGAATATATATGAATTAATATATAAATACTAACACTCATGTACATTAATATATACAAATATATATATATATATATATATAATATGTGTTGAAATAGTACAATGTGCGAAATGACATTATTAAGTTGAAATATTTATAAAGACAATATAACTATGATATTATTAAGTATATATGTATATAAATGTATATTTATTAACATGTATATATATATATATATATATATATTAATATGTATAGACACACACATACTAACATAAATAAAATGTATATATGTATAAGTATGTATATATATATATTAATTTTTATGAATATGTTTATATATGTATATATGTATATATATCTATAGATATGTGTGTGTGTGTGTGTTTATATATTTATTAATATATTAAAAAAGTATATTAACATATATGTATATATATTTCAATGTATATTTAATTTAAATATGTTGTATTAATATATGTATATATATGTATATATAGACACACACATACCAACATAAATAAATATGTTTATATTTATGTATATATATTAATTTGTATGAATATGTATATATGAACATATATATATATGTATGTAGGAATATATGTATATATATATATATATTTATATATATGTGTGTGTGTGTGTGTGTGTGTGTATTAATATATAAATACTAATACTCATATACACTAATATATCCAATACTAACACTCATGTACATTAATATATACAACTATATATATATATATATATATATATTATAAGTATATATTATGAATCTAAAAAATATCATATATGTAATATAGATATGTACCATACTATATCTAATATCTAAAGTTTGGATATGAGTTTTTACTTTATTTAATTCAATAGTAAAATGCACAAAAAGACATTATTAAGTGGAACATATTTAAATATGTTATATAATATATTTTATTAATTAAAATAATTTATTCATATTCTATAAAATATAATATATTATATAATTAATATAAGGTGAAAATAAATACAATATTTCACATAGCCTAGTGGTAGAGCACATGCTCTCCCACAACACAGATGTGGGTTTGTGCCCCATTTTCAACGACAATTTCAATAATTATTAGCAAGGGAGATTGCGACATCCTACCAGATCGGTTTCGGGTCGGGTCGGGGTTAGGCCATGGCGGTAGTCAAGCCGAGGCCTGATTTAATAAATAAAAGTTTTTTAAAAATTTAAAATTCAATGACCATCATAAATTCATCGCTAAACAATCGCAAATTTAATAATTAATTTTTTAAAAAAATAAAAATTCGTCGACCGTCGCAAAACCATCACTAACTCACTATCGCAAACACAATTATAAACTTAATTATAATATCATTAATTAAATGGCCATCACTAAATTAATTGTAAACCTAATTCTAATGTTATTAATTAAATGGCCGTCACAAATCCGTCACTAAAAAAAATTTCGTCGCAAATAGTGACTGTTTCTCTTCGTCGTCGCAAATAGCGACACCTTTTTTAGCTACAGACAAAAACAGTTGCAAAATGTGAATTTTCCTGCAGTGTAAAGAACTAAATCCCTGTAAACTTCCTTCAGTGCTTTGTTCCTCAGAAAGAATAGATAGATGGATGATCATAGTTAGATGTATAATTGTAAAGCTCAAGGGTTTAAGGGAATTTCTATAGATTATGAAAAAGGGATTAAGGAATTCATCAGTTTTGCATTGCTACATGCATAGTCAGTGCATCTATGATATATGTGTTCGAAGTGTAAGAACAAAAAATACTATTCACCTAATGAGATAGAGATGCATTTGTATAGATGGGGATTCATTCCAAACTATTACTGGGGACATGTCATTGTGAATCTTTGATACTGAGGCCTTATGTCTCTACTACAAATATAGCTACTGCAACCCATGGATCTAGTAATTGTTTGCGATAGATTATTATAGTTGCAGAGGCCCTAAATTTGATCCAAAGCCCCTATTAGTAGATAAAATTAGGGAGGAGCCACTACCAGAAAAACATGATTTTGTGACTGAAATTTGCAACTGATTTAATTCGTCGCAAATTACTGAATCATGACCCAATTTTTAATACCCTCAAATTCTTGGCGGGAATTATTCCCACAAAAAAGTGACCAAATTGCAACAATTTTGTGGCTGAAGTTTCCGATCGGCTCAATTCGATAGCTATTCAGTCGCTAAACCATATACACTCAATTATTGTCATTGAATCCTAAACCATAAAACCTAGATCCGTCACTAATCTACAACTGATTTGCGACTGAATAAATTTGTGATCAATTTGCGACTGAAATAATTAAAATTTCAATTAATTAATTAGTTGCAATTCAGTCACTATTTTGTTGTTATTTAGTAACTATTTAATTAATAGTTTGTTTTTAACAAATAAAATTAAAAATTTTATTAGATGATTTTTTTAAATCATCACACAATGTATATTAGAGACATGTTTTTAATATATATAATTCTAATAGTGTTTCAAATAATGACTTGTATTATAGTTGAGCATTATATTATGATATGCCGATAAATTAGTCAAAGGCCATAACAATAATTAAGAGCAATTGAATTTTTATCTAAATTTGATACTTTTTCTCCAATCATATTAAGTATTAATAAGTTTTTTTTTTCACTTAGATACCTTTTACAATATTTGATGCTTTAATAAATAAATAACATAAAATATGAAAACATATCTAGATTAATTGCTCATTAATTAAGTTTTAATTTTTACAAAATAAAAGAAAAAAATAGAAACATACATTGATAAAAATAAACTACTCAAATATATAAATATATATAAAAGAATAAAAAATATTTTCATTTAATTATATATAAGAGAATAAAACATAATTGTCATATAATTGAAAAGTATTTTTAACCATGGATATTACAATTTTTTTCTTTAGAATTAACAAACTATTATAATTATTTATTCATCTCAAATATTATAAATCTGAAAGCCAAAAATTAAATCTGTGTATATGAACATGAACAAATTTTAAGTTAAATTTATCAAGTTGCATATATGGCTTATAAATTAGAGTGAATTTAATTGTTAATTATTAGTTTACTAATTTTTTTTACTTCATTTTTAACTTATAATGAATAATACTTTTAACAATATTTGATGCTCTAAGAAATAAATAATAAAACTAAAAGATGAAAACATATCTAAATTAGTAATCCTCTATTAAGTTTTAATTTTTATAGAATAAAAGAAAAAAACAACCTAGCAAAAAAAAAAGAAAAGAAAAAAAGAAACATTATTTTTTAAAAAGTATTTACTATAAAAATATAAAAAAGAATAAGAATAATTGTTATTTAATTATATAAAATGTAATAAAAGATAGTTTCCATTTAATTGAAAAATATTTTTACTCCTGTATCACATCTTTTCTTCAAAATTAATAAATTATTATAACTTTTTATGTACTTAAAATACATTCAACTTAATATTAAAAATTTTTATAAATAAGCTGATAATTGAATATGAAATGAAAAAAAAAAAAGTTGCAGATATATAATATATATAATTTATGGTAACACTTGACACAACAATAAGTTTGGCAGGGATGGCAGACTTCAGCACATTGTGGATAGTTGGTCGTGCATTCGAATCCTAGGGACGGCAGACTTCAGCACATTTTTCTTGTAGGGGCATGATCCAGTGCGGCGGGTGTTCCGTGGACTAGGCGCTGTGAGGACTAACCGAGTTAGGTTAGTGGGTTTGGGTCGGGTAAAATTCAACAATTTCTTTTTTTTTCTTCTTTTTTAAAGTCGTCGCAATTTAGCACTGAATTGTGACCAAATTAAAAAAATTAAAAATTGTCAACAATTTTTACTTAATTTTATTATAGAAAATGCAGTTGCAATTCGATCGCAAATTAGCTACTATTGGTACACGACTAGCAGAGGTTGGTTGCAATTTTGCTTTTTTCTTGTAGTGATATCTTCTAATGCCGAGGCACAGAGGTTTTATGACATGTTGGAATTTGCAGGCACCCCAATATGGGATGGGTGCACAACTCACTCCAAGTTGTCAATGGTTTCTCGTTTGTTAAACATTAAATCCAAGAATAACATTTCAAAAAGATGCTTTAATCAGGCGTTGCAACTGATGAATGAAGTGTTACCAAGCAGTAACAAACTTCTTGATAACTTTTACCAAATGATGAAGATTGTATCGGGGCTTAGTTTGCTGGTCCAAAAGATAGATGTGTGTGCTAACGGATGTGTGCTTTTATTGGAATGATGATGCTGCAAGAGAGGATTGTAAATTTTGTGGTCATACTCGGTATGTCGAAGAAGAAAGTTATGAAGAATAAACAGTACAAGGATGTTGCTTTCAAAAAAATGTACTACTTCCCTTTAGCTCTAAGATTGTAGAGACTTTATAACTCTAAAACAACTGCTGAACACATGAGATGGCAAGTTAAAAATTGACTAGAGGATGGACGGATGAGCCATCCACTTGATGGTAAAGCTTGGAAGCACTTCAACCGTAGTTATCCTGAGTTTGTCTACGAGGAATGGAATGTGCACCTGGGACTGTGCCCAGATGGTTTTTCACTTTTGGAATGTCAAGAAAACAATACTCTAGTTGACCTGTCATTATAACTCCTTATAACCTGCCACCATGGTTTATCACTTTTTGACTAATTTTTTGCTTATGATTATGGTATTTCCTGAGTAAAAGAGAAGTCTAAGTTGTTTCCATCATGCAACCTTAAAACATAGAGATATATTACGGTCAAGAAATGTGAAAAAAAAAAGAAAAAATGAGTATGATATCTTTTAGTTATTCAAATTTTGTATTTTCATAGAAATGCAAGAAGAATTATAAACATAGCCCCATGTAAATATACTCATATTTTTCACATATCTTGTTCTCCCTTTAAGTGAATCGTAGTTTATCTAAGTATTAGATGGAATGTTTTATTATGATTCATTCTGCTTTGTTTCATGGGTTGTAAAAGTACAAATGCATTCACTTTAACAGCTTTGTTTACTTATGCATTAGCCATCCTGGTCAATGAATGGTTAGCAATTTCTATTCCAATGCAAGGGGTTGGCCAATAGTTCCCTATTAAGAAATCATTCATATGTTTGACCATGAGGCGTAGAATTGTTTTAAAAATTAACTAGGATTTATTATCTATTTTTGTCTTCATGAAAGCTTTCATGATTTTGGCTTTGTTTTGAAATTGTTAATCAGTTAGGGGTTTCTGTTATAATTTTTTTCATTTCACCTAAAGAAAATTATGAATTTCTTATATAGGTTGAAGCTTTTGCTTTTCTAGTCTAGCTTTCTAGATTCATAACCACTAAACAGCAGAAAGTTGATGTATATTAGAGTATTTCAATAAGGAGCATACAAGATTGTTAGGGTCACACTCCCTTAGTTGTATGGGACTTTCTATGGTAAAAGCTGTGGGTTGTTGTGCTGCTTTAATATTTTGGAACAACATTTTTTACTATAATCATTGAAACTAATCAAATTTGAATATTTTCCTAGAATATTTGGAGTATGTTTAACTCACGGTGTGGTCTACAATCTTGTTATGTGGTTTTCATTGACTTTATTACTTCATTATGTGGTTTTCTTTGGCTTTATTACATTGTTGTGCTTTTGGATTTGTTTGATGTGTTTTGAAGTAGCCTTAGTGCCTGAAAAACATCCATTTCTAAAGGGAGACTCTGTCAAATTTTTTTCTTGAATTGTTAACTCAAACTAAGAAAATTTGTTTCCAAGTTAATTTTTTCTTATACATTCCTATAAGAATGCATCTCATTTTTTCATCTTTTTTTTGGGGGGGGGGCGGTTGATATAACTCTATATGTTGTTATGTGTCTTATATTTTAATCTCTCTTTCTTAAAACACACATGGTAATTTGGAAACCATCAGAGATCCAATTCTGATGTGTGCAACACGTACGTCACTAGAAATCAATTAATCTAAAGGGATAAAGAATATATATATATGGATAGTAAGTCGGGGGGTAGGGGGGTTACATAATTTGCCGAATGTAAAACTGATAGGTTTTTTATAGAGGCTAAATTAGTCATATTTTTCCTAGTTAGTTGAGGTTCTTTTGTGATACATTTTGTTCAATAACTAGTCATATTCCTTCATATTTGAGATTCTATCCTTGGAAAGGTATTTAGTTCATTATTACAGATTTTTAGGGTAAAACGAAACAAAAACGTCGCAAAACAGAGGAGAGGCGGAGCCGGCTAGGGCTCTAGAACCAGTGCCGGCCATGCATTGTTGACACGTACTTCGAAGCAATGAAAAAATTATTGAAACAGAGCAAAACAGAGTGGCACCGGCACCAGCTCCAAGAGTCAAGGCGGCGCCGACTGCATTCTGGTCTTTATCATGTGAAATTCGGAGAAAAATCGACGAACAAGTAAAGAAGCAGAACACAATCGGCGCCAGCTTCGAGAGCCAAGGTGGTGCCAGCTGTGCCCTGAAGCTAAGGTGGTGCTGTGATTTTTCTACACGGTTTTTGGTAATCTGTGGAGTTTTAGTATCTTCCGACTTCTACTCAGCCAAGAACATTGTACCTACGAGTTTAGGCACTTCCTAAGCCTATAAATAGATGAAAAACACAAGGGAAAGGAGGAAAATTCATTGATCATCATAGAAAATCACCCAAATTAGAGGTGGAATTCTTCAATTCAAGGAGGGTTGTACAAGAAGGTTTTCAAAGGAAGAAGAAGTAGGCTTGTCTATGAGTGCTTTTTTTTACTTTGTTTTCTTTTTCTTGACAATGATATGTTAATTATTTTATTTTAATTCAAGGTTGTTTAGATATTCATGATTTCTAGAGTTGTCTAATGTTTTGATTGACTAGTTATTATTATTGGTATTCAATTACTTGTGCTTATTACAATATTAGTTGTTTGGTTCTTTCCATTAACTTGCTGGACCAAAGGGGGTTGATCGCATAGAACTGCCAATTGAAGGTTAATTGATGTCTTTTGAGACCAAGGGTTCATTGATTAATTTCATACTTTAAATTTTCCGAGACCAAGGGAATTTAACTAAGGATTGTGTTTAATGTATCTTTTGGATGAATTAGTTGAGACGGACCAAGTAATTCTAATTCACCTAGAAGATAGTGATTTCATGGATTGACCATCGAAGTGAATCTACCTTTATCCTTCATGATGCCAAGAGAATAATTAGTTATGGTAAAGGTTGGGTACTTTAAGATCATGTTTATCCAAACAATGGTTTGAATTGCATACTTCTCCATCCTTGACGTGTATATATTTTTATTTTTATTTTCTTTTATTTCATTTTTTTCTTTTTATTTGCTTTTCACTTTATCGAGTCGATTAAACAATGAAAGAAAGGTGATTAATGTCTACTTGTTCCTTGAGGATCGACACTCGTTTGAACCTTATGCTCGATTAATGATGAGTACGATTGCTCATATGTGTGATTTGGGGTTAACGTTTTAATTTAAACCTGATTGGGAATGTGCTTAGTTTTTGTATAATTTTTATACCCAAGTCTGGACACATCAGTTTTCCATTTCAATTGTTTTGCACAGCTACTTACTTCATATGTAGACAATTCTAAATGCTATATCATCATTAATCATCAGTGTTGTTTTGTTGTTTGCCTTTTTGTTGGGTAGTGATCATGGTAGGCATTAATTTATTATATTTTAGAATGCACTTTAATGTATATAGTTAACTATATTTCTTGCATTCCAGATTTACACACTCGGTACAAGTTGTTAGAGAGATTTCTAATATCTTTTAATGACACTATCTCAGAGCGTGAGCGACTTTTTCAGACATCCCTCGAGAAGTGCAGGAAGCTTAGTTCTAGACATTCATGGTATTTAATTTTATAATTACAACTTATATATTAATTTAGCATTTAATGATTGAAGTTGTGATTAACATTTACTTTAAAATATTATTTTATTGTATTTGAATATTGGCAAAATACATACTATTGGTGGGAGGAGCACAATGTTCAGATTTGCAAGAATTGGGAGAAGAAGTGCAAGACTAGAATCTCGGACAATCTGGCCAATGCTCCTAGGAAGTATGTTGCTAGCTGCCCATCATGGATAGCAGCTAAGCATTGGGCTACTCTATAGGAGTAGTGAGCATTGAATAGGTGGCGATATGTCTTGTCTTCTATTGCAAAACAGAATAGATCTGTTACTAGCCCATCTCACATAGGAAGCTCTATATCATTCACAAAGTACTAGGTCTGATCGTATACGTAGACGTTCAATAAATTTTAAAATCACTTCTTTTCTTTGTTTGGATGAAATTATATTTTATTTTTTTCCTAAATGTAGCATTAGGTGGCTAGGGAGAGATTTTCGTTGGTGGAACTTTTCAAGAGCACTCACGTTTTTTAGAGAAGCCCTAGGAAGGGCGAGTTCATTTGCCCAAGAAAATGATACATTGGCCACAAAATTTTAGTTAGAAAAAAAAATTTATCACCAAAAGTACCCTTTAGTAAGGAGATTTTTTCTTTAGGACAAAACTTTTTTGTTACTACCGATTAAGACCTTCGACAACAAAATTTTTATTTCCTAGTTAAAAGTGATGGCTTTAGCTAGGAAATAAGTGTATTAGCAAGGAAAATTTAAGTTTCCTTGTTAATGATGTATCATCAGTGACAAAAATTCGTTTCCTAACTAAAAATATTAACTTTTATCACTATTAACAATACTTTTAGCGACAAAATTCATATTTCCTAACTAATACTAGTTCTAAAATTTTTAATTATTTATAACATGACCCTAGAAATGTTCTAATTTGGTCTTCAAATTTTGTATAATTGCAAAATGACCTCAAAAAATTTGTAAATTGGTCCTTAAATTTTAAAATATTTATAATATAAACTCAAAAATTTTATAAATTGGTCCCTAAATTTTTAAATATATACAATATGACAGGTTTTTTTTTTCAAAATGGTCCTTAAATTTGCAAAATTATAAAAAAAATACCCAAAAATTATAAATTGGCCCTTAAATTTAAGAATATTTAAAATATAATCCCAAAAATTTTACAAATTAGTCCCTAAATTTTTAAATATTTGCAAATGTATTGGGTTTTGAGTATTTTTATAGAAATTATGCTAGATTATGTTGCTAAATATATCCAATTACCTTAAAATTTATTCATAAAACTTTTTTTTTCAGCAATTTTAAGAAATCTAACAATTGGATCGTTAATTTAATACATGTATCTTTGTAAATATGTTAAGTTTTGAGCATTTTTATAGAGATTATATGGCAAAATATATCCGATTACCTTCAAATCTGGTCATAATATACTTAAGGGTCAAATCATTAATTTGATACACGTATCTTTGTAAATGCATTAGGTTTTGAGCATTTTATAGAGATTATATTAGATTATGTGGGAAAATATATTCAATTATCTTTAAATTTGTTCATGATATGTTTTTTTTAAAGCAATTTTAACAAATCTAACAATTGAGTTGTTAATTTTATATGCTTATGTTTGTAAATGCATTAGGTTTTGGGCTTTTTTTTAGAGATGCTAGATTATGTGAAAAAAATATATTTGATTGCCTTTAAATTTGGTCATAATACTTTTTTTATATAGCAATTTTAAGATATCTAATGGTTTAGATCATTAACTTGATACTCATATCCTTGTGAATGCATTAGGTTTTAGGTATTTTTATAGAGATTATGTTGATGTGACAAAATACTTCTAATTACCTTCAAATTTGATCATAATACTTTTTTCAGCAATTTTAAGAAATTTAACGGTTGGATCGTTAATTTAATATATGTATCTTTGTGAATGAATTAGATTTTAGGTATTTTTCTAGAGATTACACTAAATTATATAGAAAAATTCATCCGATTACCTTCAAATTTGGTCATCAAACTTTTTTTTAAAACAATTTTAACAAATTTAATGATTGGGTCATTAATTTTATTTGCGTATATTTGTAAATGCATTAAGTTTTGGACATTTTCTTGGAGATTATGCGAAATTATATAAAAATATATATTTGATTACCTTCAAATTTGGTCATAATATGTTTTTTAGCAATTTTAACTATCTAACGGTTAGATCGTTAACTTAATATGCGTGTCTTTGTGAATGCGTTTGATTTTGGACATTTTTATAGACATTATATGGCAAAATGCATCCGATTATCTTCAAATTTGGTCATAATATTATTTTTAGAATTTTTAACAAATTTAAGGGTTAGATCGTTAATTTGATACTCATATCTTTGTGTATGCGTTAGGTTTTACTTTTTTTCAAAGAGATTATGCTAAATTATATTGCAAAATTCATCCAATTACCTTCAATTTTGGTCATAATACTTAATTTTTTAGTAATTTTAAGAAAACTATCATTAATTTGATATGAATATATATGTCAACACGTTAGGTTTTGGGCATTTTCATAGAGAGTATGCTAGATTTTGTGATAAAATACAGTTGATTTCCTTCAAATTTGGTCATAATTTTTTTTAGAAACTTCAACAAATTTAATGGTCAGATCATTAATTTGACACGCGTATCTTTGTAAATACGTTAGGTTTTGAATATTTTTATAGAAATTATTCAAGATTATATAGCAAAATATATCCAACTATCTTCAAATTTAGTCATAATACATTTTTTTTTTTAGCAATTTTAAGAAGTCCAATGATTGGATCATTAATTTAATATATTTGTTTACAACATGACCTCCAAAAATTTTATAAATTGGTCTATAAATTTTTTATTATTCATAATATGACCCTTAAAATATCTTCCAAAAGGAAAAAAGATCTCTAAGAGTTGTTTCTTGAATCCGAAAGAGAGTACTTAGGTTCTCCCAATAACTAAAAAGTGTAGCATCCCTAAATCTAACTGGGGTTCGCGGTGGTGGAGGAACTGGATCGGAAAAATGGGGGATTCTAGTTGTGAGATATCTAATAAAACCGTCGCTGGAATTGAGATCTTATTCAAATAGAAAGATCTCAAATATCTAGAGTTTCTTTTTGTATATTATATGGATAATCTGACCCGCAAGGACCACGATTGGGATTTTGTAAACTGGTCCCTAAAACTAAAAATATTTACAATATGACCACTAAAAATTTTATAAATTGGTCTTTAAAATTTTTATTATTTACAATATAACTCATAAAAAATTTTACAAATAGATCCCTAAATTTTAGAATATTTACAATATGATCTCAAAAAATTTTACAAATTAATCCATATATATGTGTATGTGTGTAAAAAAAAAAATATATATATATATATACACACACACACAAATATGTTTGTGTGTGTGTATATATACATATATATATTTATACATATATTTATATATATAAATATATATATATATACATATATATGCATAGATATTTATAGATATATAGATATACATAAAGATATATATATCTAAATATAGATATATATACACCTATGTGTAGATAAATACATACATATATATATATATGCATATAAGTGTATACATTTATATGTAAATATATATGCTCATAGATAGACACACACATATATATATGTATATATACATATAAGTGTATACATTTATATGTACATATATATGCACATAGACATACACACACACACACACACACATATATATACACATAAGTGACATTTATATTTACATTGAAGGCTTAAGAAGGAAAAACACAGAGCACCCAAGCGGAAGCAAAAATCTAAAAACTGGAAAAACTAAAGAACCGGAGAACCCGAACAGAGCCGACGCCAGCTCTGGCAGCCTCAAACAGCTCTGGTTGTGCTCTGGCGGGACTCTGAGGTTAAAAATTTCTAACCTTTTCTTCTTATTCTCAAATATGGCTGGATCGGAACGTGTGCAACCGGGGTAGGTGTGTTGGTGGAAACCTCTGATGCGATTCTTGCAAGCCTCCTACTCCGTCCTTGCATGTAGGTGAACGCCAAATTCTCGATCTTCTAATATATGGCCTGCCTAATTCCGTTTGGTGAACAACTCATAGACTAAGGAATATTTTTTGGAGAGAGAGAGAGGGAGACATTTGGTTTTTCACAGAGAAGAAGCCGTAAAAACAACGTGATATCTAATCCTCCTATTTAACCTAAATAAAACCCTAGACTAAACGGAACTAGCCCATTGGACTCTTAGTTTAGCCTTTTGAACTTAATTAATTATTCTAATTAGAACTAAATAATTGGCCCAATTAATAATTAATTTTTCAGCTCAAATAAACTAGTCCAATAAATAAGTCTATATTAGTTTAGTCCCAAGTTAATCTTTAATTATTCAAAATAGGCTAAAGCCCTAAATAATTAATTAATCCACCAAACTAATTTAATTAATTCTCTCTCTCCATAGACCTTTATTTTATTCTAGCACAATAATTAAATCAAACTACTTAAATAAAATAAATTCTATTTGATTTAATTTAAGACCAATTCCTTAGCCTGTATTTAATTAGGACTAACGATCTATACTAGGGACCAAAAGACACACCGCATTGGCTACTAAAATGACCAAAATACCCTTGCCATATAAATAGCTGTATTTTACATTTTAAATATTTCCTAATATCACCATAAGGAAATATTAACCCTAAGGACAGTGCTGCATTAGCAAAGTCTCTGACCTTTAAGTGTAATGACTAAAATACCCCTCTATACATCGCCGTACATTTAAAGAGGAAGAAGTGTACTAACACCTCTCTAAATGATATCTACAATCCTTAGGCTTCTAGTCTAATGATTCATGACTTCCTGGATTGTTTCTGCTTTCCAAGGGAGCTATCCTAAAGCAAACATCCAAGTCATGTTTCCCAGGGCCCTGGATATTTAGATCATTCAGACAACCACAAGGGGCGATATAGTATAGAAACTATCTTGTACAAGTCTGTCTTAACTAACTAGTCACACATACCCAACATGCAAGTATATTGGCCCTACGATAGAACCTCAACTATAGCATATCAAAGTACATGCTTCTAGCTTCGTCAGACCACCAACTCATACTCAAGTCGTAGAGTATTAGTCCACGCTGTAGCAGTAGTAGTCTAGGTTTCTACCATATAGTACTTTAAGAAACCACTACTACAGGTCATGTTCTACGTATTCGAAATACACTTATGTCATGAAGTGAGTGGTCTACTCACTGGCTAAATGTAAGCTATTCCTCATTTGGAATTCACAAAATAATAACATAGACATGATGAAATTCCCATTTTCATCAATCGGTTAAGAACGAACGTTTATGTGTTAAGTAACCTGTGATCCATACCTTACTGTGAAAGACCTCCATTCACATGGACCACTTACTTAAACATAATGGGTCTTTTCCAAACGTAATTGTACACAAATAACATGTAAATTCATAAACAATTTCAGAAAATAAATTTTGTTATTAAAACATTCGATATTTACATCAGAAACCGAGTCTAAGAGGGTATATTTCCCAACATACATATATATGCACATAGATAGACACACACACACACACACACACACACACACACAGATATATATATGTATGTATGTATGTATGTATGTATGTATGTATGTACATACATATATATATCTATATGTGTACATATGTACGTACATATATACATATATATATAGATATATATATGTATGTATATAAATATATATTTTATATATATATATATATTTATGTGTGTGTGTATACTTGTATATATACATATATACATATTATTGAATAATATATATGCATATTTTTAAATAATATTTATTTACATATATATATTTTTTATATACATGTATATATATATACACACATATATTTGTGTGTGTATATGCATGTATCTAGTGTATATATACATATTTATATACATATATACATATATATTTACACACATATCGATATATGTGTGCGAGTGTATACTTGTATATATACATATATACATATTATTGAATAATATATATGCATATTTTTAAATAATATTTATTTACATATATATATATTTTATATACATGTATATATATATATATATACACATATATATTTGTGTGTATATATGCATGTATCTAGTGTATATATACATATTTATATACATATATATGTATATATTTACACACATATCGATATATGTGTGCGAGTGTATACTTGTATATATACATATATTATATTAAACAATATATGTACATATTTTTTAATTATATATATATATATACTCACACAAAACATATATTTTTATACATATATGTGCGTATATATATACACACATAACTTATATATTTATATACACACACACACACATGTGTGTGTGCGTATATATATATATATATATATATACTTATACATATGTATATATATGTATATGTGTATGTGTGTATATATATATATATATATATATATGAATGTATGTGCGTATATATTTGTCAAAAAAATGATATATTAGTCTTTTTTTTTCTAATTGATCTATATGTATAAGATCATTTAATAAAAACGATGGTATAATTAATAGAATATAAACTTATAAATGTACAAAATAATTTGTAATATTGAGTACCATGTTTTGATAGTAAATTTAATTTGATAACTATATTTTGTTTTTAAATTAATGTTTTAAAACTATTACAAAAAGAATGTTGAAAAGAGTTTAAGTTAAAAAAAATGTTGTAACAAAAAACTTAACTTGGCCAATGTCTGAGGTGCTTCAAGTATGAAAGTGAGGTCGCGAGTTCGAATCACAACCACAAAAACAAAATCAGGTGTGCATGGACCAAGCTAATAAGAATGAAAAACAATATGAAATATTTTCTCACCAATGCCAAATACTTTTGTTGCCGTTGACCCTTTTGGCAACAAAATATTTTTGCATTAGCAAGGACTTTTTCCTTGCTAGAGAGTATCATTGGCAACAAAATATTTTTTTACTGGCGAAAAAAAATATTTTTCACCATGGAATTTAATTTGTTAAAAAAATTATATTTTTGGTGACAAAATTTTAGCAAGGAAACCTTTTGTCACAAATAATCAGCATTTGTGGCAAAATGAAGACTTTTGGCTACAAAAATTACTTAGTTTTAGCGAGAAAAAACTAATGGCTTTAGCAAGGAAACAAAATTCCTCGCTAAAGGGGATATTGTGGCGACAAAAAAAGCTTTAGCGGGGGTACTTCAGCGTGGAAGCCGCGATGAAGATTTTTTCCTCGCGAATGGCTTTTAACTAGGAAACTTTTGCCTTTAGCAAGGAAATTGCAGTGGTTCCGAGTAAGAAGATATCTCAATGAAGGAGAGCATACTCTAAGAATTGGCACAGGATCAGTGATATCTGCAAGAGCTATTGGAGATGGTTATCTTTATTTTGATAATAAGCATTTGGTTTTGAAAAATTGTTACTATATTCCCAACATTTATTGAAATTTAATTTTGGTTGCTGTGTTATTCAGGTAAGAAGATTTTGTTAAATTCTAGAAATTTTCAGTAGAAATATTTTTGAATAACACTTTGATATATTGAGGATATTTAAATAATGATCTATATATTTTAAAACCTACCAATAGTTCATTATATAAAACTGAATCTAACAAACACACTATATTATTTCTTACGAATGAGACTCTCTTATGCCATCTTGGACTTGGTTATATTAATCTTAATAAAATTCAAAGACTTGTAAAAAAAAGGTCCTTTAACTGACTTAAAGGTGGAACCCTTTCAATTTTGCGAATGTTGTTTAGAGGGTCAAATGACCTAAAGATCATTTCTTTCGAAAGGAAATAAAGCTAAGGAAGTTATGAAAAATAGTACACTCTGATTTATGTAGACTAATAAGTATCCAAGCTAAAGGTGGTTATGAGCATTTAATGTGCGGTTTGTGTGCATATCCTTATGCATAGAAAATAGCCTCAACAATTCACACAAATTAATTAAGTTTAATTATAAAATACTAAAATCACTCACACGCAATACACATTTGGGCAAGTATACTCATTGTGTAGCATAGAGTTCTAATGGTAAATATCATTTCCCTCAGGTAAGGTGGCAAGTACTTCTACTTATGCTATTATCTCACTGTTTGATCAACCCTTCATCTAGGGAAAATGGACTAACCATAAAGGAATTAACCTACCCTATCACAATATAATTCACTCAAGGTCACCAAGCCCAATGAGAGAAATGAATAGATAAGTAAAGCACATAAATGGAATCCCCGTAATCAAATCAAGCCTTAATCATCTAAATTAGCTTATTAACAACTTAAATTAGGCATTAGGCACTAATGAATAATCTCATATAAGACCTAACCTCTCTTGAGTTATGAGCCCCTACCTTTATATCAATTTGGTGGGTATTTCTACCACTAATCAATCCTAATAGGTATTAAGATTCACTATCCATCTAATTTTGGGAAAATGAAGCCCCTATCTCTAGCTAACCTTACAACCCTTCAATCACCTAGTTATCACTCTCAAACCCCTCTCTCAAGGTGATTTAAGAGAAATCCATACAATAAATCTACCAATTGAGCCTCTAAATCCTCAGTCTATCTCTTAAAATCATTAGGACAAGAAAACCCAACAAATAGAAATATATAATACACAACAAGTGATTGAATACCCAAAATAATTTGTAAACAACTCAAATAAATGTCAAAGTTAACAAAAGAAGGGTTCAACCCTTTAAATGCATCATTAATCCATAAAAGTTCAATCAAAATCAACAAGAAAATGTAAGAGAAAAGAAAATAAACTTATAGATAAGTCGATCTCTTCTTCCTCTTACAATTTCCTCTTGAAGATGCTCTCTTATGTTCCAAAGAAGACTTGGATCCTTCCTTAAGCTCCTTCTTGGTGTTCTAGGGCTTGAGAATGTCTCTCCTTCTTGTTGATCTGCTTTTTCATAAAACAGTATAATGATCTATTTATATTGGTCTTGGAAAATCTTTGAAATCTATTGGGTACTATCTTGTCCTGAATCAAACCAACGCCTGTTGTAAAGCTAGACTTGCATCTATTGTGCACTTTTCTTGAGGATCTTGAATCCCACTCCAAATCAGCGTATGTCCATCCTTCAATCCGGCACTTGTTGATGGTTTTGTTTTAGCTCCTTAATTTTTTGGAAATAACCGGTACCTCTTCAGTTGTCTAATCACTGCTTGTTGAATAGTGCAATTAGTGCATGTGTGTCCTCTAAACCGATACTATTATTTCCTGAATACAACAACAACAACAAACTAAGGCTTAATCCAAAGAAACTTGGGGTAAGCTACATGAAACAATGTCAAGTAACGTGTGGTCATCCACATGAATCCTCTCTGACCACTTCCTTCTATCAACCGTCCACTCTCATCCAAATCTAACAAAGACATATCTCTCCTAATCACCTCTATCCATGTTGTTTTAGGCTTGCCTCTATCTCTGTCTAACTTATCCTGTCTTCCTCCGTTAATCCTCCTAACAGGAGTATCCCTTGGTTTTCTCTGTACATGTCCAAACCAACGCAGACAACTTTCTCTCATCTTTTTCTCAATAGATGCTATTCCCACCTTTTCTCTAATGGTCTCATTTTTAACTCTATCATTTCTAGTATATCTATACATCTACCGTAACATATGCATTTCAAATATTTTTATTTTTTGAATATGACACATTTTAACTGCCCAATATTCCATACCATATAACAAAATAGGCCTTACAGCTATTCTATAGAACTTTCCCTTTAGATTCAATGGTATATTATAATCATATAGAATACCAGTCACACTCCTCCATTTCAACCAACCTACCGTAACTCGGTATGCAACGTCACCATTGAACTCTCTATCTTTCTGCATAATAACTCGATGTGTTATTTCCTGAATATTTTCCTAAATTTTCTACTCCAAACCAGTGCCTGTTTACCCTTGTACCAGGCATCGGTTCGATGCTTCTTACTCTATTTTTACCCTTTTTTTATTCATCTCTTATTTATGCATTCTACATAAAATAAGGCAACAATAAGGGAAATGAGTAGTCATTTGATTATAAATTTAGTATAACTTGGAACAAAATAACTAATAAAAATGGACATATGAGCACCCATCATTCCTCTACACTTAGTCTTTTACTTGTTCTCAAGCAAATTTTCAAAAAAAAAAAAAAAAAAAGTACATCAAGTAAAAAGCATTCTTCATCCATGTAAGATTTTTTGCAACAATGATTCTTATGAGAAAGATATTCTTTTTCCTTTGAGATGAAAATTCAATTCAAGGTCACTTACCTAAGCCAAACTTGTGTAAATGCATGTATTTGAATAAATAAAACTAACGCCCTTGAAGTTAGATTAACTAAGTTTGTGTTTATTCAACCTCTTTCATCTTATTTCTTAAATCCAGAATATGACTCAAATGATTCATATAAGGAATAGTAGGTGTATTTAAATTATATGACTTCCTAAAGTTACTGCAATCCAAATAGTAAATAGAGGATTGGTCCAATTGCTTACTATTGCAGGGTAATGTAAATGCCTAGTAAAGATATCAATAATAATTTTTTAACTTTTACATTACCCTTGTTAAACACTCATTTTCTTTTTTGGGCAAGGTAATGCAAATACCTAGTAAAGATATAATTAATGATTTTTTAGCTTTTGCATTACATTATTCTACTCTTTCATTTTCTTACCCCAATCTACATTTATTAAAACTCAGACTTTTTGGATTAGCTAAAAGATCATAGAATATAAATAGATAAAAAATTTCCAACTTATACTTCATCACAAGTTTCTCATCCGTTCCCAAGAAACCAAAGTGTCACAATGTCTAGTAAAACCTAAACATGGTTAAGCCAAATTCTCAACACTTAATCTGTATCATATCAAAAAATTTTGCCCATTTTTCATCAATTTTTAATCAAGAGAAATAAATTTTAACCAAAAGAAATAACCTAAGAAGTGCCAAGCAATTCCTACAAATTCAATACATTTTTTTTGCAAAAAATAAAGTTTAATCCTCTCTCCCACACTGAAACTGGACAATGTCTTCATTGGCCACAAATGCATTCAATAGCCACATCCAATAAAAATTCAAAAAGGGATAAGAGAAAGAGGAAAAGCAATACTTCCCAAGTGTTTTAAAGTGCAATTTCCACAAGTGGTTTGAGAAAAAGAGGTACACCATTGTTCTATATATTTCCAAAAGTTTCTTCCATAATCACAAAAGGATATCAACATTAGTTAAATAATCAAAAGGAGTTGGAAGGAAAAAAAGTATCATGAATAAATGAAAGTACTAATACTAAGTATCCATAAAAGCTATAAAAATATATACAAGAGAAATGTCGAAGTAACATGGAAAAAAAAGAGAAAAATAAAATATCCGGATCTTCTAAGGGGTCCCACAGGGACTACTCGAGCCAGCAGATCATCACGTGCACCATTAATGTCTCTACAAATCTCAAGTGGTGGAGGACATAAAGGCACAACGGTATACCACAAATAGGGTAGGGACTCAGTATGTCTCTGCTGATGAACTCTAATCTCCTTATACTGGTGAGTAAATAAGCCATGTATCTTTCCAAACATATCTCACAACTGTCTTACCTCTGCTCTTAGATGAGCCTGCTCTGCCTCAATCTGCCCAACAGCGTCTAATATATCTGATTGGAAGTCTCCAGTAGCTCCTAGTCTACCCCGAGGATGTCTGGGCTGTGGTGGTAGTGGAATGGTTAGCTTGCCTACCGGTTACTTCTTGCCCTCTTGGGGCTCCTACTCTACCTCTAGTGGTGGTGTTGCCTCTTCAACTCCCTATCTCCTCTCTTTAAAAGCCAACCATCTCCCTCTCTCTCAACTATAAGTGAACCCACAATTAATTAAGGTTCTCTGAAAAACTATGTCCCCAGATATTATGATGATTGGCCTCTATCTATCAAAAAGTACATGGAAGTGTTGGAGGATGCGGGTAATGAGGAGAGAAAAGAGAAAAGCTCTAGAGGTATAACTGGATATAGCTACCTCTCTTATATAAGAAATGACGATAGGGGCTAAAGGAATAGGCTTAGAATGAAATATCATGTATAGAGCGTAGATATCTATCAGCCTAGCTTCATTGAGGCTACTAGACTGAGGGGCTACATTAAATCCTATGATATAAATGAGAATATGCAGATAGGGAGGTATGTTAGTTACCTAAAGGATCAAGGTCTGTCTAGCCTAAGTGAGCTATAAATAGAACTCCTCATGGGCAGTAGTGAAGCTCTAAGTATTCTAAGAGGATACCCTTTTATAGTAAGTATCTATATCAACCTAGGGCCCCTTATCCTCTACCCCAATGATCTTAGCTAATAAGTCTCCAGTTAAGTGAATGGGCACCCCTCTCATTATTGTGTCTATAATATGCAGTGTACTATACCTCTTGTTAGAAACATGGTGAAGAATTCCTTCACTAATAAAGGGAAATATGGTCCAGTCAAGCCTAAGATAGGAGCTCAGCCTCTTTATCTAAACATAGCTATCAAACCTTGATCTCTATCTAGCTCAAGATCTACTGTAATTTCCACCACAATACTATTGTTAACCCTAGTATTATACCACTACTCGTACTCATCATCTACAAAATGTCCCATGGGAATAGTGGGATTAGTAATATCAACATGATGTGGCTAGGAGGATGAAGCTTCACCCGTTCTCCTCTTAGAAGGAAGCTTAAAAGCTTTAGGAGGCATACTAGTAAGGGTGATCAATAAAAAGAAGAAGAAGAAAATAGGAAAGGGAAGGGTGGAAGTGGGAATAAAGTCTCACAGCACAAAACTTCAATCTAAATCACTCTTCAACAACTCAAACCCAACCTTCAATCCTGAATCCAACACACAACCTAACTCTAAATTACAACCATAAAGAAAAAAAAAATCACAAAAACTCAAATCAAAGCTAAAAAATGGAAACAAAAGAGAATAAAACAAATGAAGATCTAAGTTAGCCCAATGCAAAATAAAATTTTCTCAACAGATAGTATCAATAAGTTAATTTTAAATCCCTTGTTTTAAAAAAATAAATTCCAAACAATTCACTAAAAACATGCTATTTATCATCTACCTAAATTACCATCAAATTACAGTGTAATTTTGTTCTGTAAGCAACAACATAATTCAATTCTCTAGTACAATGCATTTTCAGTAGGACAGCAACAATATAACATCCCATTTTCACCAATTCAGCCTTACTCATTCACTTTTACTCAAAATCTCAGTTGATTACGTGTAATAAAAAGAAAGCACCATTCTAGGAAGAAAAGCATCCTAAAATCAGCATTCAAAATCCAAAAGCCAACTAATCCTCAAGAAAATAATAGCCACTATAAATCCCGTCTTTCTCTAAGCCACTTTAACATGTTAACCCGAAGTATACATCAACATCGACTATACTTCAATCATAATAGTTAGCTTTCTCCTTATTTATTAAAATAATGAAAAATAGGACATAAATTCCAAAATCAGAATACAATTTAATCCGTAAAACAAGAAAACACTGCCCCATTCATGCACAAGATCACTAAATAAAACACCAACACTCATCCTTTAGATTAATTGAACATATAATTAATCCCAAAATTCACAACATAATAACACACCAATCAACATATTTATGAAGCTGAATTCAGACACTCAATCAAGACGACTGGTAATTTTACAAATAAATAGAATTCTAAGTAAATTATCTCACAATCAGTTCAACCCATTTAAGTCATAGCCCCAAGCACTTAACCTCACTAAAGAAAGGTCTAACAAAGCTGAAATTAATAAGAAAGAAGAAATTCATAAGTTGAAATTTTATATGAAGTAAGAGGCAAAGAAATATAAAACAGACTTACTATGATTACAAAGCATGAAAAATCTAAAGAAAGATCGAAATCCAAGCTAAAGAAGTAAAAGTTAGCCAATTTAAGCAATTAATCCCAAAGCAAAATAATATCAATTACACTTCCACTCCTCTACTAAGATACATTTCAAAATTCCCAAACAAAAATTAAATCATAGCCAAAATATCAATAGTTAGTAGCAAATTCCTATAGTATAAAGTAATTCCCTGAGAATAGTAAAAGCTACAAATGCTTCCCATGCCCAAATCATATCAGCATTGCATTCAACGCACATGCATTATATTCCAACATAGAGCTTGACCCTCTAAAAGAAATTGAAACTTGAAGCTTTATAAACATTGGAGTAATTTAGTAGCACAAGATAATCTTAATGTCTAAAACAAAATCCAATACCCCTAAATTACAAGTAAAGAGAAAAATATGGAGTCAATTTTTAGAATTTCAGGTTTTGAGATATAGTCACATCTCAAAATAGGCATCACAAGATAGCTTGAATAGTCAAAATTAAATTCGTAATAACACATTCCAAGCAAAATAAACCATCATAAGCTTAACACAAAATCCTCAACTCTATAGCTCATGATCGCCTCCAAATTAAATTGTAAGACCCAAAAATAGGAACTTAAATAGTTAAAGAAACTAACCATGATTATTGTGCATGGATATGAAAAGATGTGACACGTTGCAAAAGGACTATCTTCTCACGTGGAGCCCATTTTAATCAGAGCTTTTGGCTTTCAATGAAGGATGCAAAGAGGTAGAAGGTTTGAAGAGTATGGAAGAAATAGAAATCATGGGGAAAGGGGGCTTTTTGAAGGAAATCACAATGGAGAAATGGATGGGTAGCAACTGGCGACTAAGGAGAAGAGGAAGAATCGGAGGAGGTGAAATCTAGAAAATTCATGAATGCCAACTGTTAATTTCATAATTTTGATACTGCCTGTTGCCTATTCTATCGAATAATCGACGCCGATTCTTAATCAGAAACCTAATCGTCTAAAGAAAATGACAACATTTTGGATGTTTCCCCAAATAACCAGCACTGGTTATATTTTCAACCAAGCACTGGTTAAGCTCTGTAACTTGATGATTTTTTATTTTACTAAATTGAACTGGCACCTATTTAAAAAAAAAATGATGTCGGTTCGCTTCAATTTCACTAATGTGACAATGTTAGCCAATTTAGATTGATAGAGAGAGAGAGAGAGAGAGAGAGAGAGAGAGAGAGATTTCATTCAAAACAAAAAACCACAATTAATCCCAAAAAAAAATTAAGATAATTTGCAAGGGTATATTTAATCAAAATCTTCATATACGCTCAAAATAAAAGAAATGTGATGAACAATTATCCAATAAACCAATGGATCAAAATATTAATGAATCAAACAACTACTAAATCATTAAATAGGATTCCCAAAACTTACACAACAACAACAAGAAAATTTCCTATATATTTGGCCAAATGTAACTACATTCAAAACATAACACAACAAACAAACACTAGTTACAAACACATCAACACAAACATATACATATTCACAAGGAACATGTACAACTACCTAGATATAAGTTAGTAATATTCACAAGTGTGTACAATTACAAAACCAAATCAACAAAACTCAAATAATTCAAAATATTACCATTCAATCCTCAACAACAGGGCCAAAAACTTGATGTGTGGCGTGTATGCATATCTTTGTACATAGAAAATAGTCTCAACAATTGACACAAATTAATCAAGTTTAATTATAAAATACCAAAATCACTCATACACAACACACATTTGGGCAAGTATACCCATATGTAGCATAGAGTTCTAATAGTAAATATCGTTTCCATTAAGTAAGGTGGCAAGTACTTCTACTTATACTATTATCTCATTATTTAGTCAACCCTTCATTATTTAGGGAAAATAAACTAACCATTAAAGGAATTAGCCAACCCCATCACAATATAATTCACTCAAGGTCACCAAGCCTAATGAGAGAAAGGAAGAGATAAATATTATACGTAAATAGAATCCCCCTAATCAAGTCAAACCTTAACCACCTAAATTAGCTAATTAACAACTTAAATTAGGCACTAATAGATAATCTCATATAAGACACACTCTTTCTCGAGTTTGAGCTCCCTACTCTTATATCAATTTGGTGGGTATCTCTACCTCACTAATCAATTCAAAGAGGTATTAAGATCTATTATCCATCTAATTTGGGGGAAATGAAGCCCCTATCTCTAAGAAACCTCACAACACTTCAATCACCTAGTTCTTACTCTCAAACACCACTATCGAGGAGATTCAAGAAAAATGCGTATAGTAAATCTACCAGTCGAACCTCTAAATCCTAACTTCATCTCTCGAAATCAATAGGAGAAGAAAATCCAACAATTAGAAATACATAATACACACTCAAAATAATTTGTAGATAACTTAAAAAGATGTCAAAGCTCAACAAAAAAAGGATTCAACCCTTTAAAGACATTATTAATCCATAAAAGTTCAATCAAAATCAACAAGGAAATGTAAGAGAAAAGAAAATAAACTTATAGACAAGTGGATCTCTTCTTCCTCTTGCAATTTCCTTTTAAAGATGCTCTCCTCTCCACCAAAGGGGAGTTGGATCCTTCCTTAGTGTTCTAGGGCTTGAGAGTGGCTCTCTCTCTTGTTGGTCCGCCTCTTGACATGACATCATAATGATCTATTTATATTGGTCTTGGAAAATCCTTGAAATCGTTGTATACTGTCTTGTCCCAAATCAAACCAGCACCTATTGTAGAGCTAGACCAGTGCCTATTATACACTTTTTCTTAAAGATCTTAAATCTCACTCCAAACCGGCATATGTCCATCCCTCAATCTAGTGCCTGTTGATAGTTTTGTTCTAGCTACTTAACATTCTAGAAATAACTAATACCTCTTTAGTTGTCCAACCACTGCTTGTTGAATAGTTCAATCGGCACATGTGTGTCCTCTAAACAAGTGCCTGTTATTTCTAGAATGTTTCTCTAAACTTTTTATTCCAAAGCAGCGCCTGTTTACCCTTGCACCATGCATTGGTTTAATTCTTCTTGCTCTGTTTTTACCTTGTTTTTTTCAGTCATCTCTTATTTAGACATTCTATACAAAGCAAGGTAAAAATAGGAGAATAAGTAGTTATTTGATCATAAACTTAGCATAACTTGGTGCAAAATGACTAATAAGTACTGACATAATGAGCACTCATCAGTATTTCACTACTTTTATAGATTATTACTCAAGATATGGTTATGTTTACCTAATGACTCATAAGTCTGATGCCTTAGAAAAATTTAAGGAATTTAAAGCTAAGGCTAAGAAGCAGTTAGATAAGAACATCAAGACATTTTGATCATATCAAAGTGGAGAATATCTATCACATGATATTAGATCATATTTGTAAAAAATGAGATTTTATCCCAACTAAGTGCACCAGGCACTCCTTAACAAAATGGAGTTGTAGAAAGGAGAAACAGGACCTTGTTAGACATGGTCAAATCAATGCTTGGCTTCTCAACACTTAGTACATCCTTTTGGAGATATACTATACAAATTGCAATGTATATATTGAATATGGTTTTATCTAAATCTATCCCTAAGACTCCCTTAGAATTGTAGAATGTTTGGAAGCCTAATTTGACATATATTGAAATTTGGGGTTATCCGGCATACATACTTAAGAGAAAGATGGAATCAAGATTAAATCTAGGGGATACTACTTATATAATCCTTAAGACAAGAAGATATTTGTAAGTACAAATACAATTTTCTTAAATGACAAGTACATAGAAGAATATAGATCCAAGAGTAAGGTTATTCTAGAAGAAACTAATGGAAATAATCCCAAGCAAGTGGTTATAGAAACTCATACTCAAAATTGTCGTGGTAGATTCGTATCCCTTTCATTTAATATGATAGATTTTAATAGGAGAGAAATAGATGTTATGCCTTTTATACCTACTGGCTCTTTAGCATGTAGAGTGAAAAAACCTCCCGTCCCTATTTAGCAAAAAAATCCCAATATAGTTGCTAGAAATAAAGGACATGAAAGTGATGAGGCATTGGGAAGATAAATTCCAATCATTGAAGAATCAGCAGAATAGTTTCCAATCAACAAGGAGTAAGAAAATCCAATCATCCAAGAACATTTACAACTTAGACGTAGTGTGAGAGTCATTCAACTTCCATCTAGATACTTACTTTATGGAAAGGCTTTTCAAGCAATTGCTATTGAGGAAGAAAAGGATCTTACCACTTATAAAGAAGTTGTAGAAGATGTAGCATTGACTATTGAAGGAGTGCAATAGATTCAGAAATGAAATCCATATACTCTAACTCTATCTGGGAACTTGTAGACTTAACTAATGGGGTAAAACTGCAAAACCTCATAAGTGAGTAAATAAGGTTTTTGGAAAACAAATATAGATTAAAAATTTTGGACCTTTTAAAAAAAATCAAACTGAATAGCAAAAATGCTTCGCGGCTTCAAGAGTGCTTTGTGATTTCAAGAGTGCGGGCATAGGTCTTTTAAATCAGCACAAAATATTATGAAATAAAGATGGGTAGTTGAGATGTCAAAGATAGGTTTAAATTAGAATGCAAAGTTCATAAATAAGCCTCTAATTTTAGCGAAAAAGATACAGTATTTATGGTTAGAAGATAATGAAAAAGAAGTGAAGAAATTTAGGCAAAAAGGCACAAGAAAATACTCAAAGATTTATAGTGGTTCAATCCTCAAATGATCTACATCCATTACCTTTTCACTTAAGGATTTTAACTCCGCTCACTAAAAACATTTTCCCAACTCAATAGTGGTAGGTGACACCAATCTTACACAAGAGGATCACTACACTTGGTTTTACTTCTAACTCTTTAATCACAACAATCAAGGCTCAACCAAATTGGGTTTTACCTCTTTAACCTTGATACAAGTCAGATGGAAAGAAAGATCACAAAAGTAGCTCATAGATTTGAGCAGAATGTGAACAAATAAACACCAATACTTTTTACCTTTAAAACAATTTTATTTCACTTTGAAACACAATGAAAAGTGAGACTTTTGTATTCTAAAGTATAAGAGTGTTTTTAAGAAAGATAGCACAAAAATCTTCTTCAAAATCATGTTCTAAAAGCTTTTATAGAATCCAACCCCGAAGTCTCAACAGCTAGTTCCTTTCTGTCAGAATTTCTAGGATTTTGGATCCACAAAGTGAAAGGATGTCTATCCAAAAAGTGAGTCCAAAACAGCACTTTTTTAAGCAGAGACATTTTGAAAAATGTTACAGATTATTGGATGGAGTTTTGGATGTAGAGGTTCATCCAAACTACTCAATCTAAATATCTGAAGACCTACTTTTTGAAATTATTTTATTTGTGTGCTTCAAGGTAAAAGTAAATTGAGTATAAGGTAAATAGATATAGGAATTTACAAGTAATACCTTAGCAATAATTCCTAGTCTATAGTTTTTTCACAAGGACTTCACGATGACTTGAATTCCATTGCACAAGAGCTGCTTAGCAGTCTCATTTACATGCCTTTGGAAAAACTGAGATCAAATATGTCTTATCACATATACGTCACACAAGTTAATTCTCATCAATATTTGTCATAAGTTAAAATACAGAAGAATGCCATTAGGGCTAATAATCCCCCCTTTTTTGAGTGATGACAAACTTGATGGAATTATGCCATGAAAACAATGATATATACAGTACGGACATGTTAGACAGAGAGAAATAAGAATATTTTCAACTGAAATATATTCTCTCATTATAGGACTCAAAGAGTACTTATGAGTTTAAGATAAGAAAATTTAACCATGTACTCACAAACATGGCTCAATGAGCCCATAGCCCAACTAACCTCCTTATCCTCCTTCCTTCCATAAAAGGACTATTTCGCAGGGAAATAGCCGCATAAAGGTCACCCAAAAAAAAAAAATGTATAGTTATGAACATAAAGAGTGTAGAAGATATATCATAAGGTGCAATACTCTCCCTATGTATGTACATATATGAATAGAGGATAACGTGGTGCTACCTAAGTAGTGCGTTTGAAAATAAGACTGGATTTCAAGATTTTAGACTTCCAAAATAGGCATCCAAAATAGGGTAAAATGAGGCAGAAGCTAGCCTTTTAGGGAGTCATTTTTGGACTACTATTTTAGATTGAAGAAATGTGAGTCCAAAACTCCCCCAGTATGTGTGCAGGGTAAAAACCATTCAAGAAAATAGATCAATAATTTTCCTAGAATTGTCCGAACTTATTTTTCTTAAGAAAATTCAACACAAGGATTTTTCTGAGCAACATGATATAATTATAAGTGACTACTTAAATATCCTCATCATTCTAATATTTACCAAAGTGCATATCACAACCATAGTCAAAACAAATTCTCCAACCAATTCTCAATCAGTCAGAATGAACAATGAACTCATACCCACACTTCAATCTCCTTAGTCCATCACAACAACAACGTCTCAATCATATTCTCCATTAAGTCACCAAATTCTTCGCAGTCTGCATTCTCAAACCATATGAATTTATCATCCTCATAAACAGTTACAATCACAATCCATAAATTTATAATTCACGGTAGTCACGTCAATATACTCTCCATAACCACAACATATTCACAATATACTTTCCATAACCACAATATATTCACAATTCACAAATCAATATATTCTCCATAACCACAATATACTCGCAATTCACAATTCACAAATCACAAATCAATATATTCACCATAACCACAATTTATTCGCAATTCATAATTCACAAATCACAATCCTTAACCAATATACTTCCTCTACTTTTCTCCTTTTGTCATCAATCCAAAAAAAAATGCAAAAGAGACAGTAAAATATCAAACAAAGATATAGTGTAGAGATCAATTACAGAGAAAAATAGAGATAGAGTCCATATTGTCAATCCCTGATCGAGCCAATAAGCATATAATCAAAAGGATCAGCAGGAGATTAGTGCATAAGTAAAATTGTTCAGGCAAAAAACAAAAAAGATTGTTCAAACACTACAACAGAAATCATAAGATTGTTCATCAAAAGAAAAAAAAATTGTTCAGGCGTAGGAGGTCAGCAAGCAGCACTCATGATTTGCAAGTTAGGAAATGTGAATGGTCGTATGCTTAGTTCCAGCACCCTTCTTGGAATGTTGTCTAGCAATTCTGCTAGACTTTCTCTTAACTATCACATGTTTCTGGTGTTTTCCACAGGAGCTTCCAGTTATGGCTGGCTTAGGGGCTTGCATTGCAGCTGTAGGGGTAGTAGTTGTGGGAACTTCACTCCCCTTCCCTTTATCCTTCTTACTTTCTTCTACTTCCTCTATTTCCTTTTCCTGTTCCTTTTGCATTTCTTGCTCAGTTTGTTTATCAGTCGCTTCTTCAACTTGAGGAGAGGCAGTTTCTTTTTCAGGCATTTGTTCTTGAGAAGAAACTTGTTCATCATAGACTTCCTCAATTTTCTCTACATTACTCAATCTTTTTCCTAAATTCTGCAACTCAATCGTAACTTCTGTCCGAAATCCATCAAATTCTTCAGTCAAGCTACTTAAAGCATTTAAGATGCTTTGAGTTAGACCACTTTCCTCAGTCTTTTGCTTGTCCTTTTTTGAGGATTCTTATATTTTAGACTTCCATTTTGTTCCTGTTTGGGCAGCAGGTGCAGTCTTCTTTCCTTCGGCCTTAATTTTGATAAGTTTTTTCTTCGGCCTTAATTTTGATAAGACAAATCAAGCAAGACCCATTCACTATTCAGTTACTATACGGTAATGTCTTATAAGATGTATTTCTCGATTGAAGCATCAACTTCACTACAGAAAACCAAAATTGATTTGTCTTCTTTTAGACAGGGCCAATATTAGTATCCTTTGCATGATACTCACAGATGTCTTATGCCCAAAGCTTGGTGCAACAATAGTTGACACCATATAGTGCAGAATTCTTCCAAAATCATTTAGCCACTTTGAATTTCTATCATTTGAATTTTTAAAACTTTTCCCTTAAATAAACCTTGCCTCAAACCTTTCCAAATCAAATAGGTCCAATTCTTCTAGAAATTTATTCATTTCAAAGAATTGGATTCCTCCATCTTTTACTCCAAAAATTCGATTCAACATCCTATGATCAAACTCCATATTAACACTGCCTACTCTAGAAGTGTACCATTAAACCATAAAGCCTCCTCCAGTTTCCTCAAATCTTCCTTTTCTCAAGTTCACATAAAATTCCCAAACTACAAGGGTGTACAGTTTTTCCTCTACTGATAGCAAAGCCCCCATCCAAGATTCTCAAACATATTTAAGATGTCAGAAAATTTTAGAAAAGCCTCAGCATTAACACGATATTTGAAGATTACATTTTTATTTCTAGTCACCCAGTCATTAAATTCAAACCCACATTTCAGATTAAGAAATTAAGGTACCTATGTCTCAAAGCTTTCATGTACAGGAAGCTCTGTTAATGAGCCAAATTGTGACGCTATTTCTTCAGCAGCAATTTTCTTCCCTTTCTATTTGGTGGCTGGTTGTATGGCGGCAACAGCTTTCGTCTTAGCCATTGCTTTGCTTTTCTTGCCCTTCTTCGTCTTTTGCTTGGTTCCTTTGTCTAATTTTGGTAGTTTTACTATGGCAGAGGTGGAAATAAGATGAAGAATTTTTGTTTCAGTAGAGGAGATGAAGATATGAAGTAAGAGAATTAGAGAGATCAATGGTGGTTTCAGATTTCAAGGAGAGAGAAAAATAACCCTTTTTGTGATTTTCTAGGTTCTATAGTAGATAAGTACAATCAAGTACTCTTATCAGAGATATGCACTAGAGATAGGGTCACTCGTTTTGAAAAGCACGAACATTTTGAAAATTCAAAAAGTGGGTTTTGGACTTATGTGCTTATTCATCTAAATATTTTTTTTAAAAAAAAAATGGCTTTACATGATTTTGGGCTGCGGCTATTTTGGATTTGAACTAAGTCCAAATTAGTTCGTCCAAAAATGAAATAAGAGATGTTCTGTTGAGGGGATTTTGGAATCATGTTTCTCATATATTACATCTAAAATCTCCATTCGAAAGGTGTATCTTCAAAAGTTCTGCAAGAATGAATAAAAAAATCATTAGCAAGTTGTCATTTACATAATTTTGGTAATTCTCAAATCTCTTCTCAAACGATAAAATCTATCTTCGGCCAGAGGTTTAGTGAAGACGTCTACAAGCTATTCACCAGTTGAAATATATTCAACACACACATCACCTTTAATCACATGATCTCTAATAAAATAATGTTTAATTTCAATGTGCTTAGTTCTAGAATGTTGAATAGGATTTTTTTTTATTAAATTTATAGCACTAGTATTATCATATAAGATAGGCACGCAATTAAAATTTAAACCAAAGTCAAGCAAAGTGTTTTTCATGCACAAAATTTGTGCGCAACAACTATACACTGCTATGTATTCAACTTCTGTTGTTGAAAGAGAGACACAAGCTTGCATTTTGCTATACCAATAAATAAGAGAGTGTCCAAGAAATTGACAGTGTCCACTAGTACTTTTTCTCTCAATTTTGCACCCAGCATAGTCGGCATCCATGTATCCTATAAAATCAAATGAATTAGATCGAGGATACCATAAGCCATAGTTATATGTCCCAATTAAGTATCTAAGAATCCGTTTTATAGTACATAGATGAGATTTCTTTGGACATGATTGAAATCTAGCATAAAGATATACTGTGACATAATGTCTAGATGGCTGGTAGTAAGATAAAAGAGACTTTTGATCGTACCTATATATTTCGATTCATCCACTTTCTTACCTTTTCATCTTTATCAGGCTTTAACGATGTACTCATAGGTGTACTTATTTATTTTGCTTTGTTCATACCAAACCTTCTGAGTAGTTCCTTGGCATACTTAGCTTAATTTAAAAAGATTCCATCTTCGATTTTCTTGTTTTGAAGACAGGAGAAAAAATTAAGTTCTCTCATCATGCTCATTTCAAATTGTCATTGCAGTGTCTTGGCAAATTTCTTGCACAAGGAATCGTTAGTTGCTCCAAAAATAATATCATTAGCATATATTTGCACAATTAAGATATTATTAGAATTTTTCAGATTTGATAAATAATATAGTATCAACTAAGCCTCTTAAAAAACCTTTTGAAAGAAGAAAACTACTAAACCTTTCATACCATGCTCTTGGAGCTTGTTTTAAACTATAGAGGGTTTTGGAAAGTTAAAAGTTATGGTTTGGAAAAACGTTCATGAGTAAATCCAGGAGGTTGTTCCACATATACTGCTTCAATAAAACCATTTAAGAAAATACTTTTGACATCCATTTGGTAGAGCATAAAACCTTTGAAAAATGCAAATGCAAGCAACATTCTTATTGATTCTAACTGAATAACGGAAGCAAATGTTTCATCATAATCAATACCCTTTTCTAGATTGAATCATTGGGCAACTAATCTAGCTTTATTTCTAATAACTTGACCATGCTCATCAAGTTTATTTCTGAAAACCCACTTGGTACTAATTATGGGATAGTCAAGTGGTCTAAGGATAAGCTTTCAAACTTGATTCCTTTCAAATTGGTTCAGCTCTTCTAATATGGCCAAAATCCAAAATTTATCATGTAAGGCTGCATTAATACAATTAGATTCAGTCCTAGAAAGGAGAGCAAAATTATCAATAAAATGCCATCTAGTTTTGACGCCACAGTTAGGATCACCAATGATATGTTTTTTTGGATGGATAGTTTTGTATTTCCAATCTCTTGGCAGATCCTAATTCGTGGGCTCTTCAGTCCCTTATTTGTTTTCTTTAGCTTGTTTTTCTTCTAATTCCTCTTTTTTGTCATGAATATCAAGTGGAGGAGCCATATGATGCTCATTGCCCTTTTCTTTTGAGATACTTATATCATCATCATCATTTTTAAAGGAATATATATTTGATTCATCAAACATAATATGTATGAATTCTTCCACATATAGACTTCTTTTATTGTACACTCTATATGCCTTTTTGTTGGAAGAATATCCAAGAAATATAGCGTCATTAGATTTGCTATCAAATTTTCCAAGGTTGTCACGAGTATTGAGGACAAAACATTTGTATCCAAAAACTTCAAAGTATGAAATGGAGGGAACTTTGTCAAATATGAGTTCAAAAAGAGTTTTTCTTAAGAAGGGTCTAAGCATAACATGGTTGATGGTGTAGCAAGATGTATTCACAGCGTCAGCCTAAAAATAGTTTGGAAGGGAGTTTTCACATAGCATTAATCTTGCCATTTCTTGCAAGGTTCTATTTTTCCTCTCAACCATACCATTTTATTGAGGAGTTTTTGCAGCTGAAAAGTTGTGTGAAATACCACTTTCATCATAGAATTTTGTGAAGTCATGGTTGCAAAATTCTCTACAATTGTCACTTCTAATTGAAATCAATTTTCAACTAAGGAAATTTTGAACACGTTTGAGTAGTTTTAAAATTCAGAGAAGGCTGAGTAAGAAATAAAGTCCAAGTGAATATTGAGAAGTCATCCACAATTACATAAGCATACCTCTTATCACCGAGGCTAGTGGTCCTCATTAGTCCAAACAAATCCATATATATGAGTTCAAGAGGTTTTGATGTTGAAATCATTTTCTTAGGTTTAAAAGAGGTTTTGTTTTGTTTTCCAAATTGACAAATATTAAATACCCGATTTCTATCAAATCTCATTTTGGACAGTCCTCTAACAAGTTCTTTTGAAGATAATTTGTTTAGCAAATCAATAGATACATGACCTAGCCTTCTATGCCAAAGATATCTATCATCATCATTCACAGAGAGGCTTCTAATATCATGAGCTACAAGATCATCAAGATACAATACATATACATTTCCAATACAGTTACGAACAAAAATAACTTATTGCTGGAACTATCCATGATAATGCAAGATTTTTTTTCAAACACAACTTTACATCCATTATCATAGAGTTGGCAAATGCTAAGTAGATTATACTTCAATTCAACAATTAATAGTACTTGTTTGATGATAGTTGAAGATCCCTCACCAATATTACCTATGCCAAGTATTTTTTTCCTTTCTTTTTGTCTCCAAATATGACAAATCTATCGCTTGTAACTTAAATATTTTCCAGCAGTCTAGCATTTCCAGTCTGTACCTTGAGCATCCACTGTCCAAAAATCATTTTGTGAAGCTCATCTTGTCCAATAAATGTTCCTATACATAAAATGGAAGAGTGATTTTTGGTACCCATACCTTCTTGGGTCTATGAGGGTTAGTGATAGTTCCTTTTACCCTCCAAACTATTTTTATACTGGATTGTGCATTTTTCCTAACATGACACTTAGATGCTTTGTGTCCAGATTTTTTGCAATATGTTCAATAATTGTGTGTCATATATGATGAAATAGCTTTTTCAAAGTGAGATTTGTAATTTCTAGCTTTGATCTCAAGCCTATAGCCTTGACCATTTTGGTTTCTAGCTATGTGTTGTGCACTAAGTAATTTTTGTCATTTGTAAACTTTTCAATGCATATGGTGAGATCATCGACTCTATTTTTTATATCATTAAAATTGCAAACCATAATTTCAAGAGAATGAATTTTATCATACAAGCATTTATTTTCTAGAGATAAATGATGCAAGGAAGTAATGATAAGGTCTTTTTAGTATTTGAGCACATATATGACTTAAGTGAGACTTTGTTCTCATTCAACAACACTTTGCATTCTCATCTAACAAAGAATTAATTTTCATCTTCATTTCTTTGTTTCTTCTAGACAGCTTTTTAAGTTCATGAAACATGTCAAATAGCAATTCACTAGATTATCATGCTTTTCACAATCAGAATCATGCAAATCGTTTATCAAATCTGGAGAAGTAGGATTTACCTTATCCTCTATAGCCATAAAGCAAATGTTCACTTTTTCATTTTCAGAATCACAACTTTCCTCAATCTTAGATACATCTTGATCCCAAGTTCCAATATATCCTTTTCCTTTCTTCAATTTTTTGTCCTTCTTCTTCTTTCTAAATTGCTTAGCCTCATTTTATTTCGCTACTGGATAGTAAGCGATGAAATGCCCCGTGCTTTTGCATTCAAAACATTGAAGCTTGAAGAAGGAAATTTGTCCTTTCTTTTTCACAGGCTTCTTACCCTTTTTGAAGTAGCCTTTTCTGAATATTTTTCTAAATTTTCTAGCAACCATAGCCAATTCTTCTGTGCCCAAATCAGTACCATCCTCACAATTAGTTTGATCACTGTTAGCCTCTTCATCAACTGCTTTTAAGGTAGTTCCCTGTTTGCCTTTGTTATCATCTTCATACTCTTAAAACCTTTTAGGCTTCATTTTATGGATCAAGAGAGAGCTGATTAGCTCTTCAGTAGGTAAGCTATTTAGGTTTTTAGATTCCCCTATAGCCAAGGTTTTTGGCTATTATCTTTTAGGCAAAGCATCAAGCAGTTTTCTATTTTGCTCACCAAGGGAATAAGTATTCTCATACACCTTTAGTCCATTCATGATATTTGCAAATCAAGTGAACATATTAGTGATGTTCTCACTTGGCTTCGTAGTGAATAATTCATAGTCTTGGACTAAAATTCCTAGCTTTGATTAATTTACTTGATTAGTCCCCTCATGGGTGACTTCAAGTAATCTCCACATTTCGTAAGCTGAATCACAACCACTAACCCGGTTGTATCCATTAGCATCAAGAGCACAACACAATATATTCATTGCCTGAAAGTTTAGAGTCATTTTCAAAACATCCTTATTATCATATTCATCACTCTGTTTCGGCACTTTTCTGCCTTTAACAAATTTTGACGGGATAAATAGTCCATTTTCAATCAGATTCCCCAACTCAAAATTGATTGAACAAACATAAATCTTCATTTTATTTTTCCAAAATGTATAATTGCTTCTATTGAACAAAGGAAGTCTATTTGTGGTAGAACATTCAATGTACGGTAGAGCAAATGTATTTTTCATATGGATCTTTGCTACAAGGCTGTTAAACCAAAGATAATATAGACCAATGCTCTAATACCAATTAAAAAACCTTAGAGGGAGGGTGAATAAAGTTTTTGGCAAACAAATGCATATTAAAATTTTTGGTCCCTTTAAATAAAATTGGACTGAATAGCAGAAATGCTTCGCGACTTCAAGAGTGCTTTGCGATATCAAAAGTGCGGGCAGGGGTCTTTTAAATCAACATAGAATATTATGAATAAAGATAGGCAGTTGAGATGTCAAAGACCGGTTTAAATTAGAAGGCAAAGGTCATAAATAAGCCACTAATTTTAGCAAAAAAGATACAGCATTTAACGTTAGAAGACAGTGAAAATGCAGTGAAGAAATTTAGGTAAAAAGGCACAAGAACATAGTCGAGGATTTATAGTGATTCGATCTTCAAATGATCTACATCCACTACCTTCAGTTCTCACTTAAGGATTCCAACACCACTCACTAAAAACCTTTTTCCAACTCAATGGTGGTAGGTGATACTAATCTTACACAAGAGGATCACACTACAAGAAATGATACATTGGCGACAAAATTTTTTTCCTAGCTAAAGTTTGGTCGTTAAAAGTACCTTTTAGCTAGGTAAAATTTTCTTCAGCAACAACGCTTCTGATTAAGACGTTCGGCGACAAAATTTTAATTTTCTAGCTAAAAGTGATGGCTTTAGCTAGGAAATATGTGCATTAGCAAGGAAAATTTAGGTTTTCTCGCTAATGGTGCATATCACCTATGAAAATTCATTTCCTAACTAAATTTTCCTAGCTAATAATGCATCATCAGCAACGAAAATTTATTTCTTAGCTAAAAATATTAATTTTTATAATTATTAACTATACTTTTAGCAATAAAATTCATATTTCCTAGCTAATACCTGTCTTTAAATTTTTAAATATTTACAACATGGCCTCAAAAATTTTATAAATTGGTCTTTAAATTTTGTATAATTACAAAATGACCTCAAAATTTTGTAAATTGATCCCTAAATTTTAAAATATTTATAATATGACCCTAAAAAATTTAATGAATTGGTTCCTAAATTTTTAAATATATAAAATATTACCCCAAATTTTACAAATTGCTTCTTAAATTTTGTAAAATTATAAAATGACAAGAAAAAATTTATAAATTGGTCATTAAATTTTAAACTATTTAAAATATAATCCCAAAAATTTTACAAAGTAGTCCCTAAATTTTTAAATATTTATAAATACCTTATATTTTGGGATGATTTATAGAAATTAAGCTAGATTATGTAGCAAAACAAGTCTGATTAGCTTCAAATTTGGTCATAATACATTTTCTATCAAATTCGATAAATCTAACGGTTCAATCATTAATTTAATATGTCTATCCTTGAAAATGCACTAGGTTTTAGGTATTTTTGTGATCATTATGCAAGATTAGGAGATAAAATATATCTGATTATCTTCAAATTTGGTTGTAATATGTTTTTTAATAATTTTAACAAATCTAACGGTCAGATCATTAATTTGATATGTCTATTTTTGTAAATGGGAAAGGTTTCGAGCATTTTTTTAGAGATTGTGCTAGATTATGTGGCAAAACATATCAAATTACCTTTAAATTTTGTCCTAATACTTTTTTGATGATTTAATAAAATTTAACGATTGGATCGTTAATTTGATGTGCATATCTTTCTAAATGTGTTAGGATTTCTATATTTTTATAGAGATTATGTTAGATCTAAGCTAAAACATATTCGATTACCTTAAAATTTGGTCATAAAACTTTTTTTAGTGATTTTATCACATCTAACGGGTGGATCATTAATTTGATGTGCTTATCTTCATGAATGGGTAAGGTTTTGAGCATTTTTATAGAGATTATAAAAGATTAAGTGGCAAAACATATCAAATTATCTTTAAATTTGGTCCTAATATTTTTTTTTTAGTGATTTAATCAGATCTAACGGTTGGATCGTTAATTTGATATGCATATCTTTCTAAATGTGTTAGGTTTTCTATATTTTTATAGATATTATACTAGATTTTGTACCAAAACATATTCGATTACCTTAAAATTTGGTCATAAAATGTTTTTTAGTGATTTTATCAAATCTAACGGTTGATCGTTAATTTGATATGTATATCTTTGTAAATAGGTAAGGTTTTGAGCATTTTAATAGAGATTATACTAAATTAAGTGGC